>VZSZ01004259.1:0-23100 GCA_013398815.1 Ibidorhyncha struthersii
CTTTCCCTCCCTCGCTTTCCCTCCCTCGCTTTCCCTCCCTCTTTCTCTCTTTTATGAGGGCACATTCATGCTTTTCCCAATTTATTTTTGGTATTAAAAGATAATTGAATAAGGGTAAGGATCCTGTTGAGCTGAACATAGCACAAATGAGCCTTGAAAGATAAATTGTACTCCCAAGTGCTAACCACCTAAAGTCACAGTTACTTTAGCTTATTAAATGGTATGGTTATAGTTCCCAATGTAGGAGTGCTGCAGTGACTTTGTACACCTGTTGGTCTGTCCATTCCACCAAAACGCTTCTGCAAAACTAGAAATGTGGCTTGAAGGTGACTAGTGTGTGGACTAACTCGGGAAGCACACCAGTGGGAGATGGAAGAGAGTGCTCAGGAATTCCTGGTGTATTCAGTGTTCTCATATGAAAGAGGCTTGTCAAGCTGCAGGCTAGTTGTGGGGTTTCTGTGACAAATCTGGCTGAATGCAAAAGCTGGAAGAATGATAGGAATGTGCGTTGTTTGCCCTGCTCAATGCAACTTAATTGGGTTCTTCCTGGGGTTTTACTGTGCTTGATAAAGTTAATTTTAGGCCTGATTCTGCCTTGTCTGGCAGCTCTGCCTTCCTGGGAGAAAGGGAAACAGGTCACAGGCACAGAAACTGGTCTTGCAGACAAAACCTGGTGGGTAGCTTTGGTGACACAGAGCTGAGGCTGCGATCTGTTTATCCGCTTGTTGTTCTGTTGGCTCAGCGGTGGTAATGGGACTAAGAACTAAAAAAACTCTTTCTGTTGTTAAAGTGAATGCTGACAGGGAGATCATGTGCTAAGTCAGAAAATGTCAGTTTTATATCACTGTTTTTAGGAGCATGTACTTAGGGAAAGGATATATACTCCTAAAGCAATTTCGTGCCCATATACTTTCTCCATTTTGTATAGTAAATAGCAGTTTGGCAGTGCAAAGTTTTCTTTAATTTGAGACAATGCAGTTAATGTATGTAGTTAAAGAAATCCAGATGAGATTTTGAAATGAGTATTGTTTGGAATAATAAAGGGGTACATGTGTGTCTGTGCTGGAGTTGAAATGTCCCTCGTTACTAGTGTTTTTAGAATTGAGACATCAGTGTATTGCTTTTTTAAATTGTTTGTTTATTTTTTTTTTTAATATGACATGTAAGTTGCTGTTGTGCATGGGAGGGCTGGACAACTTTAAAAAAAAATGGCTTGTGGAGTATAAAGTAGTAGCAGTATGACAAATTTCACAGAAAGCTTAAATTTCCTTCTTCTGCAGTTTCTTGTTTGTTCAAGTTATATGTGTGTATATATATAAAATATAAAACAAACAGGTTATTTACTATACACATATTTTTTTATATTGCATACTGAATAGGAGGCTTGAAAATTCCGCCCTCCTCCCCCCAGGTGCTGAGGTTATAGAATTGAAATCTGAGCCTTTCCCGGTGTTTTTCTTTAAATTTCTTCATGTTTCCATCAAACTCTGGCGAAGGAGTTTGCTTTGTGCCTGACACTTTACTATAGCAGGAGGCCAGGAGTTTCCATGTCATCCTTTGATCCGTGTCGATCCTTCCTCAGCAGATGAGGAGGGCAGTTTCAATGGCCTATATAGTTTTATTACAAATAGGTTGGGGTGCAATGATGAATATGGCTTGTAAGCTGTATTACAGCTTTATCGTAGACTCTGAATGGCATAGTGGTACAGTGGGCAGCTTAACCTTCTTGTTCTAGCACAGTTCTAACCATTGGGGGAAAAAAAAAAAAAAAACACCAGAAAGCCCCAATGAAACCCAACACAAAAAACAGGCATCCAAGAACAACAGTTGCTTACCGATGTGTCCTTCTTTTTAATGAAGTTGGACAAGGATGCTTTTTCAACTTTGTGGTTTTTAATTCCCATGCATGTGACTTATGTTTTTAAACATTCCTCTGCAGCTATGAGCTTTGTCATCTTTTCCTCTGAAGGAAAGCAGAAACCACTGGATTTCAAGAATTTGCAACGTGCTCATGGAATAATTGTACTATCTAACTTGCCATATCTGTGTGCCTGAGTTGAACACAGAATATGATTGGAGGTATGAAAGGCTACTTCCCCAAATACCACACAGTGAGCTATGAAGCTGGCTAACCTGACAACATGGGTGGAGGTGTTTCTGTTTCCATCCCCAGGGTGACTTCTCAGCCTTCCAAGCGTATTCCATTGCATGAGGAGGATCTTGAAGAGGATCAGGGTTCAGGAACTGTTTCCTCAGTAATCTCCTGCAGGACACCTGAAGAAATAACTCATCCAATAGTGCATTAACATTCTTGGCCTTAACCTGTAACTTAGGGATGCCAAATGTTCGGTTTTGCAATACGTAGTTACAGTTTGAAGAGATAATTTCCTTTTCCCCAGTTGATTTAACCTCAGATCAAACATACATTCCCTTTGAAAACGCAGTTCCTCTGATCTCCTTTTATGGTGTTTGAATTTGTGTGTTTCCTTTCAGATCCTAAAAAAGAGCAAATCCCACTTGCAGGTTGGTGGGGTTTATTTGTGGGTTTTGTGCATGTGTGTATTTGGGGTTTTCTGTTTGGTTGGGTTTTTTTTTTGTTTCATTTTTGCATCATTTATTGTGTCTGTCTCACCTAGAGCAGTTTGCATGTCTTTGGCATTCCATGCAGCCCAAGACCTTTCTGTAAGACTCAGGTTTTCTGTTTGTTCCATGGTGCCAAAGAAAACCAAATTAGACTAGCTTAATTTTTGTTCCTCATGAGAACAAGTTTAGTAAACTCCACTGGTCAACTTATCTCTATGGTGTGAATACAACCTTCTTACATACTTTTTTGTTTGTCCCACCTTATCTTACAAGCAGGAAACATCAGGATGCAAGTGTTTCAAAGCTCGAGGGGGAAGGGGAAATACACTTTAATATCACTCAGTTTGCATATTTTGGTCACTAGAGGGCAGACTTGTACTTCTTTGAATAAATTAGTAACTGCAAATTAATAATTAATTAGGTCCAAAGAAGTAGAAGTTGTTGCCTAATGAAAAGAAACTTTGCATTTTTTTTTAGTAAAACAAATAGAAAAATTACCATTTTCATTTTAGTTAAAGATGTTTCATTAAGGATTTCATTGTTGCTGTGTTTTCTGAATTGCTTCAGCGCTCTGAAAATTGCTCTGATTTATTTGAAATAACATTGATGGGATTGGTGGGCAAGCTCAATTCCTTTCTGTCTCCCACTTTGTATGTACATTATCTCATAGAAACTGCGTGTATGCATATGTTCTGTGCTCAAAGTCTACTGAGTCCACTGAATTTTCCTTTCAGTCAACTAACAAAAGAATATTGCAGATAGAAACGAGTCACCTGATACTTGGGGCCAAAATCACCATTATTGCTCTACATCTCTGTGATTCTTTTCCAAGTATGAAATCTGTTTTACTATGCAGATGGGAAGCATTTTGCACTGGTATAAAAGATGACGTGCACCAACAAAGAATAAAGCCAAACTTTGTCTTTTTGAGGTATAACGTAGGAAATACCTTACAATTAATGGCTTGGGCAATTTTCTTTCAAATGACATTGAGATTAACAAAAAGCAACCCTCTCTCAATCTTAGAATTTCATGCCCACTTGTCTTTGCTGCTCTTTCCCTTTTTTATCCTGCAATAGCAGGTATGTTAATAAAGCACAGTAACAGAATTGATTTGCTCAACACTGTCTTGTGGATCATAAACATAACTGGTTTATTGCTTGTTATCGCAGATTTCAAAAACAGCGAGAGAACATCTGGGATGTGACTATATTGTAGTGAAAGGTTCATTTAGTAATGGTGTTAGCAGTTTGATTAGTTGATAGAGATGTTAAGTGTGCTGATACCTGGCATAAGAATGCCGGGAGGGGCGGGGATTATCAGTTATTTGTGATAAAATTCCTTTTCATACACAGGAATTTATAAAAATAGTCTTCAAAGAGATGTTGCTATTAACAGCTCCTCCTTTCATGGCTTTTATGCTATCTAATGACTGTTTTAAAGGCCTAGCTCTTAAAATTATGTTCATTTAAATTCTTAACTTTAAAATTCCAGGCTTAAATAGAAGCATCGGGGGGTTACTTTAATTAATTATTTTTTTTAAATAAAATCTTGCAAGTGCAAGTCCTTGAAGCTTCAGAGTTAGACACCAAACTACAGAGTTCATGATTACTTTTATTTGAAATCATACAATTGTTGACTCAGTCCCATTTACCTCAAATCTCCTCTGGTCTTAAGATGTTCTCTCTGTAAGATTGTGTCTTCTACTTACCTTATTAATAGTATAAGTGTCTTGGTAGATGACAGCAACAACACCGAAAGGGCCTTTTCTTATCTTTGTGGTCCCCTGAGCTCACTCTCTGTTGGTACGTTTTCGTTTTCAGCTGTTCTAATGTGAAGGCTGGTAAACATCCCCCTGCAGAGGCCCTGAGAAAAGAGCAGTGACCTCAGTTATGCACAAACATACCTCTCAGTTTGGCAAAGACCTGTTGTGAGGTGCGATGTTCAAGACAGCTGAAGCAAAGAACATGCACATTATTCACACATAGGAATTAAAAGGCAGTAGGATTTCTTCCTTTTAGTACAAAGAACTTTCAACATCCTCTGTTTTCTGCGACTGTTTCTTAGCTGAATA
This sequence comes from Ibidorhyncha struthersii, assembly GCA_013398815.1. Taxonomy (NCBI): domain Eukaryota; kingdom Metazoa; phylum Chordata; class Aves; order Charadriiformes; family Charadriidae; genus Ibidorhyncha; species Ibidorhyncha struthersii. Next base: position 4,658 of record VZSZ01004259.1, read on the forward strand.
ATTCCTGCAGCTTGGGTGAATGGACACTAAATTCGTGTGGCTCATGGATAAGGGCTAAAATGGGAGATGAGTAACAGTTAAGAAGACTGCATGCAAAGGGCAGATGTTTTCCCACGTCTTCTCACTTATAAGCATGTTACCAGTTGCCTTTAACAATAGCAGGTACAGCATGCTCAGATCGAAATTATGATGCTTGAAGGTGATACTAGACTGCAGCATTGTGCTTGGCTGATAAAAGCTGCCACAGCAGCCTTCAGAAGGTGTTTGCAGAAGTGGTTGACTGTTGCGAGACATATCACGAAGACACCTTCATTTGAATATACACTTGAGAAGTCACAAAGGCTTTTGAAGACTAATTGACACTTGTATTTCAGGTTGTCTTTTCTGGATCTCCTTCTCTCCTTTTCTGCCTCTGCCCCACCCCCCACCCCCCCACCCCCCGTTTTGCTTTGCTTTGTGGGTCACTGGACTGTGCAGCTCTTGCTTTCTAGATGGTCGTGTTCACTTGCCTTGCTCTGACTGCCTTCTCTGTAGCTACAAGAAACTGGTGGTATGCTTCTCTCCTCCTTACTGAAGACTTGGCTTTAATGTTTTGCTTAATTTCTTTTTCTGGTTTTCCTGAATATTTCTAAGGAATGATGAAACTTGCATGAATCAGGACTGAAAATAAAAGAACAGTTTCTTTTCTTACCCATTTAATTTACTTTTAAGAAATGATACGGCAACAAGCAATATCATTACATTCAGGTATTCTGGTATCATCAAATGATTAACCTTCATTTGCACTAAACATTTCATGCTCTAGGTAAACATTTTTTCTGTGCAGAAATTATGCTGATGATCTACAGCTGCTTGTGATGGATGCCTTTTTGGGAACACTTGGGAATTAAGAAAATTTGTTAAATGGAATTAAAATTTTCCTTATTCTGGTTGTCAGTTAGCTGTTTATAGTTCCCAGAAATTTTTCATTGAACAGTAATATATTCTATATGTGGTAGTAAATAAATATCATGTCCTGTACCAAGTTTATAGAGATATTTTAGACTGGGGAGGAAACTAAAATGAACATGTTAGATGTATTGGAATTAGACTGACACACCTTCAGGACCTGTCTTCCCATGCTTCAAGTGTTTGCGTACAGGCATCTTCCTGGTCTCAGTAACTTCACTACCACTGTGCAGGTACTTATTTCATGGTTAATGTGTTCCCACATGGGTAACTGGGAGCTCTTGCTGTTCTCTCTCAGAGGTTGTTGCATATCACTACATGTAGCAATTCTGTGGTTCTGCTGTGCCCAATTTACAGGCAAACATGTGCACTGTGAACCACCTCTTTCCTCTGCTGAACAATCCTGCATCTCTGGCTGCAGGTCCCATATGCTTAGAAAAGATTGGTAAGGCAAAGAGGCTGGTGTCCAGTAGTTCAAAATGGTCTGAAAGAGCCCAGGAGCACATGCAAGGAAATACCACTGTTTTTTCAACTGTCTTTTCACAGCTATGTTTGCAAACTTGTCCAAGCTATATAAACATTCAAGTGAAAGTAACTTCTGCTCGTATGGATAATGTTAGGAATCATTATGCCTTATGCCAAGCTTTGTCTTGATTAGAAATTCTGTTGCATGACTTTATTTGGGAGTGTAAGCTGAATTAACCTATGAAAGTTGTTTTTTCCTTTCAAAATTTGTAGTCAATTGGATATCATCAGATGAGCCCTTTTAGCGCTCATCCTGTTTCTCCCAAAGGGCAAGCTGTGGAGAAAGAAGAAGGAAAACTTAGTTTGAAACTCAGGATAAACCTATTCTCTTCTACCTCCTCCTCTCTCTTCGTTTAGTGTAAATAGGTAGCAACAACCTGTCACAATTCTGGTGGATGCATGGGCATGTCAGTAGGTGGTCAGACGAGAGGCCTCTGTTATTTATGGGTTTTTCTCTCTTTTTTTCTCTTTTTTTCTTTTTTTTTTCTCTCCCTTCACCCCCCACCACATAGCCTCTTAGGATTAAAGTCTCTTTGGAGTTACCAGGCAAGACTTGGGATCCACTGGGAGGTGATCATGAAGACCACTTTCCATGCTTGTATCACCCTCTGATTTTCAAAGTCTATGTGGATAAGCCCCAGACAAGTTGGGGAGGGATTGTGTTTTCTGGTTTGTGTAATTCTGAACTATACCCGGGATCATAAATTATAACGTGATGAGCCAGGACAGTTTTCAGCTCTCTAGCTTATTTGTGAGCCTTTTCCAATTCAGAGGTTGGTTACTGTTTTGCATAGCTTGCTGTATCAGATACTCTTTAAGCTGTGAGGTCCTTAGGCCAAGGGTTATGTTGCTTGAGTGTTTGGAAAAGACCATGTGTGAAACGTAGAAGGTTTTGGTATTGTACAACACTCTCCTGAAAAACCCTTTCACTAGGGCATGGTGGTTGTTGCACCAGTGGCTCTCACTGAGCTGGGAAATGGTACTGAGCGAGCGCTGTGAAGTCTGCTGTTGTGAGCTGTAGGGACACGCCTGCAGGTTTGCTTGCAGTTCCTGCTTGCTTGACGGTGTTTCTCAAACTTGATCCCTACCAGAGAAAAGAGTATTTGAAGCATTAGCAGGCATGTTCGTTGCATCCATGCGAAGCTCCTGACGAGCACAGGGAGTGGCCACTCAGTTTTCCGTTACTTGTGTCTCTGTGTTGCTTCCGTTTCCCATGGAGACGGTGGCCGCCTGGGTCCTGGGGGGCTCCTGAGCCCATGTCCTCATGCTTGGATGGGCAACTCTGGCCTCCAGCGCTTCCAGACTGTAACGTTTTCACCAGGAGGAATCTCTTTGCTCGAGATTAGGTGAATGCTTCAAAATCTTGAAGTATTTTTGCTGCCCAGTCAGCATTGGTTTTAGCAGCAGTTGCCATTCATCCAGGAGTCCTAATGGTAATTTTACTCCTGTCAAGCTAGAAGTAATGGTTTGTAGAGCTTGAGGGGTGCAAGGAGTTCACTGATAACGTGGGGCAGATCCTCTAGGTACTGTGAATTGGTGTAGTCAGCCGAAGAAAGTAGCCTTGCTGAGCTTGTGACCTGTGGCATAAAAAAGGTAAGAAGATTCAAGTGTGGGGTGGTTAGTTGCGGCATCCAATACTATTGCACTGTTGAGGAAGATGCCTGCTTCCCCATTTTTCTGCAACTCAAGCTGATAGTTATATCTTTAATATCGTCTTAGATTAAGCCTTAGCGAATCCAGTATTGTGCTGTTTCCTTCATGCAGAAATTGAGGATTGCAGGGCACACGTTCAGCTCCAGACAATCCTTGTTTGCTTTTGACTCCGGGTAGCAGCTTTGTGGGGTTAGGGTGGGTTGGATAACCAGTATCTTGCCAGCACCTGATTCTGTGTCTGAGCCTTTTAACAGTGTGTTCAGTTGTGAATAAATGGATTGGGTGATGTTGCTGATCTGCAAACCTGTATCTTAAACTTCAGCTGTAGTAGGATAGCTTTCCATTACTATAGTGGTGGTCGGCCTACTTCAGTCACTTGCTAGCTGCTGCTCTGTCCCCTTTGTATTGTCAGAGACAGGTTAAGAGCTGGCCATGACAAATTGGCCAGGCGTATGGTAGGACACACCACGCACATTTTTTTTCACACATGGAGACTTCTGTACAGTCATAGTGTTCTCTGGGCTGTGGACACCTGGTGGCTGTTGTGGTGTGAACAGCAGTCTGGTGCTCTGGTGGCACGGACCTTGCAGCAGACCACTGATTGAGGATAGGCATCAGCAGAAAGTTTTGATAACTGAGTATCTGCAGCTTCCACTGGGAATACTCTTGTTCCAGGGGTGAGGTAAAGTCAGTAGACTCCACAAATCTCCTTTCATTGAATTTTCTTCATTCAATTCTCCTAGAATTTGACTTTCATAAGCCAAAAATACGCTTGACCTGGCTTTTGCTGTAGGCTAAAGTGTGCATGTATGGTCAGCTACAGAGCTCAGCTACTCAAACTGCAGTAACTTAGTCCTGTTTCTAGGCTCATAAATCCGTTTAACCTAAATCAAAGTAGTGAACTTTCTAAATTATTTGTCTTGTGAGGCTTCAGCTTTGTGGCTTCTTTCATCAGAAATCATTCCAGGTTTTGTGACACACTGACAGTCATATATGCCATGGGTGTAAATTCCAACATTCAGTACAGCTTTATTGCCCTGGCATCCTCTGAGCTTCGTGGTGTTGAGCAATCAGCCTAAGCTAACTGAGAATAAATGACTCGGACTGAAATAAGAATTGGAAGCATCTGAGTTGTTTTTAATTTACTAATGTGAGGTTCTGTGTAAATATGGGCTTATCCTTGTATATGTAATGTAACTTCCATAGCCTAAAAATGTAGGAAATTTTAGAAGTCTGTTTGCTGATTTGAATTTCCATAATGGCCTATGAAAAGCTATGTGACATAAGTAATTTGGAGAAAGCAAAATGTTAAATATCAAACACTCGCTGAGTGATATTACTGGCTTTTAATTTGATGTAGAGCTTGCAAGCAGTGTTTCTCGTCACTGAGCTTTAGCAGACTGCAGCATAAATGGTCTTCTGAGATGCTTCTTGCTAGGCATTAATGTCATAAAACAATTCATATTTTAGAAGAGTCTCTCTCTCTCTCTCTCTCCCCTAAAGTAAAAATCTCCTTTCCTGGTTCTTGTAAATATGTGTGTACAGTAAAATAAACAAGTTTGATAGAGCCACAAAATTCAGAAGTTATGCATGTTAGACTGTATCTTAACTATTTCAATTTAGACATTATTTCACTATATGTATAATACAACAGAATAAAAAGTCTGATTTCTGGCAGATTACTTACTGTTTACTTTCTCCAGTGAGACCATTTCTGAACACTTTCTGCGTTCCCATATGCTTTTATTGTGCAGAGCAATAAAAACCTGCATTAGAACTTTATCAGGTAGGAGTTAAAAAAGCAGCAAAAGTCAGTTTTTCTTCACCACTTCCAGGTGATAACAATGCATACAGGATGCTCAGTTAAATTGTAGAGTCTACAAAATATGAAATTACAGACCTGAATATATTTCTCTTATTTATCCTATTTTATCTATCTTATTTATCTTTGACTTTGCTGGGGACTCAATATGGTGAAGAGATGCTCCAGAATAACATCATAGAGTGGTTCAGGAGAGGTCTTCAAGCATCATATAAGCTGTCAGTTTGTTTTCACTCCTTCTGTATCTTTGTCCTTCAGACAGATTTGATATCCATAACCCGTTACAGGTATTTAGGTCATTATCTGAATAGTAAAAGCCTCTTTTCCCTGCGACTGGGAACGCAACAACTCAAACTGTCTGAGGATGAATAAGAAACCCCTTTGAATACAAGTGTGTCTTGTAGTTCAGTAACGGTCAGTCTGTATTCCCATCTCTCATGCATGCTGATTTAAATTACTTTTGAGTAAGCTCGGTGTAACCGTATATATTTTTATGGGATTTCTGTGGTAATACCATAGAGACTTCAGGGCTTCCCTAGCAAAACAAGACAGGGAGGGGAAAAAAAGAGAAACCTGGGATTTTTGTTTGTTTTGATCCCTTATCTCTTCTCCAGAGAGATGTCTTCCAAGGTTTGCGGGCTTTTTGTATGTGGTGGCTCTTGCAGACACAGCTTATTTATAATTTTGTGTGTGAGGATACTGTTCTCTTTTAATGAATGTCAAGGAAAAAAATCAATTACTTAAATGCACAGTCTTTTTAATGAGAAGAGATGTTTTCTCAGGCATTACACTGCTTTCTAAAGATGTTTTTGAAGCTGAACAGAGTAAATTCAAGCCTACAATTCTCTGTAAGACAAAGACCTAACATCATCTTGGGACTTTAGGAGACATCCTCTGGAGTTTTGCCTGGAGTCATCCTGAGTACTAGCAGATGCGTAGTGTACTTGGTGTGCTGTTATTTGCATAACAATAAGCGATGGCAGCTTTTATTACAAAAAGATGATCTCCAAGGTGTGCTGTCTAATATATCTGCTATCCCATCCCCCCCATCCACACACACGCACTCTTTTATCAATCTTAGAGAAAATGCCTAAATTATAACAACTAGAAAATATTAGTCTTCAGGGCCTTTTTGTTTGCTTATTCACCGTATATAGCTCTTTCTGTCATAACAAATTCAGGCTGTTTGTAGTCAGTTCGCCACTGTTGCAGATGTGAGTCTTCCAGGCAGGAGAGCATACAGAAGTCCTAACTTTAAGCCCTTGGAGAGGAGGCTGGCGGTGGACCAGCTTTGTGGAGCGGATGGGGTGATCTACAGCCCCATGCTTGGCACTCCTCTGAGGCAGCTGGGGCTGTTTCAAGTGAATTCTCTGCTGTCTTTGATGTACGGAAGATTGTTGAGGTATGTAGTGAGGAAGGGAGTCTGCAGCGCAAAAAAAACCCACAATGCCTAGAGGTTAATCCTGTAGCTGGAAGCACTTGTCAGCCCTGCAACACTAGTTGTCATCCTTGGACATGGGAGGGCCACCCATGCTTGCCTTCCTGCAGCCCCTCGTGTACAGCAAGAAGGGCCCAAGGTGCCATTCAGCTGCCCTGGTGGCTCTAACACATCATATTGCTCTGTGGTAGCCGTAGGCAGAGTTGTGGGTGGCCAAAGCCACTTGCCTGCCATGAGGTAGTGTGATTAAAGAAACACTGTGAGATGGCAAATACTGCATTGACCTGAGTGTTTTCAAAGAAAGCTTTGTACAAGAGTACAAGACTTGGTGGTTGTTGTTCAGGTGCAGTGTGGGGTGTACATAATTCCTTGTCAGCACTGGATAGTCAGTGTCCTGTCCTCTCAGCTTCTGCTTCCCTCTGTTCCAGGGGGTGGCTGCATGTTCTGGGCAAGGCAAAGTTTGGGGGAGGGTTGATGGGCAAGTAGTTTTCCTGCTGCAACAAGTGAGTTCACTGCAGGAAGGTGAGACGGCAGAGGGTGGCTGTTGGTGTTCTGCATTGTAGTTTAAAACTACCTGCTTTGGTTCCTGATGCAAACAGAAAAGGGAGCTCGACTTCAGAGGAAAACTAAAGGCAGATATACCACATTTGAGTAAACCAGCATTACAGCAAATAGGAAATATTCCACAATATGTGACTTCATTGTATCATTTACAATTACTTTGACATAATCAATTCTTTAATTGGTAATTGACCATGCAGCAAATCGTTATTAAAAAGGCAAACCTTGATGTCATTGCTGTGCTACTCAACAGAGAAAACGGGAAAATCTCCTCCACTCAAAGAGATTCAGTCCTTAACCCTAGAGGAAGGGGCTTCATCAGCAGTTGTCTTCACAGGAATAGTTTTGTATTGAGTTTCATTTCAATAAACTATATTTTGACTTATCTGCGGGCACAGCTGCAGTTTCTCCTTGCCCGGTGGCACAGTAGCTAGATGTAAAACCTTGAGTTTATGACCTGACTTGTATACATAGTTAGATGTAGCTACTTCTTGTCTAAACATGTGTCTGTTTTTCCACCTAGGAATATCTGATATAGGCATAATAATACATTTTATAAAGCTCATAAAAACTTTGGAGGCATTCATAAAAACTCAATTTTACATGTGTTAAACAATAGCAAAGATCCCCAGTAGTGATGAAAAGAACTGGGAAAAACAATAGTCCCATCTTTGTTTCTCTGTGGTCATAAAGATATGAAGATAAAAACCATAATGCCTACCTATAATCTTCACTATCCAGTCTTGGTTTACTTGTGAAGTGGCTTTTTTATGTTGGCGGGAGGTTTATTGTTTTGTTTTTTTTCTGCTAGAGAACTACAGAAGCAGTTTTCACCACCCAGCTGGAGCCAGACTGTTGGAGTTTTTTCATGAAGCTACTTCTTCTTTGACTGTCGGTTAAAAAATGTGAGTTTAAAATAGGTGATAATGTAAACAAAATGAGAACCCAAAGCTTAAATAATCTATCTTACTAAGAGGACTTCTCCTTTCAGTTTTTATGGACCTCTGGTGCTTTCTTGGTGGTTCTCCAGAAAACCTTGCCAAAAGGAGATACAATGAAACAGTGCAGACTGAGCTCCTCTACTTGTGGCAACATCATCTTTGACTGAAGCCCTTCCAGTTTAGTTTACAGTTTTACTCCGTGTTTCTGAGATGTACAAAGCTTTATTGAAAAAGAATAGCTGAGAACAACCAAACCCCAAATGAAAAGGCAGCATCTTTTTTACACACTTTTTATATTCATAATGAGTACAAATAGCTGAATCCCAGGCCATGGGACTTGGCAGCAGAGGGAACCTGTGTTTTGTGTGTTAGCCTTCTCTTTCCAGGTGTCAGTGTTAGGACTGCCTACATCAAATGTTTTCCTACAGTTTTTTCATCTTTACTTTTTTCTTTAAATCAGCTTTCTGGCTGGTTGTGTTGTTACTGGAAGTTGCTGCGGCTACTATGGGTAGTCTTGAGGCATCCTCCTTTCAGGAAAATATTCAGTGTGTAAATATTTTACTGAGTACTTTGCCTTTACATTTTGGGAATCTTTTTGTGTTGTCTATCTCTGGGTTTTTTCTTCAGTGACAGGCCTGTGCAGTGGAAGTGCATAGTAAAGATAATTGACTTTGGAAGGGGCATGCTTTTCCTCTGAGCTGACTTTGCCCTTGTACTGAGAATATTTACAATGATGAGAACTCATTTGCTCTTCTGAAGCTTTAGCCAAATGTTTGACTTGTTATAATTTAACTGTGGTATAAGGCAAACTGATATTTAATGCTAGTGTCAGAAAGAGTTACCAAGAGCCAGTTTTCACAAATCCAGTTTTAGTCTTTAAGACTGGGATGAGTCATTTAGTATGACGCAGTGAAAACAGAAAAGCAGGAAAGACATTGAAACACAGAGGTGTCAGTTCATCTTCCACTTTTCATGTTCCAGAGATAAACTTTCCAATCAGGAGGAAATCTTTAAGCTGTCTGTAGTGTAACTTCATGAAGATGCTGTGGTGTTTCCCAAAGAGCAGGAATTCAGGAGACTGTTACTGTTGACAGGGGAAAAAAATTACCTTAGAGACCACTGAACTAAAGGAGTTGCCCTGCTGAGTTCACGTAGTAGCATGAAGAGGGTAGGATTGATCAAATAACCTGGCACATCCACAGTTAAGTCCGCTTCTTTCCCTCACCATAATGTTGCAGTTTAAATCAGTGGAGGAACTTAGGTCATAGATAATGACCATAGCATGTCATTGGTGCTAGGTAGGGTGTGGTAGGATGCACTGTCTACAAGAGTACAACGACCAGTAAACTGTGTAACAAGTATTTTCTTGTCCACAGTAGCCTGCCATTATTGACACCCAAAGCATTCAGGAGAAACCCATCTGTTTCCCAGGCTTTTGAAAACATTGAATATACACGGGGATAATTTTTTGAGAGTGATGAGAGCCTAAATAAGTTGTGGCTTGTTGGGTGGTGTTTTAAGATTTTTTTTTTTTTTTTTTTAAGCAGAGATTTTTTTTAAGATCTCAGTTTATTAAATGGCAAAAAAATGTCCAGCTTTGAGTTGTGTTGCATTGTGAATGGGCATCAGAAGATAAAGACAAAGGACCACTCACCATTTCAAGGATGGAGGTTTCTGAGTTACTGCTTAAGAATGGTATGTGTTTACATTCACATAAGCATGAAATCCATCCATTCTGAGAGGGCTTCGTTAAGAGCCCAGCATTTAATAAGCAAGACTCCACAGCCAGGTTTGGGAGTCCTTTTGTGTTCCAGAGTGCCCCTCTACTTAATCTTTTTAAAAGAAAAGAAAAACCCTTTCCTGCTTCCTGAGGAAGTTTCAGTGCAAACCTGCACTACTCGTAGAAGGAACTGTGTCAGTTGATTTTAAGTGTGTGATTCTTTGGTGAGCTGCCTTCAGTCTCTTGCAGTGCGATCCTTTGTGTCACCACATAAGGCTTATGAAAGACCCGTGTATCACAGAGATTGCTGTCAAATTACTGCATCCCATAGAAATTCTAGAGTATTTAAGAGACCTTCCACCTGCTTTCTCCCAAAGTCCAAACTATAGCAAACAGTGCAAGTTATTTTTGAAACTTCAAGAGTCCGGTCCAAGCTTATTGAGGTCCTTGGGCATCTTCACTGTTTCCAGTAAGCTTTTGATCAGCAAATCATGGTGGTTGTCTGTCCACTTGTGTACCAGTTCATAGGGACCTAGACTTTCAGGGTACACTTGTTTTGTGTTTAGGCCCTTGAACGTAGAGCAACAAACTTCTGAACTGGCCTGTCCACAGAAGACGTCTGAGGATGTTAAACATCTGGATTTTAGAAAGAATTTGTTGATTAGGTGCCAGCCGCTCTTATGTTATTCTTAAATTACACACATTACTTGACCAGAAAGCTTGCTTGCTTGCTCTTGCTCTCTTGAGGTGTTGTTTTTTTGCTTGGGTGTTTTTTTAGGGCTTTCCTCAGAAACATGGTAACTTAATGCTCTTCCCCCTACTGAAAAACAAACCTTTTTAAAAAGTCAAAATATGAAGGAAAGCTTGGACTAACTTGGACTCACATTTCCAAACACAGCGAAAATACCATGCTATGTTTAAATCTCATGGATTTATATTTTGTTTTCTAGTGGGGGCGAGGTGTTTGCAAACTTGGATTTGTAGTATTGGGCATGTTTCTGAAAAAGTATAGGAAGGGTTGAGCTAAACAAGCTGTGCTACCTGTTCTCCAGCTACTGGCATTTCCAGCTCTTCTGCATTTAGAATTGCTGGCAAATATGGTAACGTGGTTGTAATCTCAGGCTACTACAGGTCAAATGGAACAGTGTCTTCATTTTCATGGATCATGCAAGAGGGGGAAATCAGACCCTGAGGTATTTAATTGTGCTCTAAGGCACAAAGAAACATCTGGGAGACAGCAGGCTGGCTGACCTCAGCTCAGTCCCTGAGAGGATTGTGGCACTGGTCCTCATGGAAGCCAGTTCCAGGCACACGAAGGACAAGGAGGTGACTGGGAACAGCCAAGCATGGATTTCCCATGGGTAGGTTGTGCCTGATCAATGTGAAGAAGTGATGGAGACAAGGTGCTGTAAGAAAAGGGAGAGCAGAGGGCCTTGTTTACTTTGATGGTACCAAGGTTTTTGACGCTTCCATTAGTGTCCCTGGAGCCAAACTGGATACAGACTGGATGGATTACACAGTGTGTGGAAAAATTGTCTGAACCAGTGGTTCAGCACTGAACTGGCAGAGAGTTACTGCTGTTATTCCTTGGGGGCTGATATTGGTGCCAGTGTTGTTTAATATTTTCATTAATGATACAAACGATGGGATGGAGTACCTTCTCAGCAAGTCAAAGGTAACACCAAATTGGTGGAAGTAGTGGACATGCAGGAGGGCAGAGCTGTCATTCAGAGGGACTTCAGAAAGTTGGAGTGAGCTAACAGAACCCCATGAAGTTCAACAAAAAGAAAGGCAGAAAATAGCTTTGCAGAGAAGACCTGGGGATCATAATGGGCAGTGAATTGAATAGGACTCAGCAGCATGATCTTGTGGCCACAAAAGCAAAAGGCAGGCTGGGCTGCGTGAATAAGAAAGTAGCCAGCAGGTTGAGAGAAGGGGATTTCCTGCTTTGCTCTGCGCTTCTGAGACTGTGGACCTCTGTACGAGAGAGACTGAAGAACTGGAGGACCACTGAGTTGGTTGAGTCTGGAGCACATGACTGCTGTGGAAAGGCTGTGAGAGCTGGTTGTGTTTGGGCTGAGAAGAAGCTGAGGGAGGCTCTAATTGACTCTTGACTATCTATAAGGCCATTATGAAGAAGACGGATCTAGACTTCTCTTAGAGATGCACAGTGAAAGGACAGGCAAGAGGCAGTAGTTACAAGTTAGGGCAGGGGAAATTGTGGTGGAGCATAAGGAAAAATATCCTCCATTGTGAGGGTGGTGGAACAGGTGCCAGAGAGGTGGTGGATTCTCCATTCCAAGGCAGGCATGAGCAGTGTGATCCAGTTTTGAAGCTAAGCCTGCCTTGAGCAGGACTAGACACCCCCAAGTGCTGTGAATGTAGTCTTTAATAATTTCCCTTTTCTTGAAACAATGGGGGTTTTTTTAGTGCATAAAAACTAGTAATTACATAATCTAATTTTAAGGGAAAAGGTGCAAAAATATTTTGCCTTAAATCCTTTACATGCAGCTTGTGTCAAATTCCTAGCTTTGGATCTTTTGAAGTGGACATTGCTGAATCACGTGATTGTTTTTCCATGCATTAAAAATGAGCCAAGTCTTTTTCTCCTTAAAAGAGACTGTTATATTCAGCAGAACTCGAGGTGGTGATGCATTTTTGCAACATTAGTGAGCATGCATTTTGCTTAAGAATGGGAGCATTGTCTACAGCCCTGCTTACTTCTGATGGTTTAGTTGGAAGCTTATTTGAGAGAGACTTTTAGGGAAGAACTGTGAAAACTATTGCTTATGGCATAAAGCTACCTCTTTGGCAAAGGACAGACTTTCTTGGTAGCTTGCTTTCTTCTAGGAGTTTGAAGTCATTCATGCCCAACATCCATCAAGCTTCAGGAGAAAGTGGCTATAAGACTACAGTGAAATACCGACCATTAAATATAGGTGCATTCAGTTACACGCTTCTCATCTTTGTGAATATAGTTTGCCATTCTACAGGATTTCCTAATTCATACTCTTAATCACGTAGCTCTCAAATAAAGCTTTTTTAAAAATTATTCTATGAAAGAGAGTAAAAATATTCCTTTTTTATTATTATTAATTTGCTTAAGCTGTTTGTGTTTGGCCTGTAGAATTTTTCCATCAAATGCATGCAGAATTTCAGCTTATTTTTCACCTGCACCTACATTTTACCTGCAAAAAAGCAGTAGACCTGGGCTTGGTGTTGCATGGCATCACGGGGGAAGTTCTTTGCTAACTTGTCTCGGATGATTTTGGTGCGTGGGCTCTGAGTGGGCACATGCCTGAGAGAACGCACAAAATACTTGTATCCTAAAAAGGGCTAGCAACCATGTTGGCCAAAACTTCCATGCCCTCCAAATTGAATGCATGTTTTTGTTTTAACGGATCAATTCAGTGGTGAAGTGCAACAATTTAGGCAGTGAGATATAGAACTATGGGACTTTAAAATACTTAGATTTTGTGCTTTAGGTGTTAGAGTTTAATGTGCTGAGTAGCTGAGGCCACCTTTTTGGGGCTCCACCTGCAATAACATAATATGCTTTCTTCTGAGTTTTTTTACGTAATGTTGTTTATTCCTTCATTTTTTAATTATTTTTTTTTTTAATCTGTGCATGATGGAATTTTACTAGTCTTGTGTATGCCCTGTTCTTGCATTCAGGGGCAGCTTTGTGATTTCCTGTATCTCCAAATCTTAACATTGCTTTTTACCTAGTTGCCCAGAAGTAGCTGAGCTATTTCCCAGGACCTGTACGTGGTTTATTATGCTGAGGATGTTGGATGAACCCCACATCAGATAGACACACTCTGCTGTGTGTTTCAGGGCTCGTGTGCATTACGAATGGGAGACAGTGCTCAGGTCTAAAGTGAGACGCTTACAGCTTTGTCCATGCAGTGTTTTCTCAGCACGAGCAATTCAGGTTGCCCAGCGAACTCCTTTGCTGCGGGTGTCATGATGGGGTGATGCGCCTGGCTCGTTGAGGCTCCGCCGCACACAACCTGTAGCAATCACCTGCGCCGGTGGTGGGTCAGTACTGGCTGTTCGGTGCATGGGCAGGGGCGTACGCCTGCAAAGCTGTATGTGCCTGTGCGCTTCATCCGCTGAATTCTGCAGCTGCATGGAGGCCCACCTGGAGGTGGATCTAAAGTGCTGGGGATGTTTAATGTCTCTGTAATTACCCATGTACCAAGCACACAAAAAGACTGCTGAATGTGAAGGTTTTCTTTTCAGTTTCTTACCTCTTCTGAAGGGAGAGGTGGCAGAAGGGAGCAGGGGCTGGGATCAGAGTTACAAGCTCGCTTCCCAGTTTGACCATTAATTTGTTTCTGACCTTTTTTTGAGGTTTTTCTCTCTCACACTCCGTTTCCAAACTGGAAAAATTATGAAGATATCAATATTCCCACCTTTTATTAAAATGCTTTGAAATGTGGATTCAAGACAGAATGAATAAGAGCTAAGCTTCCCCGTCCCCGTCCCCCCCCACCGCCCCGTGAATTCGATTCTGCCACGGCAAGGTACCTAACAAGTCTTTCAGTAGAAAAATAATAGAAGATAACATTTAGTAACAGTGTTTTTAACTTTGGCTCTGTCTCAGGCTCGTATGTTCTAATATTTTCTCTCTAGAGATAGACATGAATTTACATGTATATTACTGTAGCTCTGTCAAAGTATGTTACAGAAGTAGAACAACATCTTCCTTTTAGGCTCTCAGAGGTCCATTGTAAGGAAGCCCAGATATTTTCACTGGTTGGTTGGCTACCTGGTACTGACTTCCATGTTTGTGCCTGGAGATTTCCAGATGGAGATATAAGCATGTACGTTTCTTTGCATACACACTGAATTCAGAATTTGATGTGCTTTACCGGTTTTCCACAGGTTGTCTGCCATGGCATACACTGTAGGTTTGATGCCTTCTTGTATTGCGTGTGCATGTTTAGCCATTTTCCGGGATACCTAGTCAGCCCAATTCCTTATACTTTGAGAGTAAGAGGATATTTGAGGTAGGAGGCAGAAGACCTAAAGTAATTGTTCCCATTATGAGACTAATATGAGAAGTTGCCAAACTTAGCTGAATATCAAAATTTTGGGCCTGTGTAAGATCACAGGTTGGGTTGAGTGTAAAGCAGAAACCTCTTGATGTGGCACTGTGGATTTTTGGCTTTATCTGGTGTGAGAAGTGCTTAGAACATGCTCTATTCTCCAGGATTTTCTCATATGTTCAGTTGAGGCCCTAATTGCTTACAGACTTTTAACGTCAGAATTTTCTCATGATAAGAAGTCATTAAGTTGTAGTGAAAAAGCTCTAAATAATGAACTGACATTTGTGCCTTGTTTGTTCTATGGATAAGATCAATAAGATTTTCTTCCCTTTTTCTTTCAATTTCTTAGTCCTAAAATCAGCTGTCTTCTGACCCAAATTCAGTCCATCAGAACACTTTAAACTTAGGCTTAATTTAAGCTTCTGCTTACCGTTGCAGCACCAAGATTCACATAATAAAATAACAGTAAGTGATAGAAATAACAAACTTTTTCTAAAATTTCAAAAGTGGGGAAAGTTATTTTTAAATACCAAATTGAAATAAAAATTAAAATAACCACTAGATGGCACTTGAAAATTGTGTATTGAGATAGTACATCTGCTTTCAAAATCATTACAATTTTTGATAGACCCAAAAGGATTTTCTGTGGATCTGCATAGTTCTGAGAGATGGTGGTGTTTCCAAAAGCAGAGTCAAAGTTCCTTTAGCTGTATCTCCTTCTGTGATCAAAGTAAATCACTGCACTAAGGAATCTTGTCTGCATTAAAAGCCTGCTCCGGATACTTAAAACACTGCCTTTAGAAAGAAGAGAGATACCTGTATAACTGATAAATGTTTGCAAATTTGTTTGTTTTCCACTTATTTTTATTTCTATCCAGCTTTTTAACAAAACACTGCTCTGCCCTAGCATTCTGTTTACCTTCTTGGGTTATGCCTAACTGGAGATGTAACATATTTTGACAACATGCTGCTGCTTTAATATTTCTTTTAATATTATTTTAGGTCAATAGCTTGGAAATTAACCCGTAGTCCGGTAGGGGTAGGTTCAGGCAGGGAACAGACTCCAAGGGTTCATTTTTTACTAATTTTTCGATTTACCCACTTTATCTCTTGGTAGGAGGAGAGGATGGAAGGAGATCATAACAGTTTGATTCTGCAGAAAATACGATAGTAGCTAGGAATTTATTATCAAGTCAGTCTGGTGGTATTTCTGTCACTGATCATTGCACAAGCCTGTTTTATTTGACATTTTCATGTAGCCTCTTTATTGTTGTTTCTGAGATGCATAAGGGTTACATTACCATGATTTATGAGCTAATAATATTGAAGATGAACAAAGCTGAGTAAATACTGTCTGTAGCCATAATTTGATTCTTCTTCTGTAGGAGCTGTTTCGAGGGGTTGTTTGGACAACTGTCTTAGCCTATTGTACTTGAGTTGAAGAGAGCGAAAGTAGGCAAACTATAATACAGGGTTGTGCAAGGATTTTATGGCGTATTAAATATGTATTAAGGGACTAATTCTTTCATTTGCTCATACAGCTGTATATGGTTCCCCTGACACTGGTAGTAATTATGACTGAATTTTATTATGAAAGCTTCGTTACGCACATGGTAAACCTTAGAATGGATTACAGTAGTGATGGACACAGCCGCATTGTCCCGGTTTTGCAGAAGATGCTAGGACACAATCAACAAGAGGTGAAAAGGAGAGTCAAACAATTTTCCCATTCAGCTGTGCTCACCCTGCGATGTCTGCTGCAGGAACATCTCCCCTTTTGTGCTGCTCCGTGCTGCTCAAAAAGCACTTGGCTGTGTTTCTGCCTTGACCAGACCCTACAGCAATTTGTATGCCTACTAATCAAAGATAAAAATGAAGCTTTGGGAGTGGCAAGTAAAAAAAAGATTGGTTTTTTTTTTCTTTTTTTTCTTTTTTTGACATTCAGAGGGTCTCACCCCCTGGAGGGGGTGAGCAGAACTCCAGGCCATCCCTCTCGTTTACATAAAATTTCAATTTGACTTTGAGTTCTTACCCGCTAGGCCCTTCTGTGAGGAAGCTGTTGCTGAACGGCAGATGCCCTCGTGGGAAAGAGCTGATGGGAGTACCCATGCACTGAAATTCATTAAGTATTTCCTGTGCCCATCTTACCGGTGATCTCACTGCCTCTAAAGCTCTTTACGCAGAGATTAACTCTTTAGTGACTTGCAGATGCTAGAAGGAAGCCCTGGTGATCCAATTAACAAATCACAAAGACTTACATTTTTGGATGATATCAAAATAACTGCAAAATACAGGAATGACAGCTGTATTTCTAGAAAAGCAGCTCTTCATGCAGGCTCAGGTAGTCTCCATCTCACAGGAGCACAAAGTAATTTTTCGGGGTGCATATGTGAATGCTCTCCCAGTTCTAGACCCTTGTTGTCATTGCTGTAGGGCAACTGTTCTCTCTGTCAAAATTTCTCCCTTGCTTTAACTTGTTTTTTTGGATTGTGATGTTGCTGTAGTCCGTGATGCTCTGCAGACAAGCCCTCCTCTCCTGTCTGAGAGGTGGTTGCATTTCACAGTCTCTGTGTGTCCCTGGAGGAAAAGTATATGCCATTGATAAATTGCTCTGGCGTCAGCAGAGGGCTTTTGTGGCAGGTGTTTGTCATTATCCCCCCCCTCCGTGGGAGGAAGCAGAGTAGGTTGGGCTCTGCCTCCTCTGTGTTTTGAATTTCAGGCACTTATTCTGCCCACCTTGTCGGGTTTGTTGGTGCGCTCTCCTGTTGCGGCAGAAAAAAAAAAAAAAGCTGCTTTGGAGCAAAAGGATGCCAAAGCTTTCTGGCTGGGTGGGTCAGGTCTTTTCCATCTAGGAGAAGGGCCAGGTTTTGCAGGGCAGGTGTCCCAGTGTGTCCATCCCCTGGGTGACCAACCTCACCTACACGTGCAGGGAGGCCTGGTGCTGCTGCCTGGCTCCTGTTGTGTTTGCACCGCACAGAGCAGTGCAGCTAGGGAAGCCCCTGCCTTGCTCTCCAAGAGCTGCAGGCGAAGGAAGAGGCTGGGCTAATCCAGGCAGATTTTCCCAGGGGATGCATGTGGCGGTGGGCAGACCTGCTGTGGCGGTTGGTTGGCACGTTGGGTGGTTAGTGCCTGGTGTCCCAAAGGGTGGCTCTCACCCTAACAAATGCTTTTCTCCTGCACTCAATGAACCATAAATTTCAGTGAGTGGTGTCACTGGAGTCTCGTTAGCGTTTTGGTGAAGTAAGCGTAGCCATGGCCTGTGACTTGCTCGGGCATCTTGTTTTGTTGTTTCTGCCTCTGCAGCTGATGAAGGCTGAAATGAATCCCGCAATTGCAAATGTATTACTGTAACTGAAGCTCAAGGCAAAAAAAGGCCTGTTTTGGTTAAGACTTGAGTCTCCAGACAACTGCTTTTTTTTCAAGTGACTCTGGAAGAAAGCCACACGATTGGAAAAATAATGTTAATACAGAAGGGTTATGGCTGGTTACTTCAAACTGTTTAAATTGCATCCTTCTGTGGAGGCTCCTGTTTGGAGACATTAATGTGTTCAAGCAAAGATGTTGGTGATTTACACCCCCAAACCTATTCTGCAAAGCGAACTCTCCCGTGGAAGACGCGTACTCTGTGGCAAGGGGCAGCCAAGCCGCTTTCCCCTCGACTGCACCACTGAGCTGCTTCACGCATCCTTTGGGTGGGCCGGCTGGTGCTTTCGTTCCGTGGTGCCGTGCTGCTTGTTGGGTTTTGGAGGTTTTTAAGTTTACTTTCAAAAACTGCGCGCTT
>VZSZ01004259.1:24200-158689 GCA_013398815.1 Ibidorhyncha struthersii
AAAAAAAAAACAAAAAAAAAAACACCAAAAAGCAGAACCTATTGTGCCTGGTCTCAGCAAGTCTGTTTGAGAAGTGTTTGTCTACCACCTGGCCATCTTGTTATTTTTTTTTTAAATGAGTAATTAGTGTTTGAAGTCCTGACTTTTTTCAGAGCTTAGGTTGTATTTAGGATGAAGCAAAGTGGACAGTAAAAGCCTGATAATTTGCTAAACCGTTTCTCACTTTATAAAGGTTATTTTTGTAGGTCCAGGAGCCAATTTCTGCAAGCCTGGTAGTTGGTACCTTCCAGCACTGATAAGTTTAAGATAAATGTAGTGATTTGGTTTTACGTAATAAGTGACTGTTACCTGGCATTCAGACTGGGGAAAAAACATACAAATGGAGGGAAAAAAACACCAAACAACAACATAATGAAAGACTGGAGGGGGTGATTGTTTTTATAAAGATTGTCAAAACTCCTATCTGACCATCCTACTTGCATTCAGTACATTTTGAGTACACTTTAAAAATACATTTTCAGTTACATATTTGAAATATCATGCACCACTTAGTTTTCATAATTAGATTAACTTCTTTCACCTTTAGCTTATGGGGTTGGGGGGACACACAATGACTTTGAGGGGTTTGTTCAGCAGTGCCATTGCCCTGCGTGCCACAATCCCGGGGGTCCCGGCGTGCTGTGTGCCCCCCCCCCCCCGCAACAGCCCGCGNCCCCCCCCCCAGCAGACACCCTGCTTCTGCTGCTCCTGTACCGCTGCCTGCGAGGGAGCGCTCCAGGGCTTCGCCTACATTTTCCTTCCTGTCAGCAGAGGCCACCCACCAACTCTGCATTATGGATGTGGAAAATAGATTATTTGCTGATGTCTTCTGTGTATTCAAAGCTGGTTATTTTTGTCTTTGTCAAGCTAAATGATGCTAGTTTTCGCAGAGCGTTTCCTTTATTTTACTTTGCCATTTTTCTTCATTCTTTTTTATTTTTTCCCTTTTTTCACCCTTTATTCTTCCCCCATCTTTCCCTGTCTTTTACTGTTTGCTCTCTTGTCCTTTTTTGAGTATATTTTCTAGACTACAGCTACCAAGTTGTAGTTTAACAAGTAGTTTCCCTGCTGAAAACAAGCATTTGCTGGCAGCCTAACCATGATACACTCTTGTTTTCCACAACCGTAGCTAATGGAGCACTCCAAGTTTAGGTTACATACTGAATTTCAGGCCATGTGTTGGTTGAAGTACTCACTTGGGTGAGTAAGGTCCAGTCAGCCCTGCCTGGCAGAGGCATAAGGAAAGCACAAAAGTCGAGTTCTATGCTAAGGTTTTGTCTCTTGAATTTCATAATCAGTTGACTCATACACTGTAGTGATAGGATCCAGTTCCTAAGTGTGTCTTTTAAGGGCAATTTTGTAGCAGGCAGGGTTTGCCAGTCTTTCAGTGATTTTAATGAGGAGATTCCTAAAGACTGAAGAACTCCCTCCAAAGTAAAATATTATTTTATTATATTTATTCATGTTGTCTTCTATGAATGAAGAAAAAGAGAACTAGAAAGAAAAATGAGGAATTGTTATTTAAAATCAACCATTATTAAAAGACTTCGCAGTAGATTACATATCTCCTCATGACTTTAAGCTTTATTTCTTTTATTATTCTTCCGTCTCGTGGAAAGATTCATGTTCATTTAGTATCTTTTAAAACACAGTTGCCTGAAATGGTGACACGAGCACATCTAGGCAGAGTATTCCTTGCACAGAATAGGCAAGTTTTTTTGTTTATTGAATGCGTGAGGCTTTCTTGTTCAGTGTGAGGTTTTCTTGTGCTATCCTCTGCACTTGCTGTCTGTGTGGTTTCCATTTTAAAAGCAGGTTTGGAGAGAGCTGGCACTTGAAATGCCCTTATAACTATTCTGCCTCATAGCTCTGAGGAATTGACTATGACAGTATTAACCAAAAGCAAAACTAAATGATACGCACATAAAAAAGGCAAGTGAACACTAGCAACAAATTTATGTCCCCCCCCCTTTTTTTTTTCAATTTGAAGCATCCTGATATCATGCTAATGGTGAGTACGATTGTTCAACATAAAGTGCTTTTTGTAGTAGACAAAACATGGTTTATTTCTTTGCATTAAAAAAACCCAAAGAGCGTCTTATTTTTTGTGCATGTGTGAATGAGCAGAGAAAGAGTAGAGCTGAAGTTTAAAATCTACTGACTTTTATTATATGTTGCTTTTGTTCCTCTTTGGTAGGCATGAAAGATTCACTTAACCTAAACATTCAAAAAAGTGCTGTTGACGTTCATGTTCTTTTAATGAACTTGGGGTTTAATTTTATGTATTAGAGAACAAAGAAAGCAAACGACTCAGATCTGAGTTTGAGAATAAGGAATAGTTTAAAATCATTTATGGAGATGGAAAAGCTTGTTATAAATTAAGTGAGACTTGTTGCTGTGTTGCTAAGCATTTTGTGTGGTGACAGTTCTATCTCAAACCTCTGCTAGCAAACAGGACTCCACTGAGTCTCAGCATGTCCCCCATTAAACCATCACATCTCTGAAAGTTAGACAGCTCATTAATGGCTTTCTGCTGTGAAATAATAAAGAATATATTCACTGACTGGTCAGTAATTAGTGCCAACTATTTTTTGTCCATGATAGAAATATTCTGATTCAGTTATTCCAGAGGTAAAAGAAATTTTTTTTTAAAGCCTTTTGTATTTATGTAGGTGTATTTTACTGTCAGTGATCTCTTTTTGCTTTTATTTGAAAAGTCAAATACCTCTTCAGCCCACTAGACCTGTGAGAACATGGGCTCATTTCCCAGTCTCCTGCTTCTATGTTTAAACAGCTCAGTTCACTGACTCAGTAGCCCCCGAAACACCAAGCCATTAATGTCATAGTTCAGTCCTCTTTTCTCTTTTTGGTATTTGTTGTTATAAAGTAGTAGAGAATTTAGATAGTATAAAATAGAGCAGAAAGTGTGCGAGTGTGAATTTTTCCCTGTGCTTCTTCGTACCAGTAATCTGCATGGAGTCAGCTTGGGGTCCCAGCTGGACTCCAGGAGGTCTAGTTTTAAGGTAACAGGAAAACAGAAATTCCTTTCCCTGTCCTCATGGGAATAAGATGAGCAATGCTGAAGTTCAGACACTATTCCAGGGAGAACCTTCCAACAGTGACTACACCATAGTCACAATTCATATCTCTGGGGTTCTGCTTTTGCAGGTCTTGGATTTCTTCCTAGCCCATGTGATAACATGTGCCTTACAGCGCTTGTTTACTTTTAAAGACCTTTATAAGGATTTTGGTGTTTGTGGACATAGTTTGAAAAATGCCTGGTGAGTGCAGCTTGTTCAGCACAAGCCCTAGCAGCATTCTTGGTGACAGGTCAACCATGGGGTGAGATAGTCCCAAAATTAGGACCGCAAAAGTTGGTCTTGTGTCTGTATCAGGCTTTGTGAGTAACAGAGGAAGATAGAAGGAAAATAAAACTTAATGAAAGTAATCAAACATTTGTTGATAATGAACATGTGCATACAGTTGTGTAATTGAAATAGAAACGTATGCCATAAAAAGCTAAACAATCATTCTTCTCCCCCACTCCCCTCTCCCCCACCTGCCCCCATCCAGCTCTTTTTATTAAGGAATCTTATTCTTTTTCTCTGAAGCCTTATTAGGATTACATATTGATAAGACATCCAAGAAAACTGTGATTCTTTGATTAATGTTTCCAGAACCAGAAAGGAAGTAATACGGCCAGTACACACAAAAAGAAAAAGAAATTAAAAGTTGAATTTTTTTACTGGTATAATATCTCTGTAATGTTTGATTTGTATATACACTAAAGGCAGGTGTAGAACATCACCCTGAAGGTATCTCTTGCTGTCAGTGGATCATGAGTGTCAGCCTTGACAGGTATCCTCTGGTGATGTTACAAAGAATATGTGGCTTATTTTAAGCAAAGCTGTCCATACTCTTGTCTTGTTGGAATATTGCTACTTTCTCCCTAGTGTCTGTCACTTTTTTGTCATCCTTAAGCTGAGAGATACCTTGTAAAATCTTGTTAACTGGTTTTAATCGTTTTTCTTCTCGCTAACTTCTAAAAGCCGTTATATCTGCCTTAAAAGATACATGATACTTTTACTGACACTGTAGAAGAAATCACTTTTTTTTATAAGGTTCATAAATCCCAGTTATTGCAAACTTTGTTCTTTGGGTGCTGTGTATCTTCTATACTTTTAAGCCCCAAATCCTGCGAAGAATGCCCATGACTTGTTCCGTGACTTTTTATGGAACTATTTAATTGCCAAGCTTAAGCGCATGCTTCAGTTCTTGTAGGGTCCGAGTCCAGCTCTCTTTTCAAAAGCTTGCTGGTAAGGAGGCTTGCCAGCACTCAGGGATCCCTGAGAGGGAAAGAAGGAGCTGGTATTTTTGCTTGCTTCTGTCTGCCAGCTTTCTGTCTCCCGTACAAAACAAGCAACTAACATGCTATTGATGATGTGTCGAGGGGGAAAAAAAAAATCAAGTTAATAAATAGAATCTGAAGAGTCCACTAAATGGATTCTATTGATGTTTTGCCATTCAACAAGTAAATAAAGCCAGTAAAACTTGCGCTGTCATTTAATCATACTTGCATTCACTTGACCATGGAGTGTCTTGTCTTAAGTAGTTACACTGTCTTGCCAAAATCTTCCATGCAAGAAAATGAATGAAAGTGTCCATGTTAGTTGTGTTTTGCATTTGAATGGATTTTTTTTTTTAACGGGACAGCTTCTCTCATAATTGTATAATTGTATGTGAATATATCAACAATTATGACAGAGATGCCCATGAAGTGTGAGGGTAGTAATACGGAAGATGAAGCAATCCAAAGGAAAACAAGTTCACCACACTCTGTCAGCATGCATTTTTTTAAAAGGACAAGTCCCATGCAATGTAATAGAGAATTAGAATGTTTTTCATGATGCCAATCTTACATTTGACTCAGAGGCATCAGCAAAAAGCAAACACCAAAAAAGTCTCTGAAATGTAGGTCAAAACTTATGAGAACTCGAATAAGTAAAAATAGGGAAAAGGGATTCGGAAACACAGAAGTATTAAGAAATAGACCCTGAAATAGTTCATCTGTTCATGTTATGAACGACCCCTTATTTTATAGGAAAGAAAAGAGGACATAGAGGATAAAGTATATAGCTTGACGTACTTAAGGGGCGGGGGGCTTCCAGGCCATGCTGTAAGAGTAAAGTTTGAAGTCAGTCTGTGGCTTCAGTCCTTCCATCAGTGGGGTTAAATCAGGAGGATTTTTGTTGTTTATCGTTGCAGGGTTTCACTCCAAAGTGGAAGCAAAGAGCGACTATGTCTTTCTGTAGTAAATGGTGCCTGTTTAACAGCCATGATCTGAGTTACTCTGTGTCTTGGATCTCCTAAATTCATGTTCAGCTGATAGGGTAATGGCCCATCTTGCTAAAAAGCCTCTTTATAGTAGAACTGCTGCTTCAGGGTGATGACTAGGGTAAAATGGTTCACAATTTAAGAAAACAACCTAATGAACATCGCTTGAATTCCTGAAGCTGAGCATATATTTCAGCACTAATGTGCAGTGAGCTTTAGTTAATCTATTTTAGGGATAACTGAGTGTTCAATGCCTAGCCTTCATGCATGGAAAACAAAAATTATTTGTGAGCTGGGCAGTAGTAAAGAGACATAATGTACTGAGAGCCCCTTTGGGACTTGCAAGGTGACCAGTGCCTAGGGTCTGTGCTGCCTTGCTCAGCTCGGTGTGGAGCGTAGGTGGGGCCTCAGGGGTGACGGAGAACACGTGTGAAATACACCGTGGGAGCATTTAAGTCCTGTGAAGTTTTCTCTTGTTCATCTTTCAGAGGGCACTAAGCAGAGAGGTCCCAGCTAAAGACGTTGCTGTCGTTTGAAATAGCACTGAGACTGCAGCTGAGCGTCGTAAAGGAGGATCATGGAGCACACAGCAAACACTAATTTAGTTTCACACTAAGAAGGTAGGAGGCTAGCAGTAATACTCGTCTTTCTTAGGACTGACTGCAAGCAGAAACCATAGGATTAGCTCTCCTAGATAAGTCAGTGGTAAGGGCTGGAGTAGCAGACTCCCTGTTGTACTTGTAGTGCATTTGTCCTGCTTAGAAATAGGCCACATACTTTATTGACTACAGTAATAGGCAGATCTCTATCATTTAGCAAACTCCGAGGCTCAGCGGATCTCTGCTGCCCACAGGAGCCGAAGTTCCTGCTTAAACAGTAACTCAGCTACTTTGTTGATTTGTGTCCGAAAATACCCCAAACAAAAGGAAATGGTGTTTCAGCACTTTAGGAAGAGAGACGGATGGGGAGTACGGTGCAGTGTTGTACATGGCGGAGGTCACGGTGGGACAGAAACAATGTCAAACTTGCAATTCGTGGTACTGGATTGCGGCTTAATTTTCCACACTTTAATATTCTCTTAAAGCCAAAGTTGTTTGTTTCTATTTGGAGCCACTTTCCAAGTTATGGACAAAGATTTAGGTGAAATGGTGCATGATTATTTGCCATATAATACTCACTGAAAAGACAGGAGTTGGTTACAGAAAATGATCCGAGGAGCAGGTGCCGTAAAATCGAAGTTTAAATGTGCTCCAGGTAGAAGCGTCATGATGGGGACAGCGAAGCGTGGAGCTTAATGGCAAGGTGCTATGAAGTGACAGGGCATCCTTAACGGGTGGAGGCCAGGTACTGCTGGCAAGTGGGGAGGAACTAACAAAATCTAATACGTGTGCAGGAAGATGCCATTTTAAAATGTAGGTTAAAATTTCTGAACCTGCTTCCTTCTGGGTTCAGTTGGTGACACAGAAGTGTCTGAAGGTCCTTCAGCTTTCTGGCTGTTGGAGTCTTATGCGCATTTCTGGTGCAAACAAGGGCATATTGCCAAAATGCCAATGAGTTAGCCAGCAAGGAACTCACACGGAAAAGATCAGCCAAAAACAGAATTAGTGACTGCTAAATGGGTGGGATACGTAGGAGCATGGCCGGAGCTGTACGGGCTGTAGCTGCTGAACACTGCTGTGAGGTGGTTCTGGTGAGGCATTTGCCCTGACAGTGGTACCACGGCTCGTGCAGGTGTCGCAGCTTTCCCTTCTGCTGCTGTAGGCTGAAACATTAGTGCTCTAGCAGGCGTCTTTCAGAAAGCATCATCCTAAAATGCGGTGTGGCCTTGCAGTTAAAAGGCTTGACCTCTTTTCATGCCCTTCACCTTAGAGTCAGCAGCCGAGCTTCTTCTGGCTTTACCTGTGGGACCAGGACTTAGCCCAGCTTCTTGATCCTGCTGGCCAGAAGGCCCTGTGAGACTTAATGAATTTTTGTCGGCTTTATAAAGATCTAGCTGGCTAACCACTCTCCAGTTTCAGTTTGTTTTGATGTTCGTGTTGATTTCTTGGAAAACCAGCCATACTCCTGTCAGGATTATGCATTGACATTACACAGTGTAAACAGAAGGCTACAGGGGACCAGACTGTGCCGGCAGTGCTTGCTTCTTGTGGGCTTTGGTACTCGGATGTGGTGTGCTGATCTTATTTATTTATTTATTTGCCCTTTAATTGGGTAGCAGATCTTTAAGCCACCCCTTAAATCGGTAGTTAGCATGTGTTAAGCATGTATTTTTACTGAGAGGTAGTTCTGAGGTATGTTTTAGATAAGGACACACACAGGATAGGCGTGCAAGTAAATATTATTTACCTTCTGTGTGCATTTGGTTCAGTGGATGGTTTGTTTTGTTTGCTGTGTGGAGGCTTTTGTTGGTGAGTACTTTGGAAGTGTCAGGGGAACTACTTCTGGTGGTTTGCTTCAAATTCATGTATTAAAATTCACTTCTCCTAGGCAGGGAGCCAAATTTCCCTATTGCACGTTTTAATGGCACTTGGGAAATCCTAGCTCATAGTGTCATGGGGTTCTGCATCAACATTGCTATATATGTAAGTGCATGAATAAGAGTTGAGTGGCTAGCAATGCATTCCACTACTAAAAAAGAGGGATATCCTGACATTTTCAGTGGCAAAACATGAAAAACTACAGCGGACGCAGGTGTGGGAGAGCTGTGGAGTCTCTCACTCACTTGATTAGTGAAGTGTGAGGGCTTTTCTGCTGTCCTTCAGACAGCAGAATTCAAGAGCTAGACTGGCTAGTGTCCTTGCTTCACGCTCTTAAGTTGTATGTTGCTAGTTAATCTGGCATTAGAGTGAAATGTTAAGATTGGAAAAGATATATCCATGCTGTTACTGATAATTGGAATAAATCTTTGCCTAGTATCTTGCCAAAAACTTCCAAGGGTCTTGCAGTAGTGCCCCATATATTTATCACTGGTTTGTTTAAATATCTCTACAACGGTCATTTATGCCTAAGGGTTTGTTGTGAACTTATGACTATTTTTGCATGACAGGTCACAGTAATGAAAGGCAGTAGTAGGAATAAGGATCATTCGACAGAAGGAGAAGGAACTGGGAAGCGACCAAAAAGAAAGTGTCTTCAGTGGCATCCCCTGCTTGCCAAGAAACTCCTTGACTTCTCTGAAGAGGAGGAGGAGGAAGAAGAAGAGGAAGATATTGATAAGGTAGACTTCATCGGATGCTTTGACTTTTAGAAGGTTGCTTCTTGCTGTTCTCTTTTGTGAACAAACACAGCCAATAAAAAGAAGTGATGCTGTGCCCATAAGGCTATAAAGGCAAGCAGCAAATAACACAAAAAAATGAATTTTCAATCATGTTTTTAAAATCTTGGACAAAACTCTCTTCTTAGAGTTAGAGTGTAAGAGTTTTAACTGGGTTGTTTTAATAACATGGTGCATGCTCACGGTGAGTTTTCGATGTGGCTTTTTTACTTGTTTATTTTAGACATGAAGTTAGCTTGTGCTTGATACCTGCTTCTAGTGGCTCTGAGGACATACCAAGCTAATAGTTTTCTTTCTATAGTAAAGATTAAAAAAATACAAAGATTAAAAGGGAAAAAGAAGGAAAAAGCCGTCAACAATTTTTACTATCTTTGCATGTGAAATTCAACTTACCTTCCAGAATATTGAGAGCACAGGTGGAATAATCTGTCTCTGGTTCGACACTTGGTATTTTAGTATTGTTCAATGATGATGGCCTTACCCATTTTTTTGTAAGGACCTCACAATGTGGCACCTCACAGATGTACAGTTAGACTCATCCTTTTTAATAAGTGGGAACGGATTATTGAGACATGATGTTTCCATCATGTGGATAACACTCATATCTGCATCTCCTTGATACTTTCCTAAAGCAGGAAGGGAGAGGTCACTGCTGAAGAGACAGCCTTGAGCCACATCCTGATAAGGAAGAGTGACCCTGACAAGGATAAGAAGCAGCAAGGGGGAGCCTGATACTCTGACAGTGCTTTCTGTTGACTTTACAGGTCACTTTCACAATGTGGTATAAAATAGCAGTGTTGCAGTTAGGCAGGAGCTGGTTTTCTGTCTCACACAGTAATTCCTTTCATTCAGTCAGAACTAGTCTTCTGTGGTGCGTCCCTTTGTAGGAACGATACCCTCGCCTATAAGCGGAGAGAGCGTATTTTGGCAATGTGTTCTGTTTGAGATTTGCCCTCTGTTTCTGACTGGGCAGCTGTGCAGTGACTGCACTGCAGCACAGCTCACAGGCCGAGTAATGAACTGCAGGAGACAGGGGAACAGCTGTTACCTGTGTGCTTTCCTTTCTACGCACTCTGTAGTTGCAAACACACATGATGGAGGTCCAAGGCAGTTCGGCTCGCCTCATCCCACTGAGATGATTTCTAGTTTGTAGGAAGGATTTCTTCCCTCCGACCCCTTTAGGACTGTTACTAGAGAATGGTCCTCAGCCTAGAAATGTGCTCCACCTGCAAGTCAGAGCTTAAGTCTTGCAGAGAGCGTGAATGAACCTTGGACCGTCAGGTGAGGAGGTTTGATGCAGAACTCCGGGTCTTCTGGACCAAACGGATGGCATTTGGAGACAGCCATGTGTAGCTGTGTGCATCTCCCTCATTCACACACAGCATACACAGACTCTTAGTCTCCATGAGAAGTGTGGGTAATTGAGTTTACACCCCTTCCCTTTCGGTTCTGCTAGGTGCCGCTCCTTGGTGCTGATGGTTTAGAGCAGGATGCTGATGAAACTGAAGATGATGAGTCCTCAGAGCAACGAGCTCGCCGACCAATGAATGCATTTCTCTTGTTCTGCAAACGCCATCGCTCTCTCGTGCGAAAAGAACACCCTCGCCTTGATAACCGTGGCGCAACCAAGATCTTGGCAGATTGGTGGGCTGTTCTAGATCCAAAAGAAAAGCAGAAATACACTGACATGGCCAAGGAAGTACGTACTGTCTGAATGGTGGATGTAGAGGGAGTTCATGACACATTTGTCTGTCTTCTGTTTCTTAGTGTATTAAATGTTTTCTGTGGGTTCTTTCTCTTCCCTGAGCTCCTCAGCATCCCTACCGGGATTATGATGCCCAGAGCTGCTGCTGTTCTTGCTTTGATTCACTTGGTCCTTTGGACCAGAATGAAAAGAAATTGGTCTGTCTACACAAACTAACCTGGCTCTAGTAGTCATATGCACTTTGTGGTAGTTATCACATGATAATTCCTGCAGTACAAGCATTAACACGGGGATAGAGTGTGGCCATTGAAAACAATAACTTCCACAGTTCAGTATCAGCTGACTGCAGTGATACTTCCTTAAGCTGTGCATTTGCCATCAATGATATAGGTTGCTGTTATAACACAGGTGGACCAAACCAAAAGCATAGTCAACAAATGTAGTCCCTTTTTACCTTTGATGCTAAAGAATTTAAGTTTACTAATGTTTCATGAAGTGTTCTCCCTATGTATTGCTACCAATTTCTGATATAGCAGCCTTTGGTGAGGCAGAGTCCAATACCTGCATCAGGTAGCAAGACACAGTTAGAGTCCATTAACTGGGAGCAAGGAAAAGAGATTTATCCTCATATTTCACAAAATTTTATGCCACTTAAAAATGTAAGTGAGGCTTCATAGGAAATAACTTGACTGGTAAGCTGGCCCCAAGAAGGCTGTGGATGTTGATAGTGGAGAGTGAAAGACAAAGCCAGTTACATAGTCTGATAACATCACCCCAAACCAGATCATTGTAATTACCCGTGAGATCTAGATTGTGGGTAACCATGGAATTAAGTCATAGAAAAAATAATGCAGGGCCAGCGAGAAGGAATAACATCTCTCTCATTCATCAAGTACTGCTAGCGTATTGCAAGTACCAATAGCTGTGAAACAGTTGGGGAAACTATTAGCTGTACGTGCCCTTTCACTCAAAGTTGTCTGCTGCTGTTAACACGCGTATACAAGGTCAGGCTGTTCAGTAGTTTGTGTGAGCATGGAAAGGTCCACAGGAAAAACAGTGTTCTGCATGGCAGGTCCTTTTTGAAGCAGGGTGTGTAGTACCCCTGTATACAGTCTCCTGTCTGTGACATAGTATTGAAATACTTGAGTCTCAACTTTGTCCAACCATTCCTGATTTGTTCTGCGTTCCCGCTTACAAATTAGCGACGCTTCTTGAAATGTGTGGGAAAAGGGCAATTAGGAGATCCAGTACAGATACAGAGGAAGGAAAGATGAAAATGAAGACATAATTTTTGGAAGAAACAAACCAGATGTGACTGTTTTTCTTAGCCTTTTGTGTTGCTGAAGGAAACTCATTCATTAAGAAGGAAAATAATTGCAGAACTTCTGTATGAAGTGACAGATCTGAAACTATTAATCATATGGCTGTAGAAATCATTGTTCCTGTAGGGATTTATTTGTTTTTCTGGGCATGAAGAACAAATTGCATCTTCGGCGTCAAAGAGAAACAATAAATCTAAGTAGTTCAGGTCATTACAACTAGTTCCAAGAATGTGTAAAGAGAGGGAACATGTAATTTTTATTCTTTAAACAGCTGTATGTTACAACAATAATTAGCAGCTATAATATGCCATTCGAATGTATTTGGGCTTTCACCACCAGGCCTATTCTGTGTGTGTGTGTGTGTAGCAGCTGTTTGTTTTAACACTTGCTTTTATAGTTAGGTTTACTGCTGAGACTGTCAGAAAGATGTTAGTGTCAAGTCTAGTACGAACCGTTTGTTGGTATTTTTCTTTTTCCTAAGGAGAGCTCATTTAAAAGTCAAGAAGGTGAATGCCTTTGGGAGGACATAAAATTACCATTGTATTAGTAATCTTCTGCTTGTGTACCTATACCTATAAGCTCATTGAAGTTTAAAATACAGTGAAGTTTAAAATACTGTTTAAAATACAGTGGATGACCTTCCGTTACTTAAATGTAGCTTTTCAGTGCCCTTTGACTCCAGTTTTCACCGTATAGCCTCTAGCCACTGCCCTAGCAGGGCACACATCTCCCAAAGGATCTGCTATCCCCACGACACGTCTTGTGTACCTTGAGCATCCGAGTCCCTCTTCCAGAGATACAAACGGGCCTGACAGAAGTGGTCCCTACTGCAGTGGCTACAACCCCTGTTATTTTACAGTCTTCCAACTATTTTTACTACTTGAAGCCAGAGTTTACAAAGCCAGTTATCGAGCATCAGGCAAGCAGCTTTCAGTTTCTCACCTGTTGAGTACCAGCAGCTGATACTAGCTTAGCAGTGTGGTGACTTTACTTAACACATATCTGGCTGTATGGAAGATCCAGGATTTGGGAAGACAGTGAGGCACTTGAACGTTTTGCCAAATGGAATTATGAGAAGTTTTCCATTGGGTTGAACATCTATCCTTGATTGCCACTGAGAGGATAATCGGGTCTATGATTCATTTAGGCACTTTTGGAAAATCTCATTACGTATCTGTCTGTACCTTGGGGTGCCTTAATTTCCTAGAAAAAATGGCCTGTTGTTCCCTCTATTTTCATCTTGTGGTTTATGGTCTCTTGTAGCAACACCTGCCCCAGAGACCTCATTCTGTGCCTGCAGAGCTCAGTGTCAGCTTCTGCTGGTGTTTTCTTTAGGAGCAGGCTTTCTGTTTGTATTCTAGAGACAACATCTAAGATGTAGATCATCTTAACTTTGAAAGTTTCATTATAGAGGATTTAAGCCCAGTAGCTGATAAATACTCCCAAGTGGAACCACAAGTGTTCCTGCCATTTGGTAGCATTTCCTTTCACTGAGGGGAAAATGAATTCTGGCCACTTATAAATATGTTCCAGCATTTTTAGTTACTACAATAATAGGGGTAGTGTTCTCCTGTTAACTCTTACGGGGCTTACTGGGAATATTCAGCTGCCTTGGAAAATAGCCAGTGAGATTATTATTGCTCAAGCCATGTTTCCCTTGCTAGAAAACACTTCATTTTTAAAATATGTCCTTGCATAGGCAAGATTCAGGCAGTCCGGATTGATTCCTATAGGGAGCAGCCTGATGAATCCAGGCTACTGCCATTCTGCGGCAGAACTAACACTTCTCCCTGCAAGTGCTCTGCCAGTGGTTTCACAGGTACAGTTGGCCCGGCTGGGAGCTTGCTATCCTTTGCTATCCTGCTTTGGCAGCCACCTTGGAGTAGGAGGGAACAAATGTTCTGGCTCTCTGGCTCAAGTCTGGCAAGTTCACTGAGTGACGTGTGGACCATAATGTGTAATGTGAAACCTGTATCCTTCAGGAGTAAAAAATGGAGTGTAGTACTTTATCGGGACTCTTTTGTTGTTAGGTCTCTGGGATTCATGTGCCATGTAATAGCCAGTTGGTGGGATTTAAGCATCCATTTAAAGTAAAGCACGTGCTAAGTGCTACCCTGAGATGTAGCTGGAATCTACTTGTGAGCTCCTGTTCCCGCCACACTGGAGAAAGCACATCTTTTTTTATTTGGTGATGAAAGCAACTCGGGGAGTTGCACTGCAGTGCAGCACCTTTTTTAACCTCAGCTCTGAAGGGGCACCAGTCCCACTGCATAACACACCCTTCCCCAGGCTTTCATAAAACAGAAATGATACATCAGACCGATCCCACAAATATACACTGTGCTTTTTTATCCCTGGAACTTTGGGATGCGACCCTGCTGGTCTGTCCTTGCCACTCCTGTGCGAACCAAGGTGGTGTCTTTGCATTACAGGTTAAGGACTTACCTTTTTTTTTTCCCCCCTTTTAAAGTGATTTTAGGGATGTCCTTAGGCTGGCTGTGTTAAGTTGGTTTACTGCATAGTTGGTCAAATGGAGGAAAACAGTAAGCTCTGCTATTGCCTGTGGCATTTTCTCATTACTGTGTAGGTCATTTAAGTTATCTTCTCATGACCTGGCAAGCAGAATCTATCACTTCATTTTAGGCCTTGGTCTAATAGTCACAAAAATCAATACTGTCAGTCTTTCTGAGATTTGGATCAGGACCCTGTATGCATTTTATAAAACTACTTCTTGGCCATTGTTTAACTTCTTACATTTTCTTTTTTGTTTATCTTGGGTGTTGAAGCTGTGAAAAGGGGCCGATGAGTTGTCCTCCTTCAGTTTGCTCTCTCCCCTTTGGAGAGTGCAGTTAATGTTCACTTCTTGGCTGTGCAGAGGAAAAAATACGTTAATACACCAGCTCACTTGAATTGCTCTTGTTGGAAACTGATTAAAAGCTTATTGCTGCCTCGTCTTGCAAATGGCATGCATTCTGGCTCTCGTTTGATGGGCAGCCTGTCGGCTTGTCAAATTGCTCCATAGAATAATTCAATTACTCAAAGCAGCAATGCTGATATGAAGAGCTTATGTACCTCACTGCTAGCGATTCTGTGCTTTTCACTCTGCAGGCTGGAAACATGATTTGTGAGTGGGCTGTGGCTTTAACAATGGAAGGCAAAGCTGCTTCGCTCTGTATTTCCTTTCCCTTCTTCCCTTACTCCCTCCCCTTCCCTTCCCTTCCATCCACCAGGCTATTTTTGTGGTGTACTGAGCTCCCAAACCAAGCTGATAGAAAGGGAAAAGGGGTGAGGTGAGAGGTGTCACGGTCCTTAGTTTGCAGATTTAATACATACACCCTATTCAGAAAATACAGACTGTATGTGGGTCAGCGGTCCCTGCAGATTTTTATTATTTATAGCCATTTCTATAAATACAGGACTTCACACAGCGGGTTCACACGGTGCTGTGCTTCTTGTAAACTGAAACGTTTTTATCCGTGGTACAGTCTGGAGGTACCCAGTGCCAGCTGATAGGTTACGATGGAAATGAAAGCGATAGGCATGCAATGATGATCTTGCCACAAGGCATTCCATTTATTGATCTGGGAAAACACTGCAGTGACTTTATCAGAGGACAAGGTTTTCAGTGCTATTTCTGTATCTGATACCCAAGAGNTGTGGAATCATGTAAGAAACTTCGTGCAGCTGCCCTGCTGTGTACTTCAGGGAAAACCACTCTTTTGGTCGTTTGCTGCCATCGAGAGCTACCTAGTGCATGAGGAGGTATTGGGTTTCTTCTCCCTGCGGTGAGCACTGGCACTTACTGGGTAGGCTCCCACAGCAGCCAGTGCTGTACACCCCTATCAGTTGTTAGGCGAACATTTGCAGCTGGAATGTGTGGCATGTTCCTCTCATTCGCCCGGTCTCCACCTTGCATAGCAACACGTTTAAAATACTGAAATGTGTTCCTTTTATTGCGGTTAAAATTCAAAGATCTTGTTTTGGTCTCGTCAGCAAGATACTTGGAAAATGTCATTGTTGCATTTTGTGAATAAAATAGGACTTTGTCCTTCCCCGTACCCCAAAACTAAGTAGGATCCAGACCATTTCCCCCACCCCATGTGTAGTCTGGTATGGTTTGTTTTTCTGCCTCATACCAAGAATATAGCAAACAACTGAGATGTGTGCTGTGTGCTCAAGGACAAAGAAAGTTTTAAATGGTCCCAGTTTATTTTATGCAGCTGTGCAGCATGGTACATTTTGGAAGGAACACTGGGATGATGTATCAGAAGTTACTGAAAATTAGATGATACCGGTAGGGGGTTGTTTTCAGTGCCTGGTTTGGGAAAGCATATACTCAAATATTCTAAAATACAGAACAGTTAGAGAAAAATGAGTGCAAGGTAAGGAGCATCGTGCTGCATTTATTGCTAAATGTATGTCTTCATTTCATTCAAACTAGAAAGTAAACAAATATTGTACCTGCAAAAGCATTCAAGTAGGTGTTTGTTTCTTTCCTAGAGAGTGAGCATACAAGCACTGGGCTGCAGTTTGCAGGATCAGAACTTCAGCCTGCTCTGGGTGATAAACCCTCAGGGGAGGAAAGAGAAACCTCACTTCTTTAAATACAGCTCTACTTATCTTAATATTTCTTCTTACTAAATTGTGTTGGTGGTCAGACTCTAAGCATGTGATTAAACTGTTAAAAAATCAAGATATTTAAGGATTATTTACTGTATTAAATCCTCTTACACCCAGTGCACTCTATTGCCCTGTGGATAGTATAATGTCACAACTGGCATGACTGGTAATTTTCCTTTTCTTTTCTAGTACAAGGATGCATTTATGAAGGCAAATCCAGGGTACAAGTGGTGCCCCACAACAAACAAACCTGTTAAAACCCAAGCATCCACTGTTACAAACAGGAAAAAACTATGGGCCTTAGCGTCAGACACCGCAAAAGATATACCAAGCCCGAGGAAAGCGACAAAAAGTGAAGAAATGCCACAGCTTAACTTCGGGATGGCAGGTGAGATTTCCATCCGTGTTACTCAGACATGGCATCTTCATTTTGTTTGAGGATGTGGCGTTGAAATTGAACTGCAATACCAGTTTTCTTTACTGCACATAGTACTGTAGTGCAAATAGCTTTCATGTCACAAATTAGGTTGCCAAGACTCCAGTTAAACCTGCATAACAACTTTCTAAAATTTTCCTTAGTGCATGATTGCTTTCAAGAGTTGGGTCCAGGTATGTGGCATCACAACCCATATGCCAATTGGGGTCCAGATTTGATTGATTTTTAATTCCGGCTTATCTGCTGGTAGAGATTTTCGTTTTCTGGTCAAAAAGGAAAATGCTGATTGTGTGCATTCTTTTTCATGGAGCGTTGTACTATGATTAGTAGTTTGCTGTTTACAAAAATAATTTACGGATGTCTATGAAGTTGGAAGTGTTATCGTTC
The DNA here is from genome assembly GCA_013398815.1 of Ibidorhyncha struthersii. Taxonomy (NCBI): domain Eukaryota; kingdom Metazoa; phylum Chordata; class Aves; order Charadriiformes; family Charadriidae; genus Ibidorhyncha; species Ibidorhyncha struthersii. The sequence goes on from VZSZ01004259.1 coordinate 41,318, forward strand.
TTGTGGATGAATGTACTCCTGGAGCTAGCTTTTTGTATTTAAATCAAGAGAAGAATGACTTAATTTCACTTAAAATATGCTCTTTTGCCCATTATACCTCAGAGGTAACCTTTTAAACATTTTTAAAAAATTGGGAAAAAAAAATCGAATCTGTGAATAAGTGTAGGTGGAGCGCCTGAACTGGTGAAAGGCAGATAATCTTTCACTGCTCACTTCTCCACAAATAGCAGAACTGTTGCAATCATGACCTTGAAATACAGAGACATTAATGTTAAATACTGGCAGCTTAAGAACCTAACAGTCAAGGTAGAAAATAATTTCTCCCCCACCACCCTTTTTTCCTTTTTTTTTTCTTTTTTTGCAGTTTAAAGTTTCTAATTTTATAAATACTGATGTATTTGAAACTTTGTCATATCCTGCCTAGTTTATAACAAGTGTGTGGCAGATAGGGCTTTTCTGCTTAGAGAGATCATGAGCTGGAGAGTGGAAAATGGTTTTATGGAACAAGTGTAAAAGGATAAAAAGGCATGTATGCTTTTTTGCAGTATAGTGGTATGAAAATTCCTGTAATGAAATTTCTTCTCACTATGAAGGAACTGTGAAATGTGATCAAAAGAGATTTTTATGCTACATAGTTATGATATATAGGAGACCAGTTCTAAAAATTGCAAACCCCTTCATCCCATTCTGCTTTTGCTATCAGAGGAGTAACTTCTATGCTCCTTACAGGTTTATTGACTTAACACAAAGAACAAGTAATAGCTCTTGGTCTACCTTTCTGCCATCCCCGCTCCTGCTGGGCTATTCAAATGTAGAGTTTTGGGGTATAGAGAGATCATGAATGAACACATGTCAGAGCAGAGGACAGAGAACTTAAGAATTAATTAGAAACTAATCTAATCCATTGTTTTGTCTATAGTGCCATTCATTTCTGAAGAAGGCCCTTTTGTGCTACGTGTGATTTAATTTTATTTTTTTTACTGCAGACTGAGTCAATGTGCATAATAATTCATAGCGATCTCACTCTAGTCCTCATGCCAATGAAGCCTGACTATTTCTTGAGTAAAACAATAGCTCACAAAATAAGGACAGCTTCTGGCAGAGATGTTAGCAGCATCCAAATCATGACAAGTCTGCCATGCCAAATGCATTACTGTTTTGTCAACTATATACCAGTTCGTGCTAAATGTGTTTTGTTGTGGTGGTCTCTCCTTGACTTCATGTGATAGAAGAGTCAGAGTTGAACTGAACTATCTAGCACAACCTCTTTTAAAATCCAGGCTGTGTACTAGGCAATAAACTAAAATGTAGCTGAACCACCTGAACCACCTCAGAAATGCTTTTACCTTTGAAATGCCACTGACTTGTCTTGCGTCTTCAAAGCATATAGCTTCCTTAGGACAGGGATTATATGATTCCACAGTCAGTCCAGGAAATCTGTTTTACTTGTTGGTAGTTGTTAATCCTGTCTTGATTGCTTTTTACATATAACGTTTCATTTTGGAAAATGTAATATATACAGAGAAAGATGTTCCTTTTTAAGTCTCACACAGGCCATCTCTCTCCTTTATTTTTGGCATTCCAACAGCAACCACCCCTTTTAAGCCTGTCTGTCATTGTGTTAAGATCCGGAGGTGTGGCACCAGCACTGCGCTTCTGACCTGCAGACCCACTAGTGGTGTTCTTGTTCATCCAGCCTGGAAGTTGTAATTGAATGTGTTTCTCTCATGACACGGCTCACCTGTGATCTGTTGTAGGGCGTAAGGCAAAGACAATTGCTCTTCACAGGTGAATGTGACCATTGCAGCATCTATCCTCACAGCTACAGAGCTAAGTGAGCAACAGCTTTGCTATACAAATGTGCAAGATTCCCAATGCTTTCACATTTCTACATCAGAAGAAAACCATCTGAGCCAAAAAGCTTTTTAGTGAAGCAAAGGGTGGAAAAAAGTCACTTCCTCGTGTAGGCGATATCTTGATAGAGATGCAAATTTTGGTTTTTAGAAAGAAGCTTAATTCTGCACCCAGGTGAAAGTTAGTTGAAACTGGTACCTGCTAGCCTTCTTTCTGCTTAGTTCTTCCTCAGTTCGTTCTCTCCTCTGACTGAAGAATTGTGGTGATGATGAACAAGCCATCCTGCTGAGTATCTAACCAGTCCAATACTAACAAATTATGTCATTCCCAAATAGTGAGGTGGTTTTAAGTTTCATTGATATTAAAAGCTGTTGAGAAAGTCACGAGTCGCCTCCCATTCTGCAAGTCAAATGTGTGTGCTATTTTCTCACTACTGTTGATTTAACTGTAAATGGCTCTAAAATACCACTTAAAATTCTTAATTCTTCATACCAGTAAGTTCTTAGTGCCATAAGAGAAATATTGTTGTGCTGAGAAAGCACTACAAACATATGGCAGTGTTTGCATATGTACATTTTGTCTTCCCTTAGATTAAGTTATTTCGTAATTTGAAACCTTAGTGGAAGGATTTTTGTTTTTATCATGATCAGACATCTAAGCACCCGCCCTCTGCTCCAGCTGCAGCATAAGTATTCAAGTTCTTTAAGCACCAAATTAAACTTTCACTTTCCACTTAGCTGTCATTTTTTTCCTTCCCCTTAATTTTTATATTTAAATAAACAGTCTAAGTATTTGCTTACTTGGGGAAAAAGCAGGCCTATCCTTGCCCTGTTATGTTAAGCTACTTATTTGAAGGGCAGAAGGCTGAGACCGCCAAGAAGATATTTAGAAGAGGGGGAAGAATTTTAGAGCCATACTGGGTGGTCTCCAGCTGGCCAAAACTGAGGAGGGGGAAGAAGGTAACTAAAGTGAAGCACAAGAGAGCAGCTGGGAGCCATCAGTGGGGTGTGGGCATAAGAAAGTGCTATATTGCAGTGTGTCAGGCAAAGTCTTTTCAGGAACTGTAGAGAAGAGTTAATGCCATTGAACAGAGCACAGCTCATCTGATGTGGGTGCCCTGCTGGTCATTGACGTACAGGAAAGATGAACTCCACCTGGAATAACTGGAGAGGAGAGCTACAGCGATCACTGGGACCATGGGATATGGACATGCTTGATGACATAAGGACATCTTGATTTGCTTAGACTAGGAAAGCAAGTGGAAGAAAAGTAGGGTGACTCCTGTAAACACAGAAGAGGGAAATACCATTTAGGTAGAACTGTTATTTAGTCTTAAAGATGCAGGCACTGGATAAAATGTGTACCACCTGGCCCTGAGTCAATTTAAGCTGACAACTGGAAGAAAGCTCTTAATGCTTAGATTTGGGTTCTGCAACAGCCTTCTAATGGGAATAAAGAAAGTAGAAAGCAACCAGCCAAGCCCTTAGTGTTTAATATGAAGCTCAATAAGTTTATGAGATCTCTTGCCATCTCTCCTTCCTCCAAATTAACTCCCTGCTCAGGCGTTATCTTTCAAGATACATGTTCACATGTCACTTCTTAATTGCTCTGATGTCCTCTTGTTTGAAGGACTGAATAGTTTCTGATCAAGTATTTTGATGGCAAAAAGTGCTGTGCTGACAGGATCACTTCACTTATGAATTGTACGTAGGTACTTGCTGGCCCTTCCTATTTTCTGTCTCCGTATCTTCAACCACTTCTTGTTACTAGATCCTACACTTCTGATAGTGCCTTGTTTCTTTGTAGAAACTTAATATCTTTTGTTCCCTTTTTTATTTAAAAGTAAAAAGGTTTAAAAAGAAACCTACAAAAAAACCCACATACCTTCTACCTGTTTATTATGGTAAAGGAAAAAATGAATTTCAACTGAACATTGGTTTTGAAGCCAGATGCTATTTAGGCTGTGTTCTTAAGATAATGAGCCACTCTTCTATCCTTCGGGTAGTGGATGAGCCTGATTTATTCACACTGCTTTGCTCTGCTTCTATTTACTGCTGGTTTAAGAGAGTATTGAAAAACCCCTGTGAATGTCACTGCAAGATGCTGTCTGAGGGAGAACTTTTGGCAGCATCTGTGGTATTGAATTAAACAGCACTAGTGAGTATTCCCATGAAGTGGACCTTGATAATCTGTAGCACTAAGTCATTTAGAGGTTTACAGGTACAGGTTTGGCCCATGTCAGCTGAAAAGCTCAACAAATTTCTTGTCATCGCTCATGAGTGGGAATGGGCCCAGGGGGATTTCCCAGTGGGCATTTTGAATGCGGCTATCCTGCATCCAAATTTTGCATAACAAAATGCAACCAAACAGACAAGGGTAATTGTGCCAGTTGGCCTCCATTCCAGGGAGTGGTTCCAGGCACGTGTAATTATTGTTGTAGAGAGAGGTTTTGTATAGTTTAGTGAAAGGAAATTGGAAAATGTGAGTGCTTAGTGAAACCTGGGGAGGGTGACTTATCTTTGGTGTCTCACCATTGCTGAAGTTGCTGTCTCAGCAATACACGGAGGATAATGTTTCCCTTAATCTCACACTGTGGCTGTTGTGCAAGACATTTGGGGCACAAACTGTCTCCCTCTCTCTACATGACGTTCTGTTAAATCAGGCCCCCCCTCCATTGCATCCAAGGTACTCTCCCAAAATCAGACAATTAGTCTTCATAACGATGAAGAGTTACCACTGTTCTGAGTGGAGAAGCCGCTCCATGAGTAATGCAGTCCCAATGCTCATTGCTTTCACTTCTTCTTGTCGTTTTCCGAGCTCCTGAGGTGCGAGAAGGCTGGAGGCGAGAAGCTGTCAGCATCAAATACTCGGAGAAAGAACATTTATATCTCCATTTTACTTTCCTCAATTGTATATTGTATTGGCAGGGCAACAAGTAGGCAGGCAGCTTGCCTGGCCAGTGCCTGTGCTGTTCTGGCACAGAGAATTAAGCACTTCATGCTTCAGAGCTGTCAGGCTGGCACTTTTCACCAGTAAATGCAGCTCTAAATTAAAGCTAAATGAAAATAGAAATTTTGCTTCAGAGCTTGATCATGTCATTTTGTTCCATCCTTTTGCTTGTTCAGTGGCTAAGGAAGGGAACCACTCCCTCAATAGGAGCGTCCATTGAGTTATAAACATGTACAGTATTAGAGCATCTTTGTGTATATTTATGTATGAGATCATTACAGTTGCTGTTTTAAAGATATCCATCTCTGTAGTACATAAAACCTTTGGCAGTAAAATTGTAAATCCACGCAATGGGGTGTTAAGCACACAAATCCAATTAAATCCTTCAAACAGCTTTGAAAGCCTCTCCCAGAGGGTACAGAAATGGTTATTTGTGATTCTCTTGAACTGCCTTTTATGGCAGCTTGCTTAGAGTGTCTGTGACAAGTAGTCTTCTGGGGGTTTAACATTGCAAATGGTAGGTTCTTTAAACAAGCAAATGAATAAACTTAAGGCTTGGGTTTACTCTTTTAACAGATCCTACACAAATGGGAGGTCTGAGTATGCTGCTTCTAGCAGGCGAACATGCCCTGACAGCGCAAGAGGTAAGGAACACATTTCTCTCCCTTACTGCGAGACCTTAGTTTAAAGAGAGCTCTGAAGAGGAATATATGACCAGTGGGAAATGAAATTTAAGATACATCTTGGGTAACCTCAGGTGGGACTGAAGTGTGAGCCCTGTGATGAGTCTTGTATCCCAACCGTGAACGTAGAGATTGGGCTCTGTTTTTATATGGGTTCAATATTAACTGCTGACTGAAGATTTGATCAGACCAGGCAAGTCTGCCCTCTGAGAGGATGCTGTCACAGGTAGAAGGGTTGAAATAGAGTGACTGTCTTAATAAATGGCTGGTCTGCAGGCTTTTTTGGGCAAGGATTTCACATGCTTGTGCAATGCCTCACACAACGGTGGCCTTAGCACTAATAAAAACGTGAGGAGGGTTTCTTTTTTCTTTTTTTGTTGTTATTGGGAGGAAAAGCAATAATTAACTGTCTATATGTGATACCCCCAAATGCAAAATGTGTAATGCATTTGGGATGGATTGCTCTTGTACTGCCAAGACTGAGCCAAGACTCCTCAATGCTTTGCACACCAGTTTGAGCAGTGGAAGTCTTTGCACAGATGCGGGTATTGGCTTTCTGTGCTGCAGCATGAAAAATAAGAAACACTAGGGTAATGTTGGCAGAAAAGTGAAAAGAAATTTATTATTTTGTGCTAAAATGAATGTCCTGTAGTTTTCAAACTTTTAATCTCTCACCTTGGAGTTTAAAATCTGTTTTTACTATGCTGGTATGTTTAAATGAAAGGGAAGGTGTACTGTAGTCACAGATACTCAGTTCCATTAAGCAGGGTCTTTGCTATGACCTTGTGAGTTGAGCCAGAAATTAGCCCATACTTACTAATGAGTTACCGTATTTTAATTGTCCTGCACTATCAGAGAAGCAGGTAAGTGTCAGAGTACTTTCCCAGAGAACAAAACTGCACATCTTTGATGCTTTCAGAGGGTCCCCTATGTAAAATACATCATCCAGAACAGTCTGGGTTCTTGTTATTCTCAAAGGGATCCAAATGGATGAAGTTCAGTCCTCCCAACTGCACATCAGCAGGAATTAAGTCTCCAGCTGTGCTTCTGTGCACTAGGAAACTTACTCACTTTCCTTGCATGGCAGCCCTGGTGTGTCTTCCATTTTCCTTTGTTTCTTTTGGATTCAGTGTTTCAGTGGTGATTAGATACAGAGCAAATATTTCTTAGGCTTGTGTTTCCCCAAATGCAGTAAAGATCCTAAACCTACTTAGACTTAGATAACTGAACAGCACTTCCAGCTTCCCATCTTCGGGCATGTGGACAGAGGAGACATAAGATGTTCATCTTTGCATGCCTACAGGACAACCTGTGGTTGGATTTCCATCCTTATGCTTGAAAACAGTTTCATGCTCAAACCAGCATTTGGGAGGTTAGCAGAACATGCTAGGAGGTGGTACGTCAAGCTCAGTAGAAAGCTCCAGAATTCATTGTAGAACTGGTAAACTGCTTTCCTCTTCAGTGGAGGGAGGTTAGTTGTGTTAGAGTTGGTATTGCCATGGGGGAGAACTTGGTGTACTAAGGTGGCAGCTGAGGTATCGTCAATGAAGAGGTTCAGAAGTTGCTTAACAATGGAAAATACAGGTGTTGTTTTTATATGTATGTAAGTATGTAAATATATGTTGTATATCTAAACCCCTGGCATTTCTATTTAAAAAGAAGACAGTTGCAGTGGCATTTTTAAAAGAATGCTCTAAATGATATCATGTAGTCTTCATTGCCATTAAAGTGTGCGTGTACGTATGTAAGATACACGTACATATATATGTTTCTTAAACTGGAGGACTGCCAGACATAAGATTACCTTTCTTAAAAATTATTAATAGAAAGTAGGGCAGCAGTGGCACAGTGTGCTCAGAACTTGGGAGAAGATAACAGAAATTATACTTAGATGTCTGCCACGTAAATGTGTTCAATGCCCACTGATTTTCTGTCAAGTGTATGTTAAATGGATGTATAGGGACTTTTCAAGTCGGGTGTTTAACCTTCGCATTGTCAGAAGCCCAGATGTCAGGTAACAAAGTGAACAGGCACCAGCAGGAGGACGGGAAGAGGTACAACAGTGATATTTACAAAATTGCCTTGAGGCTTCAGTCGCCATCTTTGTACATCACCAGTTACGTTCCTGTTGTAATTTTTTTCAATAGACTAGGGAATTTTTCTTCTGATAACAGAATTCAGTGTGGCTACATGATTGATTTCCAAGCGGTGGGTGGAGTTACTAAGCAGACAGGCATAGAAGCCACAGGACTACCAGCAGTAAATAAAGGACCTGGATATATGCAGTGAGTTTCCAGCTGGCTTTTGGGTCCTTTCATCAGTTACACAAGACTATGGTGTGTATATGAGCATATTTTGTTAAACACCTGAGCAGAAACGCCAGACGTGTCTGCTCCAGCTGCTGTCGTTGTGCTAAGCAGAGCCCGGTCCTCGCAGCAGGTTTATTAGCAGAAAGGCTGAAGGTGGGTGAGGAGCCCTCCTTGCTTGACCACTCACCTCCCTCCCTGCACATCTCCCTTACTCGCCCGTCAGGTCCTTTCCTTGCCTTACAGCAGCACCTAGTGGCCTGTCTGTAGGTTACTGCCCAGAAATCCCAGAATTCGTAGTGTAGTCCAAAACCTGGCTCTTGTACCGGTTTCCTCCCTTGTGGCTGCCTGGTACATCAGGATGGCATTAAAGCCTCACATCAGTCAGTGCAGAAGGTGAGCCAGGGGCTGTCTGTCGCCTTCATTCGGTATGATCTGTTTTATAGCAGGTTATGGTAACCTGCGGGGAAAGGGAGGCTGCGGAGGTGTTATCCTTGCGGTTTCACTCTCTTCCAGAACAAAAGGTTACCTTGCATGCCATGCTGGGTCTGTGCAGGTGGTGTTGCCCAGGGTGTAAATCAGAAGTGAAAAATGTCTTGGTGCAGCTGAGGGTAAGCAGGGAGGAGGAAAGAAGAGAAGAAGCGAGGAGGTTTTGAGGATGTCTTATTATGGCAGGAAATGAGACGTATGCAATGGCGCTATCTGTGCGTCCATTCCCTCCAGTAATTGTTTTAACGCTTTGATCGGGTTCAGCCTGGCAGAGTTTAGAAGTCCTGGAGATAATATCTTTCCCACAAGTCAGGAGTGTCTGGGGAGCACTGAGTAGAAGAAAACAGCTCAAATGAATGCTTCTGTCAAGCAAAGGCAACAGCATTAACTTTCTAGAGATAACAGAAATTGATAGGAAGAGTGTAGCTGTTCTAACCACAAAATCATCTCTCGAGTTACTGGCCACCAGCAATCTGTCCTTTACACACAAAGCTGTAGGAGACCGGGCTTCACACCTTCCACAGCTTGCGGTTCCTGTACCGCAAGGTGAACAAGCTGTGCCCAGCCCCCAGCACGTGGCCTCAGAGGCAGCGAGACGGCTCGTCCTCCCTCTCTGCGCCCGGCTGGGGACCGAGTGAGTGCCTTACACCCTTGTGTCACAGGGGCTGAGCCATCATAGCCCCTCTCTGGCAGGGCTTCCCTCCAGCACAGTGCGCCTGGGGTGGCATGGGTCAATGGCTCCCAACTCAGAGCTGGTTTGTGCAGTGCCAGCTCGAGCATCTGTTGACACGTTCGTGTGGACGTGTCCCTAGATAGGCAGAGGAAGCTGCAAAGCCACCATCTCCTTTACTGCGGGCGGGCAGAGTTCGGGCATGTGTGGCCCTGCAGCACCTGCCACGGGGAGCGGAGAGGTTTCACGTGGCTTCCTTGTTCACGTTGCTTCTCCTAAGCAAAATAGTCCCCTTCTGTACAGCACATTGAATAGGCTCCGCTTGCAAACAGACTGCTTTGATAGACACTGCAAACAAAGCTCTTTAAAGCAGCTGGTCAACTGCTGAAAATTTAAGTTATATGGGGAACCAAATCCCAAATTTGGTTATTCCTGGGAGAAGTGTCCTGAAATAACCAATTGAGTGCTCAGACATGCAAGCAGCATCCTTATATATTTCACACCAGTGCAGAGACTCAGACCTTCAGAGACAGGTTGCTCAGCAGCAGCAGGAACGGTGTGTATCCCTGGTGCAATCCACACCAATGCTGAGGCACAGACATCTTAAACAGATCATAAAGAAACATGGGAAAAGCAGTAATAAACATTACATCAGTCAAAACAGTAACATAAACCATTGAAAAAGCAAAAGACAAGCATTAAAAATACATTCTTTCTAACCCTTAGGGTTGGTATACTTCCATAGTACACGGGTAAAACATCCTGCTTGGTGTTTAATAAATATAGTGGAAGCATAGATCATAGGAGGCACTGTTACTGCTTGGTTTTATGGTGGGAAGAAACAAGTTCAACTGTGTACGTAAGCAAATTGTGTGGTATAGTTCCTATTGGCTGTGGGTTGCTGCACTTGGATTTAAGTGTTTTCGGGGGAGTATGGGTAGCAGATTCCTGAAACAAAATGCCACTGGTGCTATTGCAGGGCTTAAGCATCTCGGACAAAGAGCAGCAGGAGCGGCAGTACAAATTGCATGTGCTGTAGGCCTGCTTATCCTGCGGTGCTTTGCGCTTACCGACAACAGATGCAGTTTGCTAGCTAAATCTCGTGTGTGCAATCACTAATGAATGCCATTGACATACTCGGTTTGGTAATAAATAAGAGAAGAAACACATTTGAATCAAATTTTTTTTAAAATAAACTGAAATTTCATGAAAAATTTAAAATGGTTTGGGAAATAAAATTCCATCCTGTTACTTTCCTAAAATCCCACAAAGCTTCCTTCCTTTCTTCCGTTTCTTGTAAGCCATGTTACATATTATTTTATACTAACAGTACCTTATGCTTCTAGGAGTTACACATGTAAATCTTTTACACCCAAATGTGACATTTAATGAGTGTATCATATTTGATACAACTCCTTTACAGAATGATGCTTGATTAACACATTTCTGGCTAATAAGAGTAGTATGGCTAAGCTCTGTGTTAATTTGAATAAGGCTGTTGGTTTTGAACAGTCATTTCTTTGTATTTTGATTTCAGAAGTTATGACTCTTTCTTGCACTGTTTCTCATAAGCACCCCTAAATGGATGTTTAGGTACATTATTTGAGCAATTTTAGGCTGTGGTACCCTTAACTACTTAATTTCATGCTGTCAGGTGATTGGGGATTATTTTTCTAATAAGTATTTCTGTCACTTAGTAACCCTCAGTGTCTTTTTTTTTTTTTAGCTTCCAAGTAATTTTCATATTCCGAATGGTAGTACAAATTACAGATCTAGCAGTGTTGATAGCATCACCAATACAAGGTAGTTGCGCGTGTAGCCCAATATCATCAGTTTAGTATTCTGTTTATTATTCTGTTGCATTCTCTTGCAAAGTTTGGAATTACAAAAGAAAAAAAAAAGTCCCTGGTAGTTTTGTGGTCTTTCTTCTTAGGTGATTTTCAAATGCATTAAAATAGGTACTAAACTGTGTTTTCACCTATAAATTTGATTTAACCTGTCCAGGACAGTAAAACATTAGCTTGCCCATCTTCTCTTAAACACTGCTTCTTGTTAGTGCCGCCTGGTATTTTGTTTTGCTCCCTGTTGTTCTTAGCTTTAAAGAAGCACCTTTGATGTCTTACTCTGCATACTCCTTGTTTCAGATTTCCTCGAGTACTTGCCAATCTGATGCAACTAATTCTACAGAAACCTGTCAGAAGTCATCATTGTTTCAGTTTGCAGAGGTGAGTTTCTTTAAAAAAGATTGTCTTCCCCAGAATTTTCCTTCTAAGAAGCATCTGATTTTCAGCTGAAAGATAAATCAGAAATCTTTAACTAAAATTGATGCTTTTATTTGTTCCTTCTTTCTGGGTTTATGGTAGTGGATCATTTACCAGGTAGATAGGTCAGACTGGAAGGGCAGGACAGTGTGTTTAGGAACATGGTGGAAACCCTAGGGCAATAATGGAACTGTGGTTTAAGCAGTAATTTAGAGATGTGTGGTGCCTACATTTAAACTAGAGTGTTACTAACCGAAGTTTTAACATGTATATTTGGATGTTACATTATGTCCGTTATCTATTGTGGCTGCTTTAGTTGTTGCCTCCATCAAAAATAACTGTAGTTCTGGAATATCCAAGATTATCTTCTATTCTATACCCACCAAATAGCTCTGTGCAACTATGCTTTAGTTTTGCAATGTACGTTTTCATCATTTCATCAACGTATTTCCAATTATTGCTAGAAGTGCAACTACTGATGTTTTGCTGTTGGGTTTGTTGTTTTGTGGTCTTTTTTTTTTTTTTTTTTTTAAGTATACACTATTTCATGCAAGTTGTAATGGATTTCATTAACATAACATGACAAGAATGAGGCTGCAAAGAATCCTGGTCCTCTGCAGGCATCACTTGCTTGTCTATATCTTTCCAACTTTTTTGAAATTGTCATCAAGTGACACACAAATACTTAGCCATATAAATATTGATTGTACAGGATGCTGGGTGGTGTTTGAGTAAATGTATATGGAAAGAAATTTTGTTGTAGCTGGGGCTTCTTTCTGTTATGTGTTTTCAGACCAGCTGTGAATCTGACTCCTGTGTCTTTAATACTCATTGCTGTGTGCACCTTTGTGATCCTCCCTAAACTTCATCTCTTATGGAGGAGTTACATTGCAATCCTAACACACAGAAAAAGGGATTTTTTTTGTTTTGTTTTTTGTTTGTTTTAACATCAACCTACAAGACCTTGAGTTCCAACTTAAGATCTGAGGTTTTGAAAATGTATTAGAAATAAAACACTGATCCTTTCTGATTAAAGGTAATGGCCACAGTGAAGTACATAACCTGTAATAAGGCTCTTAAACAACCTGCTGGGCTTTTCTTGTTAGGAAGAAGAAATGCCTTGTGTGCTAACAATACTTAGAAGCTTCTTAAAACTGGTTAATTCCAGTGTCAGTTGCGATAGTTCTATGGTAATAATTCATCATCTATCTTCCAGTATTTCTAAGATGCTTTTGGATACTTATACTGTCAGTTGAGCAATGTCATACTTCATACAGTTCCTCTTGATAACGGTCTGTTTCTTGAATTTCACTGTTAAGTCTTTCAAAAAGTAAGACAAATACCAGCTCACTTAGTTGTTTCAGTTCACTTTACAGTGCCCAAGCAGGAAGATGGTAGAGCCATGTGGTAGTAGGCAGGAATTGTGCTGAGCTGCAAGATACGCTCTTGCTAAGGGCTTGCGACCCCTGGCTTTTCCTTACCCCTCAAAGAAGAATTTCAGTGGGTGCCAGGAAACAAGCTCATCTGCGCCACTAAAACATGCAGTTTAGAAGTAGCTCACTGATGATCAGTAATTAGAAATGCATGTTAGCTAGTCCTACTTTTCAAGGATGTTAAACAGCCTGTAGTGAGGCTGCACCTAACCAGTGCACGGTAGGTATGTGTCTCAATAGCACAATAATTGGTACTTGTACCAAGGTCTGACATTAATCAGAGGTGTCATTTGCAATAAAAATAACTGACACAAGTTAAACAGTATAAAACGCAGTTACCTTAGTGTCTGGGCTAGATATGGTGTCTCAAAGTACCTGCACACATTGTGTGCTGGTCCACATTTACCTTCCTTGCTAAGTAGTAATTTATGCTCTATCAGCAGCACCGTTCTGCAGTCTCAGGTCTTTCACTGAACTGTGAAATACAATATAGCATTAAGTTTTTGTTGCTAATCCTCTTTTGACATAACAGCAGGCAAATAAAAGCCCTTAAAAAAAAGTCTTAGCCTGTTCTATTGATCCTAGGAAAGATTTTTCACATGGAAAATAATTGAAGATCACCATTTCGCAGGTCCCCCATTTGTGTCTCTGGGCAAGCAGATACTATTCTGTGTATGGGTGTGCTGGGACTCGTTTGCATGCTCTTAGGTACCAGGAGTCTTTCCGTATGATGGATCAGAAATTTAGCACGGTGAAGTTTGATATTGAAACTGAAGAGTTAGGTAATACAACATAATTGTTTCCCTGACAGATCTCTTCAAGCACATCACAGCCTGGAGTTCCGGGAGCTGTAAAACAAACCGAGGAGTCTGCATTGTTTCAGTTTGCTGAGGTATAATAACTGAAATATGGTGGGGGAGGATGGGAGGAAGCGAGGAACCAGTAAGAGTTGTAACAGAATGGCTAAGCACCCTGTCTTATAAGAGATTCCCATCAGTAGATATTTATCTTCATGAGAGCGTTGTGTTAAAAAAAATTGGGGGGGGAATAACCAGTGATTGGACAAGATGTTGGCCAGTTCTACCAGCTTGTAGCATACACAAAAGATACTGGCCTTGTGAACATTACCTGGTCTTCCATACCAAAGGACAAATGCAGATATATTTCTTCCAAATGGCCTCTTAATTTACATCTAGGAAAACAACAAATAAAGATATTCTGAAATGACACTATGCACTTTCTATGGGAGAGGCTGCAGCAGTGCAAAATGGCAACTCCCCTAGAGACAGGAATCCTTTGAGAAATAACCTTGCAACTCAAAGGAAGCTTATCACAACAGCTACAAGGATATGTAACAGCATTGTGAGGTGGTGACTTATAAAGCCTATAAATTACCCATAAGTATGTAAGCTATTCTCCTTCCTCCACGTATTCAAGATTTGGAGTTCTTAAAGATTGCTTTTAAGAATTTCTTCTCACATGTGTTTAACGTGCCTCTGAATTGACTTTCCACACATATACTCATCTTGCCCATTTGGGGGAGTCTAGTACTGCTTTCAGAAATCAGTTATGCTAAAGGTATATTCAGTGTGTCTGAAAAGACTGAGATCGGAGCTGGTGCTATCGTGGAGGAGTATAATAGGATGAAAAGATACCCTGTTTGTTACTCTGTGTGCTTACAGAGGTTTGACTACATGCAACACGCTTCCTTCTGTTAAATGTTAAGCTAATTGTGTACTCTATGGTTTTTAGTTTGGCTAGGATGGGCTTTGATGTATTTCTTAGGAGGCCCAGCTAAGAAAAAACGATTTACTGATTCAGGTGCCATAAAATACCTGACTACATACACCCCTATGAAAGATACGATAGAGTTAATATCTCTAATCATGAAGATGTTTTCATATGTGCCACCTTTTTTTAAAGTTACAAGTTAATTTGGAAATCTTCTGAGAAAATTAGTGAAACTGAGCAGGCTGAAGTCATGTGCTGAAGCCAGCCTTTTAAGCCCCGTAAAAGATACAAGCCAGAAAACATTTCTTGTGCATTTTATTGCAAAATATTGTACAAGTGAATCTGCTTAGTTTCAAAAATCTTCACCATTTTACATTTTAACTGAACAGCAATTTTAGATATTTGCAGAGCTGAACAAGCTATGACTTGCCTTTATACAGCATTTTCAAGTTGTCATGTAAAACCTGACTTAGCCATACTTTTCAAAATTTCACAGAACCTAAAATAACTTCCTATCCTAATTGAACAAATAAAATGACAAACCTGAAAATTGTCATACGGATGTGACAGTGCATTGAATTGCATATCACTATGCTGAGCCAGCTCATTTGGCACATTGGAGTGCATGTATGAATCATCAAATGTTAGGTAGAAAGTTAATTGGAAACTGGAGAGGACAGTTTTAAAGTCAGGGTTAATCTTTTTCTTGTAAAAATATTAAAATTTGTACGCCATCTGGACGGGGTTGTATTTTTTTGGTTGTTTTTTCAATGTCTGGAAATAAGGGACACGAGTCTGGAAAAGCAAAAAACCAACCAACCAAAAAAAAAAAAAAAGAAAAAAAAAATCCCTTGCTGGCCATGGTTATTCCTCCTGTGTGATACTGTTGTTGTGAAACCTTAATGGCAGTGACTAGCATCATGTTTTGTCTATAGCAATAGAGAAATGGCATTTTTTGTAAGATTACAGCCTGATTTCATTTAGGTTGTTCCAGGGGAAAGTTTTAAGCATGTTACAGAACCTCTTTAAGCTTTCTCCCCCTGCTATTAAAGCTGCTTGTGCTCTTTCAAATATAAGGGCTTTCATTTGCACAGGATGTCTTTGTCAAGTTTGGCAAAAACCCCATTCCTTACTGTGCCACTTCTGACTGGGTCCTGTCTATATGAACGCATTACTGCATTTAGTAAGCTAAATTATGGTAAGCAATTCGCAGTAGGCTGCTGTCAGCAATGTACAGTGCTACAAAAGAAAAGAGAGAGGGAGAGAAAATAGTTATTTAGCCAGTAGCCAAGCAGACCTGTGAAGAAATGTGAAGTGTGTTGTGGTCTGATGTGCCTGGAGACTTTTGGCAGCCATCCCAGCTCAGTTTCGGTTCTGGCTGGGTGTTCCTCATATGTTCCCTTTCTCTTAGCCGCCTTTGCAGCAGGGTGAGTAAGAGTGCCTCTTTGTGAAGACAGCAATCCCACTGAGTAGACTTGTCATTTAAAATGGACACCTTTACCCCAGGCGTACAAGTCCCCCGTCACTCAGAAACAGCTCGTTATATGTAGACATAGCAGGGGATTCTTTCTTCTTTGCAGCCTTGGGTTAGCCTTTCATCTGTTTGTCTGTCCCGAGTGCTATAGTCTTCAATTAAAGTTGTTGAGGATATGGCTAATGAGGCCTGCCCAGTGACTTGCCACAACACATAATGAAAATCCCAGAGGTAGAACTTCATTGGGTCCTGCGGGTGCGCATGCAAACGCCGTGGGGGTCATCAAAGATGATGTGACGTCCTCATAGGAGTTTTTTTTAAATTTGGAGTGTTGCCAATTTACACTCTTGGCTTTCATTCCGCTCTGATTTTGGAAATACTTGGCCTCAGTTTTGTCATTCTCATTTGTACCTTTAGGGAAAGCCATTATATAGGCCAGTGATTTCTGCGCAGTGGGCTGTGTTCCTTAGCGTGGTGGCTGTTTGCAAGCTGTCTGCTCACATGGGCTGGTTGCTGTCATCCTCCTTGCCATGTGAGGGAGGCAGAGCAGATGGGACCCCTTGCTCTCTTGGTCTTACTGGATGTGTGTTTGGCAAACGTGAACAGATGGTGATGACTGCTTCGTAGAGAAGAAACACAAGCACCTCTTAGATTTACTTAGCTGAACTCTCATCCGTTATTAAACAAAGAAGATGCTTCCTGAGATTGGAAGCAATAAAACTGCTAGTTTACCCATCTTAAAAACAAAATGAAGCCAAAACCCATAAACTCTTCGCTTTCAGCTGCTTTTCTGAAGTTTTTCTCTAGATAATCAAAAACACAATCACATGAAACAAGGTGAAATTTTCTTTGCTAGTCCAGTAGTTTAATATCATTTAAGAAAAATGCATGCTTGAGGACGATTTTGTCCCTGCTGCATTCTCACATACTCACTTTGAGCAGGCTTGCGGGCAACGCTTTCTGTTTATTTCTGTGCTGAACAGGTTCGAATCAAAAACTTTTGGTCAAAATGCCTTCAGATTGGGAGTGTGAGAGGTAGTCAGTATCTTCTCTTCCAGCCTTAGGTAAAGCTGTAATTTTCCCAGGTAAAGCTGTTACATAAAATAGACGAATATATTTGCTCTTTGCCTGTATACTGAAATTATTAAGTATCTGTTTTGAAGTGAAATGCCTATTCTAGGAGAAATGAAAAAGTGGTACAATGGCACATGCTGCTTATGCAAACTAGAATGTAATATAGTAGCTAAAATGCTGACCTACATTGTAATAAAAGTTATCTTGATCCTAATGATCCCCAAGTTAAACCTCTACATAAGAAGGGGCTATTTGTGATTATAGTACTGCAGGTTCTGATTATTCTAATTAAAACTAAAAGATGATGTTAGTACAGGGAACAAGATCTGTAACCTCACTGAGAGCTGATTGATCAGCCATCCTCTTACTTCTGATGTTTGGCCAGCAGCTTTGGCAGAACGAGTTCTAAGTTTGTGTCTTTTGCAGTTTTTCTTGACTCTGAAGAGAATCCTTTTGCTGAAGTGAAATGTTGGCTTCCTCTCTTTCTGTTAGTACTACAGGGATCTTGCTTGTATTTTGTTAGGAGCACCCATTCCATTGTCAAAACGAAATTCTTTATTCTTTCCTCACATTGTGCATCAGGAGGCAAGATATGCCTGCATGTTCTCAGGTTATACTTCAGTGTGTGGGTGTCTTTCTGTCCCTTTTCTGCCATTCATACTGCCCTGAAAAAAATCATTAAGAGCTGAGAATTTATTACAGTAGAAAGATAAAAAGTTGCCACCCACTTCCTACAGAGTCCACTGTACAAGATCACTTACTCCAGTGTAGTCCTGAGCTGGTTCCTTGAACTTTCAGAATCCTAGTTTTGCTTTGAGAATTATTTTATTTACTATTAAAAATTATTATTAATGTACATTCAAGTATCATTCCCCATATTTTAAATAGCTTGCAGTAAAATGGATGTTCTGGATTAGGGGTGGGGGTGGGGTGTTGTAATGAATCTCCTTGACAATTGGAAAGTAAACTCTTCAAATAAGAAGAATGTTCAAAAGAATGACATTAAATATAAAGAGAAAGGCTAAGCTGATAACTTTTGCATCTGAAAGATCATGGTCATAAGCGTGACTTGTGATGAGGTAGGTGCCACGGAAACACTGGTGGTCTTGCCCCTAATCTTAGGGCTTTTCAAGGTTTCTAGGCCAAATACCAACCAAGTAATGCCATGCCAGGAAAAAAATAAGTATGAGAAATAATGATTAACTCTTGCGTAGGTGAACTCATAATGCTGCACTTGGAAGCAGGTCAGAAAAAAATTGGCTGGTAAAGCAATTCCCTGAAGTGCGCTGGTAGTTATTTACTCAGCACTGATACTGGCACACTAACATCTATTTAGAAGGCTAGATTTGATTTCCAGGCGTAAGGTCTTATTTCTTTTTTCTAACTGAAGAAAGTGAAACAAGCAGTGCCTGTGAGGACAAGTGGTCCTCTTCTATGTCTAACCAAATGGGGAATACTGCCTAGGCTTTCCAGGAGAATTTTATTTCCTTGACCACCACGGTTTATGTTTTTAAGCAACAGGTATGTCTTGTTCACTTAGTCGTATAAAACACACATAAAACACACGGCATGATAGAATGCTGGCTGTGGACATTACAAACATAGAAGAGAATCCATGAGCCTAATCTAAGGAAGAAATTTTATATTTGCCTGTATCCTGCTGACTTCTAAATGCCTGTTAAGTGTTTCTTGGACAGGATTGCCTACCTGAAGTAGGGCCTTCTGCCAGAAAGATCTGAAAGTAACTGATTTAACTGACTTCACAATTTTTTCGTTCTTCTTCTCCCTTCCTTTCTGTCTTTCCTGTGTTCCACTGAAATATTTTCTCCTCTGTTCATTTAAAACCTAGATCTCATCAAATACTTCCCAGTTGTCAAGTCCTGAGCCAGTAAAGCACTGTGGGAAGTCGGCACTCTTCCAGTTGGCAGAGGTAAAGTTATACCCATTAGCGTCACAATGGGAAGATGGGTGTATCTTTTCCCTGAAAAAGTATGAATTGTGTAAGATTTACTCTAGTATCAAATCTAGTATTTTGAGAAGCATAAATTAGTAAATAATGGAATAGCAAGAGAATTAGACAGTTGCGATGGCCCCAGGGACCTAGCTTTTCTTCATGCACTTGTTAATGTGTGTAGTTTCTTAGAGACCACACAGAAAAAGTTATGCTGCTTTTTAGAAAAATTAGCCTTATAAATATAATAGATGTAATGCTGAGGACAATAGCAAAGACAAGAGACAACAGCGTTCTTCTTGCTGAGGAGCTGGATACCAGGATTGAAAAAGTAAAGCTTAAAGGTTATATCGACTGGAATGTGCATTGCTGAATCAGGGACCAAGCATAAGAACAGAGAAATAGAGTTTATCAGGAATCCGTATGAAGAGTTGGAAGTTGAAGCAGTGTATTAAGCTCTGAAATTGCCCTCTGTCGGCAGTAATCTAGAATACTAGGTCAGGTTTCCCAACAGTCCTAGAAATTCTCTGTGAGTCTTAAATATAACCTTGTAGACATCTCCTCTTTGATACAGATGAATCACTCAAAAATCTTTCAGGCTTGGTGCGCAAATATTCTTCTTGATGACCGAAAGATAAAGATACTTGCTGTATTCCAGGTAGATAAGGGAGGATGCTAGCACCTTACTTGTACACATTTTTTTCTTGGGTTTGGTTTTGTTTTTTTTTTGTGTTTTGTTGTGTTTGGTTTTTTTTTTTTTTTTTTTTCAAAATCAAGCCCTGTTTCAATGAGGAAAATGGTTCTCTAGATCCCATCTACTGGCATCCAGACATTTATTCTCACTGGTGAGGTTAATCCCTCTCGGGGAAAAAAGAGATTCAGAGATTGGAAGCACTGAAATAGAAGTATGTCATGCCTTGTTCCATGGGTAGCAATGCTACTATCTGACTTTATAGAAACTTATATGAGTGGAAGAAAACCTGCTTTACCCTATAGCCAGTCCATGGCAGTAGTAGAGGTGGTGGGTGTTTGCTGTTGTCAGCAGTACCTGTGCAAGGGTGATTACACTTTACTGTGATCAGTAATGCCCCATAAGGGCATTTAATTGTTGCAGCCCTGGGACAGCAGACAGGCTGGTAATATTTATTCAGGAACACCAAAAGTTTTTAAGGCGTCCTCTTATGCAACAGCAGCAGGCTTTGAGTAGTGCTGTTCTGGAGTAAGGCTGTTACTGAGCGCAGCCTGACTTTTGGAAGTCAGTCTTAAAAGTTGTGATGTGACTGTGAAGTTTGTGAAGCCCTAAACTGGGGGAAGGACAGGTGCTTGTCCACAGGCTGCAGAGTTTGTTCTGCAGTTGGCGGGAAAAGTGAAGCTAAGTCTGACAGCATGACATTTGCGTGTTGGACAGGTTTCCGTGATATCTCTCTCAGTGATTGCTCAAATGGATTCCTACAAGCCTAATTTAATATACAAAATGAATCTTAAAGGCTCTGATTTAAACTGAGAAAAGCATGGCAGATGTGCTAAGCACATCCTCCTTCTCTCTAGCTCTTCTAGGACATTGGTGCTATTGATTCTCCCCCCAGGTTTTGGAGACCTCTGTAATGTTGTATTGTAATTGGATAAATAAAATGTGAAAGTTTCAGCTTAAGTTTCAGATAGCAGTTCAGGACCTGGTTTGGAGCATCCCAGTTAAACTATTCATTATCACCTCGAGGGTGTCTTAGGTTTGCAAGTTCATTTGGCAGACATCTGTGCCATGCTGCTGTAACTCCAAACCGCAGATGCTGTGCACTGGAGGGGACTGAACTGCTGTCTCCATGCTACTGGCGTGGCAGGGGTCTGGCGCATAGGAGCCTGTCTGCTTCTGCACACCACACTGCTCTGTTCCTCCTTCGTCTCTCTGATGTGTTGATTTACCAATTTTGTCTTGTGTCCCCGTCCCGTCCCCCCCCACCTTGCCCGCCTTCCTTTTTGGATATTTCACAGATGGTGATAAAATAAAATGCAGAAGTGGGTTAAATTATTTTCTAAAATATTCTCAGTATTTCAAAGTTTCTAAAAGTGGTTGGAGCAGCCACTCTGTAGTCTGAAGCCTGGGAGGCTGTTCCTGAACTGCTCTGCTGCATCTCTTGCTTTGCCTAAATGCATGCTTTGTCTTCAGCCTTCAGTGCGGAGGCGTGAGAGTGAAGAGAGGCGGTGGGGGGGGGTGTCACCTCCACAAGGCAGGGAGGCCACTTCTGCCACAGAGGGCTAACAGTACTAACAACGCTTGGCTGTAAGCGGTGTTTGGAGGCTTGAGCTGTAATGGTCAGAGCTTGGGAGATGCTGTGAAGAGCTGCAGCTTGCAGGAGACATAGAGATACAGCATTGTTAACCTTTTTTGGTTATTTCCTTTATGGCAATGATGGGTTGATTTCTGCAAAATCAGCTTTGTGGGCCCATGTCGGTTGAGAGCAATGAAATCTGAGTTTGGGGGGATAGGGGGAGCTAAAAGGTTGTAAACACTTTAGTTCCCCAGTCACTAGAACTCCACCTGTTTCTACGGAAGCAAGTATAAGAAAGCTGTAAGCCTGATGAGAGATCATGGCATAAGTCCTTAAAAATAGAACATTTTCTTCTTCACAGTAATGGCCAATCCTGAGACTGATGCTTTTAATTTGTTTAGAAAAAGATAATTTATTTGCATCTAGCTCAAAACTGATAGAAAACACTAAAGTATTGAAGAGGATCATGGCCTGATACAGGGAAAAGATTCTGGAGAATAAACAGCTACCTGCTTGCCAGACAGCTTCCTGTATTCTTGAGGAGCAGTAAAGGTTACCAAAGGCTTGAGGGTTCCTACTTCACTTCTGCTTCGTAGCGTCTCAAGAGTCCTGTAGGACACCAACAGGCAGTACCATAGCCTGACAAGAGTAACCTTCTTAACCTATGAAAATGAAATGATTTTGCAATCAAATGTCCAACTAAGCCTTCAAAGATACCACCAGCTGGGTTGCATGCTGGTGTAGACTGGTGCTTAGCCACTGGAGCCTGTTTATGTGTGAGAGAGCATGTGCTTCAGTTCATCCTACTCTTCAAAGGGAGTCCTGATAAGAAGCTCCCCAAATCTGGAAGTAGCTTTTAATGTCCAGTGGTATTATCCACCAGAGCAATGGTGGAGCGGGGTTTTATTTTAACAGCGTGCACAGGTCTGCACTTCTTTTTCAGTATATAATCTTATGAATGAATTTTTGTAAGAGGGAGGAAATGATCCGTTCAAAAGCTGCATGGTAAACATAAAAGAATTGTGCTGGTAAAACAAGGTTTTTATTTTTCTCCCCCTCTGTTTTTTTTCTTTAGATTTCTTCAAGTACATCCCATTCAGGTCCTTCTGATTTAACAAAACAGTGTGGAACATCAGCATTGTTTCAGCTGGCAGAGGTAATATTAAAATACTGGTGACTAATTGTCACAGGTGCGGTGGGGTGGAGAAGTTAATGATGTTGATTGCCGAAGGCAAGAACAGTGCTACAGTTCTAATTACACTGTTGCTCATAGAAGCATAAATTATCATGGCTTGAGTGCCGCCAGTCAAGATTTCCCCAGACTAGCCATCGGCTTGGAGGTTTCTAAGTCTGTGTTGCAGCTGAGAAGAAGTACCATTCCCTGGTGACAAAGGGACTTTTCAATCACCACTGAAATTGTTTCAATTCCTTGTTTTAGGGTTTAGGGGTTTCACTGTTTGGTTTGGCCAGGGTGGGGCGCAAGGAGTTGGGAGAGAGGGCTGGATTAGTCTGTTACTCAGATTAGGGCATTGCCATTAAAAATACCCGTTAAAGGTCATTAGTTGCTTTCATTTATTTTTGCTTTTTGTGCCTACTGTTTTTTGAAGTGGGGAATAAACTGGTCAATAACTTCTACAGAAACTCTGCTATGATATTCTTAGCAGATCCTCCTTCTGGAAACAGTTAAACCCATTGGCCTCATATTGAACTGTTGTATTTCTTTTGTTTCTAAGCTTTTATGTTTTGTCCCAAGCTTTCCAAATCTTAAAGACTGAATTGCAAGTTTATTTAGAGCTCACAATACAGAAGTCACTGTTTTGTGGCCACATCCATAGCCCTCTGCACTATTAGCTACTGCAGAAGCAGCAAAGGTATAAAGGAAAAAAAACCCAAAGGTTGGCAAGGGGTGTGTGTATGTTTAATTGACAAAATACAATTACTGTTGCATACAATGCAACTGAGTTGTGCTTTAAAGATTGATCTTTAGTGTTTGAAAATTGTAGGCTGTGTTTACACTGCAGTGCAGTAAACAAGTTACAGAAGTACCTTGGTACCAAGAACCCACCTCAGCGTAGTTGTGGTGCTCTCCTCTGCATAATTTAACCTGCTTCCTGATAGACACTGGGCTTCCCAAGCTCTGGTGTTTCCAGTGCTCAACCTAGCTTGACCTGAGCCAGATCAGCAGTTTCTGCCCTGTGCAACAAGAATTTTGGAAACTTACTATAAAGCGTTCTGTCATTGGTGTTATGCTCATACATATATTGGTGTAAGATATTTTTAAATTGCAAGGAAGAAATGCCTTGCCAATTTGAGAAATCTAAAATTAACCTAAAGAGAACCCAATGATCTGGAGGGTACATCCATACTGACCACATGGCCTGTGGGCTGAGCTGGGGGATAGGGAAGTTTCTGATGTCTGGTTCAAAGCAAGCCTCTTCCATCTGGTTTTGCGCCAGGTGGCTGGCTGGTTAACATTTGTTTTAAAACCAAAATAGAACTGAGAATTCAACTTGGAGGCTTTGAATGGGAAAGTATGAAGAAGAAATCATGTTTTCCCAAGGGCAACTGCTTGGTGCTGTGAAGGACTACCTTCTGTAGCAGTGTCAGCGTAGCTTACGGGTGATCCAAAACCGAGAGGATCTCCCAAGTCAGTGCTGCAGGAACATGGCAGACTGAGGACCTTTTTACAGCTCTTTTTTTTTTTTGAATATCGCTGTTCCTCAGACAGTATGAGGGTTTTGGTTTCCATTAACGTTATCTCTAGGAGGAGAATAACCATGGCAACCACTGCTGTTTTGCAGTTCTTTGCAAAATAAGTCTGTGACATGAGAAGAAAGATTCAGAAAGCTTTTTCACTACCTTCCAAATTATTTTGTTCATTCAAGTAAAAGAAAATAATCTCAATTACTGAGATTTGATTAACTCCTCCCCCCCCCTCCTTCAGGACCATTTGGAAAATGGTGGAAAGAGTTGTATATAGGGACATTTGGCAGTTGAAGGGGGTATGGGTGGGGGTTTTCAAGTAACTTGTCTGAGGCAATAGTTAGAGATACTGTATTGTTTGTTGCATTTAGGGTATTCTGAAAATCAATCTAGCAATGGGTTTCCAGGTTACATAAAAGGCACTGAAGGGACCATGGAAACACCACCGAGATCAGTTGGAATCTTTTTCTATTAGAGCGGTAGAACCTGCCAGCCTTATTCTAGCACTTAGCCATCATCATGTTGCATCAGTTTCAGTAGGGCTTCAGCATGTCTTTCAGTGCTGTCCTTTAGCATAGTTTGCTTTCCTGAATTAAGATGCCAGAGAGATTCCCTGTGTAATGCTCCTGTTAATATAGGTAAGTAACATTAATAGTTGTTGTTTGTTTCATGGGACTATTTTTAAACTCGTTTTAGATGTGCCTTGCTTCAGAAGGAGTAAAAGTGAAAGAACCTGGGAAAACAAAAGTAGAAGCACCCGGAGATGTGGGACAGGAAGTTCCAGAGGAAATGGAACTAGAAGAACTGGAGAAAACAATAATAAAAGACTCCTGTAAAGTAAAAGTAGAACAATCAGAGAGAGAGAAAATGCAAAACCGGGATGAGACAAAAGCTGAGGAATCAGAAACTGCAAAATGCAGAGATTTTACTAGTCTTGCAATGGAGAGCAGTCCTTTTGACAGACATGATAACACAAAGGATCACATGTGCTGTTCTCCAGAGCTTTCAATGGCTGACATGAACATCCTCGGGCTAAAGCCAGAAAAGATAAAGAAGAAGAAGAAAAAGAATAAGTTGGATCGGCACACAAATGAAAAATCCACTCCCAAGAAACCTTGTAAAAAGAGGCAGTCCTCCGAGTCGGACATTGAAAGTGTAATGTATACAATTGAAGCTGTTGCAAAGGGGGACTGGGGTGCTGAGAGACTCGCAGAAACTCCCCACAAAAAACCCCGCCCTGCCTCAAATGTGAAGGGAACTATGTTGGATACAAAATCACCAAAGAAAAAAGTGAAATCGAAAGAGAAGAAAACATCAAAGGAGAAACCCCTGGAGACCACCAAAGAATCAAAGCCTCCCGATTTCCTTAGTATTGCAGCCAGCAAGGAAGTACCATGTGAGGTTTCTGATACCATTAAAGTAGAACCACTGACCCCAACAGAGGAGGTGGTACCCCAAAGCTTACCAGGACAGGTCAAAACTGAGGACAGTGACTGTGTTAAAAAGATAGAAACCTGTGGCTCCAGGAAATCGGAGAGATCTTGCAAAGGTGCTCTTTATAAAACTCTGGTGTCAGAGGGCATGCTCACGTCTCTGCGCGCTAATGTGGACAGAGGTGGGTGGCTTTGAGTGTTTCATTTACAGCATGAACTGCAAAAGCCTGGCTGGAGTGGGACAAAAAGCAAAAGTCATGTTTAAGCTGGAGTTTGAGCAGTGTGTGATTGGAATGCTGTGTCTGGTCACCTGAGATTCTGGAGGCAGGTGGGGGGAATGGACTCCATGGTCCAGGGCAGGTCTTCTGGAGTCCTGCTGCCAGTGTTAGGACTTGCCTCACTAGCTCTTAACCTCTCCCTTTTTGTCTTTCATGATCTCAGATTTAGCTTTTGACCGAAGGCTTTGTTGGGTAATTTGTCAGCCTGCTGATAGATGTGTGCAGGACTTGTGTTGTTTGTAACCCTGAACAATTGGCTTGTGTCTATACAAAAAACTCTTGTAGTTGTGAGCATAGTTCTCAGTCCTACAAGAGGCAAGTGTGTTGTACTTTTGCATTGGTTATTAGTTTTGCTGTAGATCTTGAGCGAGAACACTTTACCTTGTGGAAGGATAAATTTGAGATTATTTCCAGAAGCTTTCAGTGAGATGTCTTGAAATGTATTTTTCTGATTAGTAGATTTATATGTGTAATTAGAACAGTCAGAAAATAAAAATGTTTGTAATTTAGGGAAATTTATTACTGTGAATCTACTGATCTTTTTTTCTTCCTGCATATCTCGAGAGATCCTGACTCGAGGATGTAAGGCAGTATAAAAGCCAGGTGGGAAGGAGATAGTTGCCAGTATCATCATTATCTCATTATCCACTTTGAAATAAATAAATAAATAAATAAATGTTTTGTAACCCCTTCAAGGAGGTCAAGCATCATAAGTTGCAGTACTGAATGGGTACACAAGTTCCTTCTGAGTCCACTTTGTTTTGGCACGTTTTTCTAAAGATGAGAAACAATTTTCTGCCTTCATACCAGGAAAAAGAAGCTCAGGAAAAGGCAACTCCTCAGATCATGAAGGATGCTGGAATGAAGAAAACTGGGCTTTTTCCCAATGTGGGACAAGCGGGAACAAAAAACTGAAAAAGCCTAAGCCAAAAGAAGAGTTTGTTTTCGGGTAAGTTGCAGCTTAACACTGTTCAAAGTTTTAGTCAGGTCAGCCTGCTACATTAAGAGCGAGTCTAGTGCATCTAGTCTAGAGCATCTAGTGAGTCTAGAGCATCTAGTGAACTGTGTCCCACACCCAAATAATCACAATTAGATAGAATTCCTGAAAATTACAAACCCCGCTGGGCTGAGTCATGCTCTAGATACCTGTTGTTTATATACCAAAGTAATTCCTTTGAGATCTTTCCTGGTTTACGCTACTGTAAACAGATTTGAATGACATTAATTGCTTGCTTCTAAAAAAAACACGCAATATTTACCTGCTCAAGAGGTGGTGAAGAGGGTTACTTATATTTTCAGAGCACTTAGCAAGTAGTGCTGTGTAGGTGTCCAATCATCATAAACAGAATTAGACTAGAAAGAATAGATCTCTTTGCCCACTTGGAGAGATTGCTTACAGAGGAAGAGTAAACAATGTTCTAATATTGACAAATAATTATGATAAATACATTATTTTTCCATTGTAGAGACAAGATGTTCATGTACACCATGAAAAAATTAAATATATCAGAAGAATAATTAATGATTACAAATGCATTAAAATTTAGAAAGGCCACACGGAATTACTTTTCTAGTATATGAATAACAATTTTTGTCAGAGTATTACAGATTTATTTAACAGCAGGCATAGTTGTTAAATCTGCTTAGCAGTTCGTACTTACTTGTAAATTCTTGGAAGAATTCCAGTTATTTGAATTCAGAGGGTGAAAATGAATTAAAAGAAGTAGATTTTCCACACTTCATGCTTAAAATTGTAATGTGTTTCTATTGTGCAGGCTTGCAGTAGCCTTTTTTATAACATAGTCTATGTGAAAGTTAGCTGCAGCTCACTTTGCTGTAAAGATATTAAATTGATGAAAATCTCCAAGTCTTGATTGTTTGGAATAGTCAAGAAAAATTAATGGAAACTTCTTATCTTTTTAGTGCATTGTATATAAGTTTTGTAAATATTTTTTAAATTTAAATCGAAAGATTGAAAACTTTTCACACCCAATGGTGTCAAAACTGAACGCATCTCCTAGCCAGAAAAAAAAAAAGTAGTTGCAAATGATTTATTCAAAGTAGCTAGGACAATTGTGTAAATAATTCATTTGACGAATCTTGTTGTACCATCACTAGCTGTTTGGATGGGGAAAATATGTATTTACCAATATTGTTTCTTGATTCAGTTGTGTCATTAGTGAATATTATTCTCAGTGAACTCTGTAAAGGCAGAATCAGTAATTTGTGGAGCGTAAGTGCTCTACCTGATCTTCTAGCTACTTGAAGCTGGTTTTACCTCTACCCACTCCTCCTAACTCTTTCTGCTCCCTTCAGCATCACCTTTCAGCCTCATTTTGTGTGTGTAGGGAGGAGGGTCCTCACCTCTCTGGAATTATGTCTTTCTCCCCGTGTCCTCTTCTTCTCCATCAGTGGTCAGGTGTGCTTTGTCCACGTGCAGCCCACTCCTTTGCCAAGCAGTGCCCTGCCTGCATGTGTCTCCCGGCAGGACTAGGCTGTGCGGCATGAAGACCTCAGCTCAGCTACGTGTGTCTAACCAGGCTTGTGAAATGCTCTAAAAACTCATGACTACGTGAACGATTTTTTTTTTTTTAGTAATTAATCACTTAAACAGTGCTAGCAGCACTCTCTGTTGCCTCCATGTTGCACAAGCTATAAATTACTTAGCCAGGATGGCAGCTCGTCTGCTTTCAGGGAAGGGCCTTCCTAATGAGAGCTGCAGCCCTCATATGCTGCAGCGGGAGAGGAGCAGGGGCAGAGGATGGAATTGCATGACAGCTATCAGAGCAGAAAATCAACTTGTTTTGTGGTTGTCAGGGAACATCCGTATTGAAGAGAATGGTAGCAGTGCCGAGCACCGCTAATGTCGGATATCTTTGTGATTTAAAAACAAAACAAAGCATGCAGACACACAAAAGAACCCCCGAAACAAACAAGAAACAAACCCCACCACGCACACAGTCTGCCAAGAGCCAAGTCTATATTTTAAGATGGAAGATTGCTTACCGAAAGAATTAATGATTACAGAGATAAAATGAGTATCATTCTGTGTACCACAGCTTTCAGAATACAATTTGTTTGAAGTGCTGCTTCAGAGAGCAGAGAGAAACATCATGTTTCTTGTGATACTTCCAAGTGTACAGTGCGTAAGGGCCATCCCTCCAACAGTCATGCCAGTTTTTGTTGAGTTCAGGTTTTCTGTAGCAAACAGAATTAAAGACGAGTAGAAAATGTCATTGTTTCCCTGTCATTGATGGTGCTATTTATAACCTGCCTAGCTGTGCACATTGCCTTTTATTAAAATGCAATTCCTTCTTATGTTCCTGCCTGGCTGCAAAAATTTGCTGGAACAGAGTGCTTATACAAGACAGTGTAATCATTACAGCCAGAAATGCCATGCCATACCCATCCCGTTTGAGTGGTTTATTTTCATCTGGCTATTAGGAACAACAATGCCATGTCTGTGGATTTCTTGAGCTGTAGGTAAAGCTAATTCCAGTCATTCAGGTTGGGCTGATGTATGAGGGATGCTGGGTTTCATGAAAGCATGAGCCAGTTGCATTTTTCATCTTGCAACAAATAAAATATGAGGGGAGGAAATATCCCTCAGAACAAATACAAAGCTAATTCCCACCCCAAAGCATCAGGTTTTAGAATATCCCCAGAAGATTGAATAGTTTGACATTTTTCTTCTGGTTTGAGTTGTTTTTATTCTGGTGTAAGGACTTTCATGTGAAGTTATTTTATTGGTTTGTTTATTTATTAGTTTTATTGTCTTCTTTTCATTCCCCTCACAGAACAGACAAATCTCCTGTATGAATCTGTGCAGCAGAACTAAATGGCTTTTTTTTTTCTTTTCTGATTTTAATATATGCAACTAGTGTAAGCAGTTTGTACTGAGGTACAAATGCAGAAGCTGGAGTGTACATTCTCATCGCAAAGTTGGATTAATACATACTAGTTTGATGTTTACAGTGTGTGTGCACTTACCTCTTTCCCCCTCTCTCTCTGTTGATACATATGTATATACACGCTCGTGTTCCTAAACAATACATTTTTTTCTCCAGAAATGGAGTTACATTTAATTTGATTGGTTTTGTTTCCCCTTTAGCTTAGCAAAGTTGGAAGAAGAATTTGAAAAGAAATTCAACAGCCTCCCTCAATACAGTCCTATTACCTTTGACAGGAAAAATTCTGCTGTTCCAAGGAAAAAGAGAAAGGTTGGAAGTGGCTCATCTGAACAACCAAAATCCAACAAAGGTAAATTACCACATGCAGTACATTCTTAAGCAACACAATGCTACGACAAGCTCAGGAATTTGTACTTTCTTACTGTTATATGTGAAACGTGAAGTCAAAGAAAACATTTTTCTAGCACTGAAGTGAGTTGGTTCTCGCCTGGGTTAGTTTTCAGGCTGTACTGTTGACTCCTGATTTTCATGCTGAGTAGAACTGGTTAGAGTTTGTACGTGAAATATATTCCTTGCAGCGAGCAAATTTATCAAAACCATGAATATTTGTGAGCTAAGTGAATTTGACAGGTTTTCCCAGGATAAAATGGGGGAAAAATGGCAGCTGATCAAAAGGTTACATTTTGACATTTTTCAAATCATAGTTTTATGCCGGTTTGCATTTCACTGTAATTTTAGGCTCTAGGAATTAAAACATAAAATACCAGAGATGTCTGAATGAAACATTTGCATATTTTTGTATCAAGATTTTAACTCCTAACATAAGTTTGCAGCAAAAATGTCCTGGCACAATTTAAAAAAAAAAAAAAAAAAGAGGACAGGAAAACCAATTCCATACCCAACTCCATTGCTGAGGTTCTTGGAGGGAGAAACTCATGACACATTTGGCTGTTTATATACAAACAAGCCTGTGACACAGAGGTGGTAGAGAAGTGAGAATATGGTAGGGAAAACTACTTTTAGGCTGTGGCAGAATTACTGATGCATACATACAGTACAGAAGCATCACAAAATGAAGGAATGATGTACCGGTAATGCTACAAGCTAAAAGGATGCTCAAAAGAATCCTCATTATGCACAGTTGATGTGAAGCTGGTTTCCTTTTCTGCTACTGTGGTGGTTCCACTGACTGACAGGTTCTCAGATCTAATATGGCTATTTTAGTCAGGTGACCCTGGATTAGATCTATGCCTTTTGAATGCTTCACAAATAATCACATTACAGTATGCAGGATTGAGCAGCTGTCCTTTTCTAGTGTATGCCAATTTTGGTATTGATTTTTGTATTTATATAATTAGATGTGGAACAGTCACTTTTGCAAAATTAGACTTGTGCTAATACCAAGTGAGTTCTGATTTCAAATGCCTTTTATTTTTTTATGATATGTATTTGACAGAACTTCTTCAATGAGCATGAACGAATTGCTTTACAGTATGATACCACAGTGGTTAATTAGGCAACATCTGTTGGGAGTAAGATCTCATGTACTGTGATGTGGTGGTTAAAGTTGTAATAGCAGCTCCTTGGACTTCTCTCTACAGTATTTACCTGTTCAAGTGTCTGTATGTCTAAAAAATTTGCAGGCGCTACGTCATTTGGGAATGGCACTGTAGAATACTGCCTCAAATCTGGTAGCCCAGAACAGCATTCTGCTTTTGACTAGATTCATACATGAGGACTTGATTTTTATCCTTGTTTGCATCACTTAAAAAGCTTTGGAATATATTCGTTCGTGTCTCAAGGCAAGGCCAGAAACACAACTGCAGGCAGGTCGCAAGCCTGATAGAAGAAGTTTTGGCACAGCCCTGCGGAGGAGGCCATGGAGCATTTGCCTGTAGCCGACAATAAGGGCTCTTTAAACTAAGCCAGCTGACTTTGCGCTGAAGCAGATGGTAAAGAGTCACATGAACTTTTCCACCAACTGAGCTGTGGCGTTGCAACAGGCAGCCCCAGGGCAGGAATATCTGATCGTGACACTGCTGGGTCTGTAGTGAACATTTAACCGCAGCCCTGAACTAAATCCAGATGGAGCTAGTGATATCTGCTCCTAATTTCAACGAACGTTGAATTCACTCAAGTTAGCTGGGCAAGCTGTCAGCTTGTGTCAGTCATTCCAGCTCCCTGGAGAGTGAAGTTTAGCTCTCAAGAGGTAGCTGAAAAACTTTGACAGACCCTTTTTTCATTTGGAAAAGAAAGATTGCTAAAAAGTAAATATTCCATGGCAATGGGTCGATTTTAATTTGTTTTATTTTGTTAGGATACTTAAGATTAGGATCCAAGTTGTGGATTTGAAACAGCCTGAGCCAAATTGCACACGGGCAAGCTTTCTAGCTTAGTAGGGAGGCTGTTCCAGCTGAGCCAAACATTCATTAAGCTGAATCCTCAATTTAATTTGTGGTGTACTGACAGGCCGTTCCGCCTCGTCATGCTGTTGGCTTGCCTGTGAACTGTGGCGGGTCCAAAGACAGAGAACACTGACCTCCAAAGGTGTTAAGCGCACAGGTCTGTGTACTAGACTCCTGCAAGTTGTGCAGGATATGAAAATGGCATATTGTGCAAAATGATACAGCTTGGTTGGGAATGTTTTTTTTGAATTACCATGTTTTTTTGCACCATCAGAATGAAACTGAAGTACCATCTTATTCTTGCATTGTGATGAGCATGAACAGTGAAGGGTCACTATGGTCCTATGGATGTGGCTGTGGTGGGATGTAGGAGACCATAACTCTACTCTGCAGTACTCTGCATTACCGTCTTGTGTGCAGTTGTTTCTGCTGCTTTGCTCTGTCTGCTAGGTAATTAGAAGACATGTCCAGCACAAGTAACTCCTACTAGTGGTTCGGGCCTCTGGATGTTTCCCAACAATAGATAATAATCACCAGGCATAGGTTTAGTAAACTCTTTAAAATCATTTCCTGCTTTTTCTGAATGAGCATGTGCAGGATCATAAACTTCCCACTCATTCTCAGTTCTCAGATAAATACTTAATTTTTGCAGTCTGCATAACAAAGCCTACTAAATTACATTTAAAATTTGGAAAATAAGTTGGGAGCGTGGCACGCTAAAACTTCCCCAGGATGTGAGGTGAATAAAAATGGAGAAATGTTGGGGGATTTTTTGTTAGTTTTGGGGTGATTCCTTCTCCCATAACTAGGGCTGTATGCTTTAATATGTTTTATTTTGGAGTAGATGGTGCCAGATTGATTTTCTGTCAAATGTCATTAACCTATACCTCCAAGAGGCCTGATCTGCTCCCTAGCCCAAACAGCCAGGACTGTCAGGTTATTTTCCTACTCCTGAGTCGAAAATGAGTGGGTCAGTGCCCAGTGACTCATTCCGTTGTGTTTGTCATGTCCAGTCCTCAATTCAGCCAATTCTTTTCATATAAAAAACACCTGCAGGACTCTGAAATGTGAAAACTGTTTCAAATCCACATGTATAAGGGAAAATTTGAACTTTCTTAAATGAGAGGCAATTTTTTCCCCAGAGCTTTCCAAATTGTCCAAATTCTGCTCCCACTGAAATTAATGGGGGTCTGTCTTCATTGGGAGCAGGACTGAACAAGCCATAATGCTTTGGCAAATTCCAGCTCAAGCATTTTGAACTGGGAGTGTGTGTATAATGTCACAAAATGGCTGAAAAATACAGCTATACTGAATCTGCGCAGATGGCCCACGCCGACATTTGCTGGAGCTGTGACTGATTTCTTTTTTTCTCTCCTTTCCAACGGCATATGTGCCAAAACATCCCACCACACAGAAGTCAGGAGTCTGCAGTGAGTCACTAATCCGCTTGTATGCAAAAATGAGCAACAGGCATAGTCATTATTTCTGCCTTGTGCTGGGAAGAAATGCTCACTTATACACTAAGCACTTCACTAAAGCTTTCCTTTTGGGAAGGCAAGGAGAGGAATGCATAGTGTGCTTTTATTTGAGAAACAGATTGTCCACATTTTTTTTTTTTTTTGTGTCTGTGGCCTCTAGGATTAGAAATAAAACATCAGCTTAAAATGGATGCTTCTTGCTGGCCTTCCTCTCTATCACAGCTCGGGATTTTCTTTTGGCTCAGTTCGGTGTCTTCAGATGCCTGGAGACTGTATGCCGTAACGTTCCAAAGATCATGACCTAAAAATACATCATCTTCCTCCTGAGAGATGCAGAAATGCACAGACGAATCTGTTTGTTTGTCCTCATTTTCTTAGAATCATATTGAAGGGTTCTCTGTTTGATCAGGACCTTTAACTTTGTGTGAGCAGAGGGGGCATATGCCCAGAAATGTGGAGGAAATGCAGTTATGTTCATTGTGTATGGTGGGTTCCTTTTCTTGCTGCTGCTTCCCTGAGCAGCTGCCGTTGGCTGTAGCAAGTATTCCCAGGAAGAAATCCCTACCGCCCTCAGTGAGCACAATGGACAAGGCAGGGATTAGCAGGTGGTTAAATCCTGTGGCAACTGCTGAAGTGCTAGTCATGTAGGGTATTTCCAATAGATGAGCAGGAGAAAAGGACTTTACGCTTGCAGGTGGCTGTATAGCAATACCAAGTAAACTAACATTAAAAGCGGGGGGGTGGGGGTGTTCAGCTTTCTGTAGGAAATCACATCCAGGGTCCACTGCCTAACAGCAAGCCTTGTAGGTTAGTTAGTTTTTTCAGTCAGGGATTTTCTCTGGGTTGAATGTTGACAAGTGGCATTTGTTCGAAGTCTCAGAGTACTTGCCCGCTGTCCCAACGAAACAGGTGTAGCCCAGCCATCCATCCTGTAAGCTCCTGCATGGGTGTGCCTAAACCCTGCCCCTGGGGCACCTGCTAGTGAGAGCCTGAAAAGGGATATTAACTCTATCCCAGCCAAAACCAGCATATGATCTTAGGAATGCCCCCTTGCTCAGCCTTTCCTACCCGCAGACATCCTCTCTGGTCCAGGCTGTGTTTTGCCTTCTCCATATTGGTTTAGTTTAGTTAATTTCTATTAAAAGAAAAGCTCTGGTTTTCATACTTGAACATGCCATGTAAAGATCCTGTATTTGGCAGTTTGTTGGCTTAGGCCTTAATCTAAAAGCAGGATGGGATGTGGCCGTTTCCAAAGAACCACCAGATAGTCCATTCAGACTAATTACCAGACAATTGGTAATTGGTAAATGTGAGAGTGATTGTAATTTGGCTTTTCACAGAGGACAGTGATCCTATCCTCTAGGTCACTCAAAATAGTCCTGGCAGGGAGTGTGGATGAAGTTTCTCATGAAGTCAGAAGTTACATTCTCAGGTCTGAGTATGACATGTTGACCTATTTAGCTATTAGCCCATCTTCTCTTTCACTGCATTCATGGCCAGAGGGGATTCAAGTGTCAATGGACGCTGTCTCACAGGAATAACAGCTAAAAGGGTACAAAATTGGAAGTTTCCTTTTGAAAAGGCAGCTTCTCTTTTGATCCCACTGAAGTCAATATCCTTGGATATTCCGTTTGGGAACAAAATTTTAAAATGCAAGTGGCGTGTGCCTTGGAGTACCCTACCTGTCGCAGATACAACCTTATGACAAAGGTGCCTTGGATTGTAGAAAAGAGATGAAAGGCACGGGTTTCCTTCTTCATGCAATGCTTGTCATCTTTTTGTGAGTTTTTCATCTCAGTTATTCTGCTTAGCGTTGCTGGCACTGGCTGACAGTCTATGGTACTGATTGAAATGGTCTATAGGGTGCAGCTTGAGCTGTAGGAATGGAGACTCCTGTGATACTATGTAATGTGTTGCTTATTCCAAGCACCTGCAAAAAAAATCAATAATTTGCTATTTTAAAAAGGAAAATAATAAAAATGTCATAAGAATAATCTATTTATGATCATCATCTCTAGCTATGCCTTTTGTAACTGTTGTGGGAAGACTTGTCTCTGTTGATGTGGATGAAGTATTTGACCTTAGTCTTCAGGAAAGCTCAGTTTTTTCACTTAGGCTTTCCTTCAACCTGCCTGAGCTTTTTCGTTCCTTGTTTTGCATTTCTCTTGCAGTGACACTAGACCGCTTATCCAACTCTGTGATACTCAGAAAGCTATTGTAAAATTTGCAGAACAACACTTGAATCAGTTTGACTGAATGTGGCCTCTACAGTTGAACTTTGTGGTATTTTCTATACAAGTTCTAGTGAAGCTATTCAGATTCAAGCTGATATTGCCTAAGATGGTGTCTTGCTTGGGCTTTATTTGCTTCTTTGTTTGACATTATTAATCTTTTCCAAAGTTTTGATTTCTTCACTAGTAAAAATTAACCAGCAGTGAGACACAAAGCTGACATGTACAAAATCTTAGGATTTCAGTGCCTGTTTCTGACTGGATTGTAATTTTCAGTATGAAAATTCAGTATGAACGGTTTTTGACTCATAAGACTAGATCCTTC
Source organism: Ibidorhyncha struthersii (assembly GCA_013398815.1). NCBI lineage: Eukaryota > Metazoa > Chordata > Aves > Charadriiformes > Charadriidae > Ibidorhyncha > Ibidorhyncha struthersii. The sequence continues at coordinate 77,224 of VZSZ01004259.1, forward strand.
TTCCATGTGCTACACGCTTTTCTCCTCCTTTCATTGCATAGAGACAGTCAGTGATGGCAAACTGCAGGTGCGTGATGTAGACCTACCTTGATCGCGTGTTACTGCATGGTTGCAGTTGTGTCTCCGTGGCCAATGTGTGTGCCTGGTTCCTTTTAAGGTTGAGGAGGAATGGAGGAGGCCAGTATTTGTGGTGGGTAGAATCCTGTTCCAAGTCAGCTGCAGATGGGAAGGACACCCTCTTGTTAGACTGTAAGCCGTCTTGTCACCTGCAGTGCATCTCATTTCTGTTTGGGCCAGTCTGTTCTGAGCTAACCTGAAGACCTGCTTGCCTGCTGTGTCTTTGGAAACAAGATTTTAAAGTGCAGTTTCTGAAAAGTAACACCATAAAAATGGCTTTGCAGTCTAGATACTAGGCATCTGTTATATTTTTGGTCTGTCTGTATTGCTATGATATCACTGTTTACTCCATTAGTGAGCCAAAGGGTAGCTTCTTGATGACCTCTGCTAGTGGCATACTTTGTGGTCTGATGTCACGTAAGGTGTCTTCTGACTACTGCTAATAAAGACTCTGCTATCAAAGTAGGAATGAGACCATGATCTGGGCATAACCTCACCTTCCTTTTCTGGGGGTTTCTACTTCTGCACTTAGTATAAACTCATTTCCGGTCACCAAAAAGGCAAAGGTAACTTTTGCGTCCTGTGGTGGGTTGGCCCTGCCTGGTAGGTAAGTCCCCACCCTGTTGCTTGCTCACTCTCTGTCAGTGGGATGAGGGAGAGAATTGGAAGGGCAAAAAGCAAGAAAAAAACTTGGTGGGTCAAGATGAAAGACAGTTTCATAAGTGAAGGGGGTGGGAGGTACAGAAACAAATGATGCAAAAGCAAGCACTCACCACCAAACTGATGCCCAGCCAGTCCCTGAGCAACGACTACTTTGGAAAAAAGCTCTCCCCCAGTTTTATTGCTGAGCACAACGTTATATGGTATGAAATACTTCTTGGTCAGCGTGGGTCAGCCGTCCCAACTATGTCCCTTCCCAACCTCTTGCGCACCCTCAGCCTACTTGCTGGGGTGGCAGAGCGAGAAAGAGCAATCTTGATGCTCTGTAAACACTGTTCAGCAGTAATTAAAACATTGGTGTGTTACCAACAGAGTTTTGGTCACTGGTCTAAAACACAGCACCATCCAGGCTGCTATGAGGAAAGCTTACTCCGTTTCACCCACACTCCAGACACATCCAAAAGAGAACGTGTCTTTAAACAAGCAAACAAAACCCTTGTTTTGTTGTAAGACTAAGCTTTCCTAAGGTTGTCATTCTCCGAAATGCTTTGTATGCACTTCAGAACTGGGAGCTGATGGGTTGAAGTACAGCCTGCTGAAAGCCTCCAGAGTCCATTCTGGTAGAAGTTCAGGTTTTGTGCTTCCCCATGAAATGGCATCCTGTATTAGTGGAAGGGGAGGTTGTATAGTACATACTGTGACTGTTGTACTCTTTTTAAAACTGCTAATTAAAAGTGTGTATTATTAATGTTGTCTGTAGGTTCATTCCTGTCTCAGAAAAAGAACTTATTCTACAAAATTGTCAGCAAATGTAAGCACAGAAAGGAGAAGCTTAATGTTCCGGACACAGGTACTGGTGCATCACTTAGTTAAGGTTTTGGGCTGCCTTCTCTCTCAATTCAGTCTCAGAGAAATGCTTCTAGACAGAGGCTACTCAGCTCTCTAGTCTTTGATTGCTTTGGTCCCTTATTTCCCCATCTGCTTTGATTCCATTAGCTTCTGGCTCCAGTTGATCACATTACCTTATTCCAGTATGATGCTGTTTTGGTTTTAATTGGCATCTCCCTCAATTACAGTTTCCCTGCTCCAGACACCATGCAGCAGAGCTGACAAAGCAAGGGCAATTCTGCAGTAGGCTCTGAACTGTTTATCTTCCGCAGCTCAGAGCTCTTTTGTCCTTTGGTTGCTCTTACCTCCATGCCTTCTATATCAGAGACCATGCTATTTATCTCTTTGCCAGAGCATTTATCCATGTCCCTATCTCCTCTCCCTGTGATTTCCCGCTGTCTAGAACTGCAGACTGCAGCTGGTCAGGATGTAAGAGCTTTTTTCTGCACCAGATCTCAGAAATACTAAACTAAACCAACCCTTTCTCTGTAGAAATCTTAACCAGCTTTCTGTTTGCCTCAGATTGAAAATAACCTTGACAGTGGTTTAAGTTATGTCCTGGACTTGCTCTGCCCACTATCCTGCTGGAAGCTCTCCAAAGTCTTTTTCTTGTTACAGTAGTGTGGTCCTGCATATCTATATACTCACAACTCTGAGGGGCATTTTCAAGTGTACAGGATGTACAGGATTATAGCTTATAGCCTGATTCCCTGCCCCCCCCCCCCTTTTTTTTTTCTGTTCTAGTCATGTTACCCACACTATCCAAATCATACCCAGGGTGTTCCTTAGCCCTTCCACAGTGGACTTCTCTCCCACAGCATCCCTGTGGTGTGGAAGAGCCTTTCTCGTTCTGCTTGCTTGGGTAGCTGCATGAATTTCTTCCATATTTTCCCCCATCCATACCTGTCTCTAAAATAATTAAACGACTGTGCTCATCTCCAGTTCCTCCAGCTACCTTTATGCTTAATATCTTTCCCACAAGCTTGGCCATGTCATTTTCTCTCCTTCCCTAATGCTGTTTTCTGTCCTCTGTGGTGTACATGCACTATTTTCCCACATAGGCTCTGCCAGCTCTGCTGCATTCAGTGGTGCAAATATTTTGAAATTACTTGCTCTGTTTCATTGTATTTGTACAACAAACATGTTGTAGGAGTTGCTTGTGAGAAGTAACTATCTTGCTTCCATGCCGGTGTGAAAAAAGCATCATACATTAACATAGCTTTTATTGGGTGCCATTCAGATTTTTGTTCCTGAATTATTAATAGACCATGTAGAAAAATTAGTAAGAAAAACGTGTGTTTTAATTCTCCTGTGGGAAAAGAACTAGGAAGCATTTAATACATGATAGAGTAAAAATTATAAACATGTTAAAATCTGCAGACATAAAATGTGGCTAAGCAAAATGTCAAAATTTCAATTTGATTAAAAGAAACGAGCCTGTTGTGATATAAAGTTAAGCATGCACTATGATCAAAGATTCAAGCCTGACAAGTGTTGAGTACCCTGGCCTTGTTCCAGCACAGCAGAGAGGCATGTCCTTGGAAGTTAAGCATGTGAATAATGTCATCATGTCTAAACACTAAAGATGTGTCTGTGCATTTGCTGGAGCAGGGCCAGTTTGCTAAGTTCCTCCCAAGACTGAAGCAAAGACACAGGGAACTTACCAGTCTTACACAGCCCACGTAGAAATCATCAAAGGAAAAGACAGTAGATTTTATATTGGTCGGGAACTGCATTTTCTATGAGTTAGAAGGGGGGGCAAAATCCTGGGGTCTTGCCTACTCTTAAGCGTACCATGTAGTGACACTGAAAGCAAAGCATTGATCAGCAAAGTGTGGTGTGGGTATGGCCTTGGCAGGCAGCGTACAGCCTCGCCGTCATGTGCTGCCTACGTAACTTCATCCTTTCATGAGTTTCTAGGCAGCAGGGCCCTAAACTCTTTGACTTCACTGTCCCATATTCTGCAGCATTTGAGCTGGGAATCCTAGCATCTTCATTTTGATTCAAATATACAGGGATTTAGTGAATCAAATATCAAATGAAAATTTCAACTCCTTTTTGTGGTTAGTCTATACTTTGGGTGAGTCACAAGTGTATAATGTGTGGGTTTGGTTTTTATGGAGTTAATTTTGCTGGAGGAAGGAGCTTGAATAGTCTTATAGCTGGAGAGGAGACAGTTGAAAGGGTTGCTGTCAGCAGAGGTCATGCTGGATTCATGTTTTGTCGTCTTGAAAAGTGTGTGTGCCTGTGTGCATTTGTTTTGAATGAAGAAAAGTGCAGTAAAGGCAAATTTTGACGTGATTGGGTTATGTTGTCTGGGTCTGTCTCTGGTTTGAGTATCTGAGTGAATTTTGACTCCATGTGACCACATCTACACAGCATCACCAGTGCAAATCACCATATTACAAGTTTGCAGGTGTTTATAGAGATAGCTACAGCCCAGTAAAATACCAGCGGACATGCCACAAGCCCTGCTTCTTCTAGCAGAGAGCACGCAGTAATGCAGCTGACTCTGTTAAGAGGTATGTCACTTCCTTAGGAGTGCTGACAGAAGCACAGTTGGACCCATTCCTCTTTGGGGAGGTTGAACACCACTCAGCTAAGATACTTATTTTCTGCCACACTGTCAAGGCTTTCTGGTGGGAAACAATACTTTAAATAACAAGGGGTAAGTCACAACCATTGACTCCTTGCAGGTACATTTCGTGAGCTGTGCTGATGGCTCTTGCGTGGTTTGTGTAACAACCAGATGCAACGCTGGCCTTTACACCAGAAGGGGAGAGGAGGAGATGAACGTATAGACCAGTCTCAACACTAGCTGATGTGTGAAGGAGCCCCATCTCCTGTGACTGGTGGAGCTAACTGCCTGATACTGATCCTCCATTATCCCTCCCACACACACATCAGTCTGTACAGCCTTAGCACATATGTTTGAGAAAGAACAGGAAGTGCAGGAAATTAGCAGAATAACCTAATGACCTTTTTTTTCTTCCCCCCAACCCCCCCCCCCCCGTTGGCGGGGCCCTGCAGCCCAGAGGGAGCCAGCAGCTCTCTGCCAGTGTGCCTTTGGCATCCATCCAGCCTGGAGGAGGGCTGGATCAGCACAGGCTGGTGCAGCAGAGCTTCCCATCCAGGCAGCTCCTCCATACACGTGGTTTGACCATCTGCTGCTTTGTCAGCTGGTGTCCATCTGCTTTTTTGTCCCCAGCCCTTGCTGCAGCTCCATGTGCCACCTGACCCCACGAGCAGTATTGCAGCAGCATCCTATTGTCAGGAGAGCTGTAATTTCCACCAGGGTATAGGTCAGTGTGTGCTTGACGTCAGTTCCTTGGTGAAGCAGTTCCCCAGGCACTGGTGACTTGAAGCTTTGCTCTGCCTTGCTAGGCTTCCCCTTTTTAAATTCATAAAAACCAGTAAAGCATTACATTCCATATTTCCTTCTTGATACCACTGTGCTTAGACCCACAGAGCGTTCATTCTGCACTAAGTGGGATTAAACTTCCGCAGCACTCTTTTGTAACAGATGCGCATTGCTGAAGAAATTCTCTTAAATCTCTCTGCGTCTTGCTGGGGTTCAGTTTGAAAAGCTTGTCCTCTTCTGTGGTGTGCTGAGTCAGTCCAATTGACTTCAGTGTTCTTGTTGACAAAGATGGGGGAAAATAAGACTACGTGTACTCTGCATGCCTACAGAACAGGGTAAACTGTCCATGCTAACTTTTAACGAATCTAGCTTAGGAAACCATCTGGCATAGAGCTCTAGATGTTTTTTCTCTCAGACATTTTTCTCACTGTGGTGTAAGCATGCCAAAAGGCCCACATCTTCATATCATGTGCTCGACTCTGCTTGCAAAAATAACCCTGTAGTTTTGCATATGCTACTGTCACACGGAAAAGCTAACCATGTAAATACCTGTTAGCAGGACTGCACAGTAGCTGCAGAACCTCATTTCATTTCTAGACAGCATTCTCCTGAAAATGAGCTGAGCTCTGCATGGGACAGCTCTTGAACACAGGGACCATGTAGAAACAGAAGGAATGTGAAATGGATGAAAGAAATTATTAAATAAAAATACAGGCAATTAAACTCGTTTAGCTTTGTCCTTTCTGCACAGCAAAACCAAATCCTGGTTTGGAGCATCCATATGATATACCTTTGTCAGCTGAAGCAATGGGATGCTGTTCCTCTTGAAGGAGGTGCAGGAGGACCCCTATTAGCACCTAGCTTAGCGCTGCAGTTGTTAAAGCACGGACTCCTTTATCCTCTGGAGTTCAGTGCAAAGGGTCTTGTGAGTGAAGCCTTTGTGTGATTTCCTCCAGGATGGGTTTTATGTCTGCTTGAATAATAATCTGTAAAGAATTCAGTGAAACTATTTCTTATCCCAGCATCCACTAAGACTGCTGGAGAAGAAAAGAGAAGCTCTTCCCTTCAGCACCCACGCACGCACAAAAAAATACTCACTCATTGTTCACCTTTAATCCTTCCTTCTTCAAAACTGTATGGCAGCAATGTTATGATGAAGAGATAAAGAGCTTACTTTAGAGCTAGAGGAGGAAAAAAAAAGTAGAGGACTCTCAAGTCTCATTTCAAGGACTGAAAAACCTTAAAACATGGAGAGGGAATATACTTGCTGCATCCGGAGTTTGTCAGTCACCTTCTGCTGCTACTTAGTCAAGCACGCCAACATCATATACTCCTTCTTAGCTATTTAATAACTATTGGCCTTTTTTATTTTACCTTTCAAAGTTTTTTCTTCTCTTTAATTTCTTGAGCTTTTTGACACATACAGTATGAGAAAGAAAACAAATGTAGAAGGGAACTGTCAACTGTGTTGGCCAATCATGTTACTTTCTAGTGACCTGACATGGCTTGTAATATACAACACATCTAATTAAAAATATATCAAATCAGGTTTCTTTCTATTGTATGTGTTTATTGTTTGAAATCATGTCTTAATATTTTTATTAAATGTAAAAAAAAAAGTGAGTTGTATTACTAAGGTTAAAGCCATTTAAAAAAACAGTCAAACTAGAATTAAACAGCACTGTCAAAGTACTATCTAATCAGAGAAAATCCCCAAATCAGACTTAACAAATAGTGTTGGACTACAACCAAACCATTACATTAATACGTAATCAACGCTTATGAATTCCCAAATAAGAAATCTAGAGAGAAAGCTGCACATTTAATTATACATTCCAAATAAGATTTTGGTCTCAGTGCAGTAAGATTATCTGAACATCTCACTACTTGAAAGTTACTTGAAAGTCACATTTGCAGTCATTGGGTCTTCTAGTTGATCGGACTGTTACAGGGCAGATCTTTTCTTGTGATTTCTCTTGCTCTCTTTACAAAAAATAAGTTTTACAGCGTAACTCTGCTCTGGAAAGGTTAGCAGCTATAGCTAAACACTGAGAAAAGCTATTTGAAGCTGTGGGCTTATTTTCAGAATAAAGAGCATGCACAAGTTCAAAAATGTTTTACAAGAGAAGATATGAAGCTGAATTAAGACCATAAACGCATTAAGGTTTGGAACGCTTCCAAATGTTTTTACAAATGTGTACTAGATCTGATTGTATTCTTATGCCATAAAACATTAAAAGTTCCCTTCCCACTTAAAAGAGCAAACGGCAACAGCTAAGAAGATAAATGGTATTACATCTATTCTCTTCACCCAGTCCACTTCCTCACACAGTTAACAGTTAAAGAAGCTAGCAAAAGATAGAGGTTATATTAGCCATATCTTTGAATAGGAAGATCATTAAATCTACAAAAAAATCAATAAACAAACAGTAAATGCACACTAAAAAGAAAAAGGGCGAAGTCTGTGCAGACTGCTTGGCTGTTGTGTGGTTTGTGGGGTTGGATGCTCCTGTGAGACACAACCAGTCTCAGTGTCGGAGGCTGATCTTGTTCAGTGCTGAGCCCTTCTGAAACAGCAGTTGTTTGCACTTTATCTTGAGGTTTAGTGCATATAATTTTTGCTGGTCCTACCACCCAGCAAGTGAACAAATGTGTCTTAAACATATCTTTAAAATGGGAAGAAAGGTTGAAAGAAATTGCGTGGAAGAAAAAGCTAACTGTAGACACAGTAACAGCTGTGAATTAAATAAAGGGCTGTTGCAAAGAGATGTGGTATAACTCGTTATCTTCTTTACTACCCATCAGGTTGAAAATGCAGCAGGGGGGATGAGGTGCAGGCATTAGGAAAAAATAGGTAATCATTCAGGATGGCAGTGCACTGGGGAAATATACCCCAAGGACTTGGTGCGGATGCCACGAGTGCTCCCAGTTTCAAAGCAAGTTAAACAAGCATCTGTAAGAGATGGCTTGGGGATTCTGTTTGCTACCTGTCATCTCTTTCTAACCCTAGCATAGGGTGACTGCAGGTGGGGTAGGCCTCATAATACTTCTATCACAGGAGAAAAAAAGGTGTCAGAGATTAAATTTATGGAGTAGTGATACCCTATGGTATCAGCAGTATAGCTTATTAAATCAATGGAAATTATAAGTGATTGATGACTACTCACTGATCTCAGACTTAGGAAACTTAAATGCATTATGTGATAGCTGTCTGACAAGTGTCTTCATGAACAAGATTAAAGTGACTCTAGTCAAGTGAAAATTTGTGATCATGTTTCAGTTCAGGGCAGAAGGCTACTTTGAAATGCCGACACTGGTACTGTTGAGAAAGATTCAAACTGTTCCTTCCTCACTCTCTGACTTTATGTAGGCATTATTTCCATCACGGTATTTTATCCCGTGCTTGCTTTCTTTTCGATGCAGTCCTGAGTAATGTGCTCTAGGCAATACTGCTTTAGCAGGGGTGTTGGACTAGATGATCTCTAGAGGTCCCTTCCGACTCTGAAAATTCAGTGATTCTTGTCTTCAACTGTGATCCAGCTCTGCTTTTGTGTTTGCTGCCTTTTGGGTGTTTTAAGATTTCTTGTTTTGTAAAAGGCAGTATTTCCCTCTGATTAGAGGAGATGACGTAGAGTGACTATAGAGGGAAGACGGGGTTAGTCAGGAATTCCTGAATTCTGCTTGTGAGTCCATCTGTGAGCAAAGATAAGCTTATACAAGGACCATTATTGTTACTTTAAATACATTCTGTCTCTTAGCTACTTGCTGGCATCTTCTGTTGCAGAGTGTTTTACACAGACTGTGTGATACGCTGCTCCCACTGAAGTGCTACTGCCCATCTCACAGTTTTCTTTGCAAATAATAGAGACTTGAACCGTCTGGAATATCTTTAAGAGCTGATGCTACTATTTCCCTGCAAACATCTGCAGCATTGGGATCATACCTCACCATGGGTTATGCTCTGAGCACTTGTAAGGGAAGGCTTTATGCAGATAGATGAAAAATGGTAAATGGGCATAGTTAATAGCTGAATTATTCTACATGTAAAACTGCATTTTTATCATCTTTCAGCCATACTCTCAGAAGACAGAAATTCCAGCGAGTCTGCCTGGAAGAATAAATTTTCTATATCTGCCCTAAACACTCCAGAGCCAGCAATGATGCATGAGCCTTTAGTTGGCAGCCAGAAAAGGAAAGCAAGGAAAACTAAGATCACACATCTTGTCCGAACAGCAGATGGTCGTGTGTCACCAGCAGGAGGGACACTGGGTAAGGAGATCAGAGTTTAACTTGTGTTAAAACTGAATGGTTGGAGAAGATTGGGGAGTACAAGCAACCTATCAGGGAAGTATTTTTCAGTTAGCTTGTTTTCATACCTGCTTAGAAAGGTCATTCTTTAAAATACAGGTATCAATCAGCTGGGAAATCAGTAAGTCCATAATGGCCAATTTTGCTTGAATGCCCAAATCTGTCTTCTCTCCCTGGATATTTCTCTCTTTAAGGGACTCTTTCTCTTTAAGAACTGAGGGCTGATATAGACAGAAATGGAAAACAGTTACCTTTCATAATTTGTTTCCTGTCCCGCAAAGAAATTACACTGCAGCTAGTTATAGGATGTAAAAGTGAATTCCATAATATGACAGTCAATGCCACAGTACTTGCAGGAGTCCTCTGCAGTTAAGATAATCTTTCAGGACTTCTGTATCTAAAATGTACACAAAAGCCCTCTTACTTGACCTACAAGATCAAACTCTGTTGAATGCAAAATCAGTAAACTGCTTCATAAACCTTAGTACTGTTCTTCTGCCAGTAGCTTGGGTCAGAAGAGGTTGCAGCATGAATCGGATTGCACTTGTAAAATCCAAGTCCTAAAAGTAAAGATTCTGTTAACACCAGACTAGTGTATTGATGGGCTGCTGTGAATTTAAGGGCTAGATTTGTAAGCTTAACTTTCTTTTATTGCAGAGGAGAAGCCAAAAGAGCTGCCACAAAGTACTCTTCAGAAAACATCAAGTGCAGAAACAGATTGCAACAGTGAATGCTCCAGAAATGCAGAGACAGAAGAAAATCATAGTATTACATCAGATATGCCAGCGGTGTCTGCATTTTTTAGCTTAGCTGCTCTGGCAGAAGTAGCAGCCATGGAAAATGTACACAGGTATGGTTTTCTTTTCCCCTTGTTGTCTAAGTGAATAGCATGTGGCTGCCAGCTTGTTCAGAAAGCATGTGAATTGCAGACTGTTTAATTTGGCCTGTGTTTCCTCTTCCACAGCTTTCTATGAATGTCTGTTTTATACCACTTGCTTAGTAGTGTTAGGACTTCACGTAAATGACAGTGTAATCTATTTCGTAGTCAGTAAAATGGTCCTCCCTGGTAAGCTTACGTACTAATTTTTGTGTATAAACAGGTTCATATACTCCTTGAGATCCTAATGATTGAAGGTTTCTAATTATCAGATGCTATTTGTCAAATAATAGCAGATTTAAATAGCTATTGCATGCTGATTTGTATTTTTCAGTGGCCTAAGACTGTCGAGAATTTCGTAAAACTTCAGCTGAAGTTTTTATGCTGAACATGGCTGAAGGAAGCTAACTTGTTATTTTTACTCTTGTGCTTTGCTGTGCAGGAGGCAAAGCGGCTGCAGAATGGCATGGGCAAAAGAGCTCTGGGTGATGGAAAGCCACATTAGTTTGGGTTGGTCCTCTCAGTTACTGGGTAGACCGTCCACACATAAAAGGTAGAAAATGTGCAGGTTGTGTAGGGCTGTTGGATCATTTCAGCATCATCAGATCCTGCATGCTAGACCTGCGATAAGAGGGCACCAAGGACAGCAAGTCCTCCTTGGCTCTTAATTATCCAGTGTTGTTCTTTGATGCTGCAGCTTACGGGAGATGAAACCCTATCCTTTCCTGCAGTGGAAAGTCAGTGGGGAAGTGCTGGGCCAGTTTGAAACCATCACAGCCTGTGCAGATGGCATTTGACAAACTACTGGCTGCCTAAGAAACTCTACAAGGCAGCTGTTGATGAAACCATTCACAACCTCAGTTTACTGTTGATCTTGTGGCCCCCATTGGCCAACCTAGTCCTATGTGTCTGGGCTGCGCATCAAACATCGAAAGGCTTTTTAGAAGCTCAGAGGCCCTACAAGAAACAAAGTCAGCCGAAGCTTGCCTGCTAGCTCTCCTCTGCAGAAGCTGTTGTCTTGCTTAAGTGGTATTGTTTGGGGTGAGCAGTGTTTTCACAGTGCAGTCAGCCTGGCCTTTCCTCCCAGCGTCGCAAAACAGGTGTCTGAACTCATTTCTGTCGTCTTCTGTGGTCAGAAGCCACAAAGTGAGACTTGGGGAAGTGCTCTGCTAAGCTCTGCTCTCACTCACACCCTTGTGGTTTCATTGATTTCCATTAGCACTGACCAGAATTCCACAAGAGCAACAGGATTCGCTTTGCTATGGTTTTTCCCTCTTTGTTCCTCTAAGAGTTCTTGTCCTATGCTTGTCCCTGTTGAAGTGAGCTGATGTTTGACATAGCCTTCTGTTTGGGTCTCTCTTTCTTACTCCCACCTTTTGTCATCTCATCGTGCAGCTAGAGCAACGCAGCACCTTCCATGAAGCCTGGAAACACCAAACTGGCAAATGTCCAGCAACTGTTGCAAATTCCAGCGTGTTAATTACTGCGAGGGTAAATGACAACAGGGGAGGACTCTTTCCCAGTAGAAACTTTGCCATGTCTCTCGCAGACTTGGCAAACAGAAGTCAAAACAGAAACCTAAATCAGATGGGCTAGATGCTTCTCTGTTTTCTACTCTGTTAACTGTTTGTTATCTTTTGCAACTCACTTTGTTTGCGAATAGCCAGAAATGAGAAGAACAGCATTAGAGGTTTGCTTGATGTGTTTCTTCAGTGTCTGAATTTAATTATGAAATAATTTCACAGAGCCTTGGGCCACGGAAGCCAAACTCATTTTTAACTGTAATTAGAGCTTGTCTGGAAGTGGCGGCGTGGTTTCCATTTGAAGGCTCCTGTTTGGCTTTTTTTACCTTGTGCATGCCCCGCTTAAGCGCTGTGAGCCTGAGCTGCGTTTTGTGCCAGGGCCACTCGGTTGCACTCCGGTTCTACAAAGCACGTTGGTACCTCCATGTCTGCTGGGGTCTTAGCTGTGCCGGAGTGAGGTGGAGTGGCCCTTGTGTAAATAAGAAGTGGGCCCCAGATTTTTGTTGCTGCAAATGACACATACTGTAACAAAAATAGAACCTGACTTGTGAGATTAGATAACAGGCGGTGACGTGCTTTGTGTATGTGTTTTAAAAGGCAAGCTGCAAAGGAGCTCTCCCAAGTCCATCTGCTGCAATGATTGATGTTGATTTCCAGCACATAATTCTGGCGCAGTTTATTTTTATGATCCCCTGTGCCAGGGGATCATTTGTAAATTAACACAGCTGTAGTAATGAAAGAGATGTTGTGCTGGGCTGATGAAGTGTTAAGTAATGAAACTTGGAGTAATCCCAACGTGTGACTCTGCCGATGAGGGTATTTCCATATTGCTTAAAAGCTGGCTACGGACTTGCGTTAACATGATATATGCCTCTGTGCATTTACCTTCTTTTGCCACACATGAGCTCTGCTCTCTGCTTCTGAGGGCTGAAGCCACTCCCTTACGAAATGAGTAACAGCACTTTTGCTCTCTTAATTTACTCTTCAGCCATGCATTTTGTTTTGTGTAGTCAGATACCATCATGTCTTGGTTTTGCCTCACTTTGCGTTGTGTCGCAGGTTGTCCTCGGGATATTGTGTTACTGTTGCAGGAATACCTCTGAAAAGAGCGTGTAACAGCAGTGTGTGGGCATCTGTAGCAGCAGGGAGTTACGGTGCTGAGGTGCCGGATGCTAAACCATATCCCGTGCTGCTTTCCGTCCTTTCTGGTCTGATAAAAGCACCTCCTGTGCTCCAAATAATGATGGGTGGCTTTTCTTTTCTTCTTTTGCAGAAGTCAGAGGGCCACACCTCTCCCACATGATGGACAGCCAAACGAAATGTCTCAGGCTCCAGTGCTTATTTCCTGCGCTGACCAGTGAAGCTCCACTTTATTGTAAAACATTGTGCTTTACCTAATATCCTAGCCTTGTCTTTACCAAGGGAAGCTAGTCAGTCCATATGATGGAAACTATAGACTGCAAGCGTTTATTGCTCTGAGTGGCCCAGAATTCACTGGAAGCCAGATGTTAGCAACTTGCGCCAGGTCCTCAAATCGGAACCCAGTATGTAGGAGGGTGATATTAATTGTCTATTAATGAACAGAAATGGAATGATCCCAGAGCTTGCTTTCTATTGAAGGCTTTTAAACAGTAAATAGGTGGTTGGTGTGAAAAAGGCTGCCTTTACTGTTAGCTCACACAGCATCTCTTTTACCAACCAGAGAGTACGGCAACTAGTTTCGTATAATACCTAGTTATTCTAAATTAAAATGAAAAAAAAAAAAAAAACACCAACAAAAACACTGACGCACTGCACTAGTTATTATTAGATATTCTTAGTCATTTTTGTACATGAAGATTTAAGTTCTAAGATGGTTTATATTAATAGGTTATGCCTACGTTTATATTGTAGAATGAATTTAAAACCTGTTCCAGAGAACTCAAGGCAGCCTGGACAGATGTACCATTGTTAGCGGTGTTTGGGCAGCCATGTGGTCCAGATGTTCTGCACTTTTATATTTGCCACCAGAGTGGTAGAGTTTACTGGCAAAAATTCTGACAGGCTATGTTTGGGTTTGTTTCTTTTTAATTTAGCTTTGAATAACCAGGATGATGTGCATTAGAAAAAGGAGTGGTGTATGGAAAAGAAAATACTGCAGATAATTGACATGTCTTTCATGCCTTGGAGGGTTCCTTTGTTTTTACATAGATATCTGAGCAACTTGGTGAAACTTTCCTGTAAACAAAAAGTACTGCAAATGCGTTTTTCAAAAGTGACCTTAGTATTATTTCACCGTTCTAAAAAACCTAAAACCATGACTTTTCGATATACATGTACACCGATACACATACCTTTAACATTTTACAGACACTGGCATTGTTGTAGTTACTATGCACAGTCCAAATCGGCTTCAGAGTTTGCGTAAAGGGCCAATTACAGTTTGTGTTGGTAAAGTGGCAAGTTGTATACAGATAAACTACAACTGAAGAGTAACGTTCGACTGAATTCAGACTACCAAACAGATCCATCTGCCAGTTTCTGTCTTTGCTTATGTTGAATTTTTGTGTTTTGCTCTCATAAATACATCCCAAAAGCAGGCCAAGTGTATCACTTGGCCTGTTATCTTCGCTATCGTGACTTACGCTATTGTATAACCAAGCATTGATTCCTACCAACAGATGCAAAGCGATCGCTAGTAATTGATCTAAAGCTACAAATTCAACAGGGTACTTCTTCTATAGCACAAGATGTTTCCCTACTTTTTGCATTGTAGCACAACAATTTACCAAATTGGACTCCAGCAATAATTTTCTATTAGTCTTCGTCATACCGGCTGAACTTTTGATAGTATTAGATTGAGTTTGAAGTTCTTTAAATGATGCGAGTTTACATCATTCTATCAGGCATTCTTATTTATACTTGACTGAATTGATAATGTGTTTTGGGGTTATTTTGTAACTAATTTGATGTAATAGCCATATGGACAGTAACTCTATGAATGCTTGCTAGGTTTAGCCTTTCATTGTTGTAGTTAAGTGAAAGTCAGTGTCGGGAAACAATACACAACATACCACACGAGTTGTAATGAAGGATTAAAGGTCTGACAAAAGGCAGGTAGCTGGGGAAGTGTCACTGAAACAGCACCATCGAGGATGCATGTGTTGGAAGAAGGGAACAACAGCAAAAGAACAACAACATTTACAAGCCAATGAGTCAGTGAAAAGGCTTTTTAAAAATTCAGGTGAATATATGACTAAGAGCCCCTAGAATGCCATTGCAGCCTATGGCAGTATTTTTAATAAGATTTTATTAAAGTTTTATAAGTTATTTTAACAAGACAGGAAAAACTTAAAAGACTTAAAACTGCTGGGTCACAGCAAGGTGGCTGTTGGAGTTTTGGACCACTTTATAATTAGCTGAAATCCAAATATGTTACAGTGCAGGCCGTTCACGTTGACAATGGTACTAACTTATTTCTCTAGATACCTTTAGAGTAGATATATTTTTGTCAAAGCACCCCATCCTTCCTCGATTTAAATTTCAATATTGTTCCTGAAGATATTTCTGTATATTAATGGTACCTTTTTTAAAAGAAACAGAAAATTACTTTTTTCTATATGAATTAATATCTTACTTGATCTGCTTTTCCTTGACTTTCCCTTAGAGAGGGGGTAGGGTTGGGTCAGTTTACTGGATATGACTGTTTTCAGATACTTATAAACCTTTTTGTAGATATGCTTAATTTTTAAGCGATTAGGCACTGAGAGTAGCAGAAATCCTGCAAAGCTTTATAGTTAACTAGGCATTTGCCTTTGTTGGTTCTCTGAGTGATGTCTTGATTTCAGTAGCTAGAATTTTCCCTGAATCTACTAGAAGGGGTATCAGTATTTTCAGGTAACAAAGTCTGTTAGCACAACAAAAATTTCAGACCAATATCTTGCTGTATTGGGGTTGGGTTTTTTCCTTGTTTGTTTTGTTTAAATTTTTATTAATTTCAGCTGCTTTCATTTTGGAAGATCTTATTGCTATTGTGTGTACTTCAGTATACCAGCAAACACTGTTACCCGTTAACACATTGTCCACAAATGCCTCTAGAGAAGAAATTGTTGCACCTTATGTATATCTCAAGCAAACCAAAATATGATGCTTTTCTGCTTTGTTTATTCTGAATATGTTGTATCATACTTTACTGAACCCATTTTAACTTAGCTAAAGCTATCGATATTTATGCATTTCACATTATTTTCTGGATCTGAACCTGTGTATAAATCTTTCTTTAAAAAAAAAGAAAAGCATTTACCGTAGTTGTCCTCTGTGAGTTATCCATGGGAGGGGGGAATCTTGTCTCAAGTGTAAAATGCAGTACTGTCCCAGTTTTCCTTGGCTTTTATTTATTTAGTGATCTTTGATATTTCATATGTAGTTTTGAGGTATACAAAATACATTGTCGTAGCCGAAGCTACAGATCTAAGCAGCTGGGAGAAAATTACTGTAATGTCTTCTTACTTGTTCTAGTACTGTATACAAATATGGGAAAAATGTTCTGCAGAACATTTGAGATGCAGATTCTTATCCCCACAGTAGGTTATTTTCCGGATATTAGACCAAATCAGTCAAAACTCGATGATCTTAAAGGATTCTGTGATTCTAAAAACATCTACGGAGATTACTTAATGCTCTGCTTATGGCAGTAACTACCCCTTGAATGTGCTGTGATTTCAGAAATAGAATATATTTATTTAAGATGACTGAATGCTCTTTTATACTAATACAATATCCCAAAGTCATGAGCAAGAGACTTCTTGGTAGTTTGGGTGTCTATTTTATAGCATTGGTGCATGACTTTTGACATTAAAGTGATAAGCTTTGTTGGAAAGGAGCACAGGAACAAGGGACTGGTAGATGCGTGTGAACTTGTGGTATTAAAATTCCAGCTTTGGTCTTTATTATTTGGGTGAAAGCTGCCTTTGTAGCACAAGGCTGAAAAGCATTCTGCAGTTTGTATCAAGTGGAAACCCAAGAGAGTCGTAACTTACATCAGAACGAGGGAATGCCTTACAGTTTGGATGCTATCTTTTGGAACAGGATATTAAACTGAAGCAGTTTTAATTTCCACTGCCTGTTTAGCTACTGTACAGGTACTGAACAGACTGAAGGCAACAGTTGTAGACGTGGGACATCTAAGAGAGGATGAAAGGAAAGCTGGCCTTTGTTCTCAGTATGACAAAGTTATGGCAACAAAGGGGAATTACAAAAAAAGATAGGTGTGTATATATATGTGTGTGTGTATGCATGTGTGTGTGTGCGCCTGGGTGTGTACATTCTGCAAAGAAAAAAAAGTAGGAAAAAACAAAAACGTGATGGGTCTGCAAAAGACTATAATGTATGTTGACCCTTTGAGTGCACTCCCTTTTTTGAATGCTGAGTCTAATATGGCTACCTCTCCTAAAAGACTACTTTCATTAACTTCCATTTGCATTCAAGCTTGATCATGTAATCTTTTCAGCCGTTGATACCATTCGTATATCACTGTGTGCTTTACTTATGCAAGAGCAACATTTCTAGAGCGCAGGCAACGTAAAGGCTGAATATACAGTGGTAGCCAAGCTACATCGCTGGAGCATTTTTGTTTAACCTCTGCCATAGTCATATGGGTTGCAGGAGACGGGCCCGCTAGCTCTAGTTGGTTCAGTGCAATCGGTTTTTGTAACAGCAGAAAATGCAGTGCTTGTGGGGTGGTGGACTTCAGATATTGCCAGAGGTGACGCAGTAAGCCACGTGCTGCTCTTGAAACTTGTTCTGGAGTTTACGTTTGCAATGCTGATTTTGCAAGGAAACATAACTGTGCAACTTGTGTGTTGTATACCATTCGTTATCCATTAGATGCCGTTTGTTTGCCGTGCTTGTTTGATAGATTGTAGAGCTCCTAGGTATCTTTGCCATGTTTTGTAATACTTGTGGCGTTCTCTTTACCTTGTACATACTGTGGAACTTTCACCTACAGCTGCCAGGATGCTGAGGCACTTCAGGACACTGAGCGCCATGAACGAGTGCATTTAGTCTGTGAAAGAGTTACTTGCCTCCTCCCCTGAACTCCCCAATAAAAAGGCACAGTGAGGTTTATGCTCTCACCTGAGTACTATTATAGTCATTTATATACTCAGTATTTTCTACTGAATGGACAACTTTGAAGAAGCTTATGAGATGGATGTATATTTTATGTTCCCCCACTAATTCTTCTAAGGCAGACATCTAGGAAGACTTGACACGAGATCTCCACTCAGCAACACACCTAAGCTTACGCTGAAAACCATCCTTACTTATGGGGCAGCATTGTTGTTTGCACTGTGACAGTGCGGGAGCCCCGATTATCGACCACTACGCTCTTGGAGTTACGCTTGGGCTTGCGTGGTGTTCCTGGGGGAGGCACAGCATTGTGACCTAGGGCTGCCATTGACATGGAATTTTAAAAATGACTGCAAATAGCTTAACATTTATTGAGTTCTTCCAAATAATTGTGTCGTGGTTTCTGGATCTTAACTGTTACCATATACGAGCAGACCCACACTGTACTCTACTGGAAAAAACACACCTGTACAGGCTAACTAACTAGGCTTCCAAACGTAATGCTCTAATCTACTCTTTTCACCCCTGCAACTGAAACCTTATTTTCTCCCCCACACTGCTACACTTTAATCAGTGGCTGGGGCTTTGAAGGTGACAGAAAAGCAAGAGAGGCATATATGTGCATGTGTCTGCGTGTATGTATACATATGCATACACATACACACATAGGACGGCAGTGACTTGCAACATGTTCTCTGTACAACAAAGTGTTCCCATGTTAGGCCATAAACCAACGTGAGGTTTCTCAGACAGTAGTTTTCCAACTTTCTTGCTAGGTTTCAGTCTCTTTCCTTCACATTGCACCATAAGGTGTGATCTTCAAAAATCACACCTGAAAAGAAACCACAGATCCTGCTGACCTGGATGCTATGAAAACCTTCTTTCTCAGCAGTGTTTGCTTTTAATAACCAGTATCTGTTGACAGTTTTAACACAAAGGATTTGCTATGATATTTCTTCCTAGGGCCCAGTCCTTCAACTTTTGTTCTCACACGTAATTCCACTGAATTTTGACCCAGTATTTGGCTTTATTCTCTCCAAAGTTTGGTGTAAACATGCCTTACAATAGTTCATCTATCGTATAACAGAGCTACTGCCTTCTTAGCTGTGTGTAGTTAAAAGTCAATAAGCACATTTCTAGAATGTCATACTTTCTTCAAAACCTCTAATTTGATATTTTTAAGTGCACATGTTAAGTCATGTGTATAACATGCTAAAGTACATTAAACTGTGATAATGAAACTGAATAAAATATTTAATAAATATTTGAAATATTTGAAAAGTACCTTCAAATAGATTTCTTTATGTTCATTCTATTTTGGTTATCTAGTGTGTGCCTGTAAACAGTTTCCCATTTAAACCTAATGATTGCAAATAAATACTATTCAAACGGAGCTTCTTTGATACTTCACCTGCTTTACTATCAAATGATCGCTTACTTTAACATATGGCTGAGTTAGCAGTATTTGCAGAATTTGTTTTTAGCTACAGTATGAATTTGTTGGCTTTTTTAATACTTAAAAAGAAACAAGCTCGTTTTCCACCTGAAAATGGAAGATGCCAAAACCCAGAGATGGATCCTCAGCGCTGTAAGCTGTAGTTTCCTGTCAGATCATCCATTCAACTTCTACACAATGACTGTAAAGATACCACATATTTTGCAGAGAACTTCTGCCCATTTGTTCTTGCTTACACATGTCTATAACGGGAGCCTCTATTTTATTTTTAAAAACTTCTGAGTCTGGTTCAGCACTGTCGACGTTGTTGGAAAAATCCGTACACACATGCAAGTGCCCCAGAATTCAATGGATTTATATCGGCACAAAGCTGGAGACTGTGGGATAGAGAGAGCCAGGACTCAGTGCCGTTGGGCTGTGGGAGAAAAGTTTGCCTTTTCTTCTGAGCTTTCCCAGTATCCACTTTGTGTTTCTGGATTTTGTCGTCTTTGCACAATTGGGAAGTTAGTTTATAGTCCACACAAATATAAGAGAAGTCATCTCACATGAAGAAGTCCTTGCTATGTTTTCGGTCTTTGGGCACTGAGAGAACTTACTCAGAAATTGATTCTCTTTTCAAAATAAGTAGCAAGTGTCATCAATATTTGAACTTAAAGGTCCCCACTACTTTGGAAACTTATTTAAAGCAGGACTGTGTTCTGCCCATGTATTTTACCCTCTTGAGGCTTGAAAATTAGACTGTTGGGAATCTTGTCTTTTCCTGTCCTTGGATGCCTGAAGCCTCCTTGATTGCAGTGTATTTTTCTGATCACAGAAGACCGAAGTACAGACTTGGTAGTAGAAGTCGGTAGACACCAGTTGTTCACATGGGAGCGGAACACCTGTCTCTGAGTCAAAAGTAGCCTTTAGTTTTTGGGGTTTTATTTTAACTATGTGCCATTTACTCAGGGAAGAAGAAATGTACGCAATCTTGCACTGCCTTTACTGGGTATGCATCAGTATGTCTGCAAAGAAACACCAGGAATGGAAGAGCTTGAGCATTAAAGGCCATGTAAATGTCACACATGGGGAAGGGGGAGAAAAGCTCTGACTCAGCGAGCAAAAACAGCTGGAAGAAATCTTCTTACGAAATATATATTCTGTCAGTACAGTATGCCCAGTCAGGGACATTGAAGTCACTATTCTGTTTTTTTGATTACCAAATTACCTTAAAACAGTCATCTTCATTCCTCGAATTCCCATCTTTTTTCATCTGCTCTCATGTTGTTCTTCCAACAAAACACCTGCTGAATCCAACTAACCCTTGGTGCACTAGATCTGGTTTGTTACCCAGCTCTCGCTCATGTTGCTTCTTGCAACTGCACTGCATTACACTGACACTCTCTTAACTGTCAGGTAAGAATTTTCCACTAATGCTTTTGGAAAAACACAGGGTGGAAAGGCATCGTCCTCCTAATGCGCCGCACTTGGAGCCAGGCGCTCCAACATTTTCCCCTCGATACCATTTGCTGAGTTCTTTTTGTTGTTCATCCCGGGGGTTTTTAACCTGCAGCTAACCCTGCTTTCAAACAATTGGTTTTTTCCCCCTACAGTGTGACAATATTAAGTGAGACACAAAGTCTGCTTGAGCATACCATAACCATGTTATAGCTCGTGAAGCTGTCGATTCTTCAGTAGGACACTAGCGCTTTGTAACAAAATACGAGATGCGTTCCTATATCTGCTATAAAGTTCTATTTTGTTTTGTTTTCAGAAATAAAACCTGTGAGATATAACGCCTACCATCTAGTCAGTGTCAGCTTCTTTTTGTGGACTGTTCTTGGCACAGAAACAGCAAGAAATGGAACTCTAATATAGTTGTATTTAAAATGTACTCTAGATTTTAGCTAGGCTTCGTTAGTTATTTTCTGATAGGAGAAGATAACATTAGATCTTCAGCAGAAGTAAGCTAGCGCAATATGTAGCTGTCTCAACCCCAGCTGAAACTCCAGTTGAAAATCCAGCCGATACAAAGCGATACAAAAACTTTATTCTGTGTAGAGCAACACTTCATCCTATTTGTCAGCCCATGAAACAAGAGGAACTAGTTGAAATAGACCCAAAAATCAAACCAGTTGAGTTAAGAGTGTCAGGCTTAGCACCAAAGTGTAATTTTCTGAATGCAAACACCTAATACTTTAATCGCCTGTGTAGCATTTTGTTTATTACTTTTGTTACTTTAGTGTTTGGATATGGAGAAGTAACGTTGAGAGTGTCAGGTACATTTATTACAGTTTGCACACTAAGAGAAGGCGGGTGTTGCCATCAAACAACATCCAGTTTAAGAAAAAAGATAAGGGGAAAGAAAAAAATTGGGCGCTCAGGAGACGTCCTAATGATCCAAAAGAAGTATTTGAAGTATATCTTAGAGTTAGATATGTGGCCCACCAAAGGCTTCCCAGTTACGGCAGAGCATCAGGCTCTGGTCAGATCAATCCGAGCATCAGTTCCCTGTCTTCCAAGGTCTGGGTGGGTTTCCTTAATACCCAGTCAACACCTCAAGTTAGGATTTCATTTCAGGCTTTCCTAGCATGAAAAATCTTTGATTCCTGGATGTTTTCATGAGTGAGATCCTTAAAATGATACTGCTGCTGGAGGACTTAAAACTCAGCAGCACGTTGCCAAAGTTTAAAGGTCTGGTATCTCAGATACCAACCTCAGAAAGTTTGCTGTAATGGGATTTCTGTTTTAATCAGGCCCCTCTAAATGCTGCTGTCTTATCACTGTGGTTTATTAAAACATCTTACCGTCTTTCAGGAGTTAAGGGGAATTGGGAAGTCGGGTGGTCCCAGTCTGTCAGTGGTTCAGGATTCATTTTTGATGTTGGTGTCCAGTAATACTGGCTGAGATGTTCCATGTGATTTGGTCCTTGCTGGCTCAAACAAACACCCATTCCTGCCCGTGGGTGAACCTTACCAGGACTCCCAGTTACGGCATTTGTCGTGAGGCAGGGCTCTGGCAGAGGGAGGCTGTTGCCCCACAAGCCTCCCAGCCTCTCCCCTTTAGCATAGCAAAGTGTTTCTATGCCACAACAGCTTTGTCCATGCAGCTGGGATCTCTTGCCCACGGCTTCTCAGATACTTTAAAAAAATAAAAATAAAATAAAATAAAATAAAATAAAATAAAATAAAATAAAATAAAATAAAATAAAATAAAATAAAACACACCTAGTGGGGAACTCAGTGGTAGAGTCAGACCTTCATGAACTTCCAGGTTTCGGTAGGCAGTAGTTTGAGAGTGAGGGGTCTAATGTGTCTTCAGTCGGAGCAGCTATGTAAATTCTGTGCAGAGATTGACAGGTTACTGCAACAAGGCTGGGTTTCCTTTTGTTTTGGAGAGCAATGTTTTCTAATGGAAGTAAGGTGGCAGGGAATTTACCATCGCAGCAGATGGACTGTTTCCTTGTCTTCAAGAGGTTCCAATTTCAAGAGCGGGGTTTGCCAACCAGTCTAAAAAAAGAGGAGAAATTGCAGTTCTAGTCTGTGGCTTGGAATGGATGCCCTGGTTTACTTCAGTGACTGTGGCAATAACTTTTCAGTCGGAAGTAATATGTGAGCTACTTGAGGTGTGATGCAGTTTTAAACCATCCCATTTTAAACATGCTTCCCTGCATGTGTGCCATAAATAATACCACGTGTTCATCACCATTTTAATCAGTGCTTAAGAAAATTCTTCCTGCTGTGTTTCAAGAAAATATGTTGTGCTTGGCTGGCACAAGGCATAGTTTTACCCTGGAAAGTAATGGAGGGAAGCGTTCACTATGTGACTGTTTAGTCTTGGTGCATAATTTTGTTCAGAACATCTTTGCTAGTAACTGTCTGTAGTGTACCATATTTAGGATATAGTTTATTCAGCTTTGGGATCTTTTAAAGTGAAAATAACTAATTCTCAAGCAGCAATCCACACCAGCAAGGGAATCTCTTAGGGATGAAGGCTCGCTAAAGGATGCTGGATGCAAATGGTAGATCTCGTGAGATGTGTGACATAGAAGAGGTATGATTGCAGAGCTGGGAGCCAGGCTGTTGGCAGGCGTCAGCACAGGTTCACACTGTAATTGTGCTGACTTGCATGAGGGGAGAAGAAAAGAGCCTATAGTTTAAAAGTCAGGACAGCTATATTTTTAACCCGTTTGATTCACTGGTCCAACATGCTGTCATCGGCACCGTGTGCTCTTGCCAGAGGGAGATTTTGAGGGTTGCTGGGGTGGGAGGGTCCCTTGCTGTGATGCTTGTCCCGAACATTTGCTGCTCGATGGTTCTCTGCAACTCTCCATTTTTAACTTACAACTGGATATGAAGATGGTCCCAAGTTCCTAGGTCAGTCATAGCAATACTTGGTACAATGGTGTCATCCACGAGGGGTGCAGCAGCCCCACTGTAGATTTAAGGCAGTAAAGTGGTAATCAGCGGTTCCTGAGAACCTCCAGGATTACCTCCTTGGGGTGGCTGAGGGCAGTCAGTGCCTGCTTTGGAGGAAAGGGTGTGGGTTTTACGATGGCAGCGCTGGCAAGCCTGATCTTGGACCAGGCTCTGAAAAGCAGAAACAGAGTGTGTTCCTAAAATGTCATTATAAAAATGAAGCAGAATTCTACTCAGTTGCATCTATACACACATAACAACAGGATCCATTCATTCTTTTATGGCTTATATACAAAAACTGCCTGGAATACACGATGTTTGCTGCTATGAGCTCTGACAGCTGCACTGCTCACGCAGTGTGCACTGTGCACTTGCTTATTTATAAACGAGTGAGGGGGAAACAACATTTATTTTTTACAGATTTCTGTATCTACCAGATGGCAAAATGTACCTGACATACCTTGGTCACCAGGTGGTTAGAAGAACTATAATCTCCAGGTTATCTGTAGGGCTGGGTCCTTATTTTGGCATTTTCAAACAGGTGCATTTTTAAAATAACTCATTTGTGAGTGTTGTACATGGGATACATATTTCACATGTGAGAACCATGCAAACACCATAATACATATGAGACTGTAAAAAGAACAGTTTCATGTTCATAGACTGTGTTAATCTGCAGCTCATTAAAAAAACCTAGACAAAAAATAAATGTGCTGTCCCACCTTGGCAAAGCGATTCTGTAATTGACAGCCAAGGGTTACCAATAGGTATTTAAAAGCATCTTTAATAATGAAATAAAAATTTCTGGGCTTTTAGACTGTTCAGAAAAAAATCCAAGTGCTTTGCAGGATGAGTAATTTTTTACTAGTTTGATTAATAAATCCACAAATACAGTTAGTTAGACAATCCTCAAAGAAATAGAAAATGGTGGATGTAACTTTTTAAATGCCACACGTTGCCTCAGACCTAGATGGGAGCCCCTTGGCAGCACCATCCTGTCGCACTTGGCGGTGCTTGCGGGAGGACATGGTGGCATGTCTGGAATGTGCAGCTGCCTTCAGCTTCAAACCGCTGCCCCGTAAATCTCAGCCGTGGGAAATTCATTGCCATCAGGATAGAAGGGGCATAAACAGCATAAAAGCTGTTTAAAAATAAGGACTGGTTGGGTTTTGTCACTTTTGTCAAATCTACTGTCCAACTGAAAATGCTTTTTATTTGATAGAAACAAATGTCTTTGCTGTATGGTTTTGTTCACATTACTGGAATGTCAAGCTTCGCTTACAAATTTCTCACCTTCCTTTTCAGTCTCCTTGCCTTTCCTCTCTCTTTGCTCGAGTGGCTAAAAACTTGATGGACATCAGTAGCAAAACATCCCACTGATTTTCAGTAGGATGGGCAGCGTCCCGTACCTTCCCGAGCTACTGCACAACTCTGAAAAACCCACAGAGAGTATTTTTTTAATCAGTGGTATTTTAACAACAATTTTCCCCAACTGTGGCTGTGCATCAAACGCAGCTTCTGCAAAAAGATAGGCAGAGGGAGATGGGATCCTCCAGCGAAGTAGGTAAAGCAGCAAAGCTGGGCTCCCCGGGCCCTTCTTGCACCCCGGCTTTTTGTAGGAAAGCCCAAGCAGCATCAGTGTCAGCAGCCCAGCAGGCTTTTGGAATACGATAGATTACTTCCTTCTCCTAACAGTTCGTTGTTGAGAATAGATTCACAGTTTAGGAGGATTTGGCCTGGTTCAGTTTTTAGTGCATGGCTTGTTATAGCAACTAACGTAGCTTGAAGTCACAGGCTTTTTTTTAAAAACAAACCAACCCTCCCTTCAGCACTGCATATTAGACCTGCAATGGTTGCATAAACTCCTACTAAACTTTAACTTGCAAAATTAAATCTTACCACATTTCTAAATTTCTTTTAAAAAAAGAGTCCCCAGACAATTAAATTTTCTTTCTCCATAATTACTGAAGAAACCTTCAGACCAAATAAATGAAATACCGGCCGTTGCGGTTACCTTGCCCACATAGCCTCACCTAAGCCAACGGGTACGCGTGGGGGAAGCCTGCGGGATCAGGACCACGCTGACGTGGAGTGTCGTTGCTTTCCCTCCAGGGCAAGCGCCCTGGCCATTGGGAAGCACGGTGCAGCAGCCCCACTGCATCCGAGTGGCAGCTGAAGGGCGCGGGCAGACCTCCTCAGCGCCTGCTGCAGAAAACTGCAGCAAGAGTTGTGTCGTGTCGAAGTAAAGGGCTGTTGCTTTGCTTGTCTCGTCAATCAGTAAAGTGTTGCTTTTAATTTCTGTATCTTTCACCTCCTTCTGTTTGAAAGCTGTCCCAGGCACTTTGCATGGCGGCGCTTGTGTCGGATGAGCAGTTCTCTGTGGTTTTGGGTTGTTACGGTCGAAGATTTCATGCTGGCTCTACCAGCACCAGATACTTACTGTTGTAATCTCCCACTGTCTCCTTGAAATACTGCGGTGGTGGTGGTTGTCTCAAGTCCCTGTGTACATGGAGTTATTGCCGATGCAATATCCTCATGTTATTGTTATGGGGCATTGATTTTATCAAGAAACATGAATCCAGGAAGGATGCCACAGACTTTGATTAATTAAATTAAATGTGTCACTAGATGGTCTTTTTTCTTCCATGTGACATTTATAAATGGGAGGGGGGGAATTAATTCAGGGTGCAGACAAGCCTATAGGAAAGGCCAGCTTCTTCATAAATTAAATTCTGCATTTTTCACTTGCGTTTCTATGGTGAGGGCAGGTCAGCAGGCTGCTAAAGTAACTCTTCACTGCAGAAATGGTAAAACAGATGGACTCCCGTGGCCATCCCTAGGTGAGCATGGCAGACCGGTGCTGCCGCTGCTGCTGTTTATTCGCTTCCTTTCATTCCTTGTAGGTTGATGGCTATTAATGTTGTTACATTAGTTGTGCAGCGTAAGCCAGCTGAGAGGAGCTCGGTGTGCGAGGCCAGCTTATTACATGGCAATTGTATTACACGGAATGCAATGCTGCAAATCATCGTCGCAGTATTGGTAGTTCCTAATGGCGTTTCACCTCGATGTTTGTGAGTGCCTGTTTAAAATGTCCCATGCTCCCAGCTTGGCTTTTTTTTCTTTTTTTTTCTTTTGAGGCAGAGTCATGTTTCACGTAAGCCAGGTAATTCTTTGGGCTACTTGTAGCAGATTTTAAAAAACAGCCGTTCTTTGAATGCCCAACCCATGCAAGCTATTGGCAAGAACCAGCGGAGGATATTTAAAAGACGTAGTGGTTCTTGTCAGTGTGGGGTTTTCTTGCTCATTACCAGCTTGCCAACAGTTCAGTTGACACTTTTCAAGATGACAAAAGGCTGAAGGAAAGCGTTCCGTGGCAGCTTCTGAAATGTTAGGGTGAACATTTCTCTGCGTTCTTCTCGGTTTGCTGCTCCCCAGGTTTTTTTCAGGGAGACTGTAAAAGTAGACAGGCTTTTGGTGGTTTGTGAGGAAGATGTAAGCTGACTCTTAATGGGATGTCTGAAGAGCTTGTGTGTGTTCCTGGACAAACAGCAAGCCAAGGCAGAAAACCGAGCAGCCAGTCAGGGTATTAAACACATCCCGGGTCATGGCAGGATGAGATCTTGGCAGTATTTACTTGGGACAGAGTCACAGGGCCAAAAGGGACGTGGAGATGTCAGCTAGAGAGTTTCTCTGCCATAAGACAGGTTAAGCTATACTTAGCACATATCTGACGGGTGGGTGTTGAACCTGTCCTTAAAAGCTTTTAATAGTGGAGACTCAGCCATTTCCCCATGATGTTTTTGCCAGTGCTTGAATATCTTTACATTTTGAGGTTGATTATTCCCCTAGTGCCTAAGTACAAAATTTTAGGGTAGAGGAGGAAAAGATGGTGTCCTCAAAAGATGTTAGGCAGAGAAGCATTTTAGCTGTTTTTATAAATACAACCTTAGAAACAATGATCAGATAAAATCTGAGACGAGATTTTCAAGGAGCACCAGCCCCATGTTGTGGCTAGCCACAGCACTCCTCCATGCCTTTGGAAATCTCTTCCTTCGAATGGTGTGTCAGGTTGACGGTTAATAGCCATACCAGAGAGGTTCAAAGAGACCTTTCTCCTTGTGCTGTGTTTTCTATCTAGCAGTTGCCTTTAATTTTTTTTACAGAGTTCTTACAGTAAAAAAAAACAAAAAACAAAACAAAACAGAAAACAAAACAAAACCAAAAAAAAACCCCAAACCCAAAACAACCCAGCTTGCCAGCTTTTTCCTCGGTACCCTTTTCAGACACTACGAGTCCATCATTAAAGCCATATTGCGAGGAGGAAACCAAAGGAGAACAGCATCCATTTCATTAGGCAGTGCTTGTGCCAGCCACGCCGAGAGGCTGGTGAGCCACCAGAGCCTGCCCTCGCTCTGCGGCCATCCTTTCTCAGCTGCCTCCGGGCTTGGAAACGGGCCTTTTCCTGGCTGTCCTCTGGTGGGGTGCTGCTGGCAAGGCATCGCCTGTGCTGGCAGCGAGGTCCCTGCCTGGTGTCCAATCCAGCCTCTCCCCCGGAGATGTGGGAAAAGCTGCCCACAATGGTGTTGGCAGCACAGGGATCAGGACATCCCTGGGTCTCTGCTTTGGGACGGGGACCCACGGCTGTACCTGCGATACTGTCTCCAGCTCCAAAACCAGGACTAGTGGAACAATTTTGAAGCAGTTCAGAGACCAATGGAGCAAGTCCAGTGTGTTGGCAAGAGCTGTGCGCTCCCTTGCTGACGGTGCACTGATTTAGCTGGGGAGATGCCAAGGAGTGGCAGGGGAACAGACCATGCTTTTCTCCATGCATCCCCATACCGGGAACGGGCGTGCAATGGGGATTCAAAGGAGAGAGCACATCCCTCAAGCAAAGGGTGCGACAGCCTTCATTTTCTGCCCATGTCAGGCTGTTGGGAAGCTCCCTGACTGCACTCCTGCCTGGCACCAGGGCAGGGTTTTGCGGTGCTCGGCAGAAGTTGTAGTCTTACAGAAATGGGTCAGCAGAGCCTCTTCCACACTAACGGTCCAGGCACCAGGCAAAGGTCATCCCAGCCATGCTGGCGTGCTGCTGGGACCTGCCCCAGGTTCCACCAGCCCTGTTCTCCTGCATGGCACCATGCAGCTCGGAGGCAACAGCAAAGTCCCCTGGCTCTGGCAGCGACTGGTGTTAGCACCTTCTGCAACGCGTGGCAGACCCTTGCTGGCCCCACGCTGCCATGGCAGGGGCCGGTGGCAGTGCCAAGGGCCGCACAGGGCGCTGGGGTGCTACCCAGCACCGGTTGTGCACGTCCCTGGCTTTGCAGGGGACAAACAAGAGACAGCAGCAAGCAGTGGCAGAGGTGGCCTTGCAGGCGCTGCCGGAGGCACGCGGTGGCCATCAGTTGCCGTTGTGGCCCCAAAGCCCCCTTTAAGCCGCTCCATGTGGTGGTACGGACCCGGGCACTGACATCCAGGGTGGCACAGCAAAGAAAAGCAGGGACTGGGGGCTGTATCGAAGAGCTAAAATCAGGGAAACCACTGGCAGGACACAAAGCAGAGGCCCAGGTAACATTGGCCTCCTACAGGTGCCTGCTCCAGGTGACGCCTGGCCCAGTTATGGGCTTGGGTATGGCAAGGAGCATAGATGGGTGAGGGACCCAAGTCTATTTAGTTCCAGTAAGAGCCTTTGATGAAACCCAGTGCAACTGCGTACCGACCAGAGGCTGACTTTTTAAGGGCAGCATCTCCACAGACAATCTGCTGTGGTAGTTGGCAATCTTGGAGTGTTGAGAGAAAAAGCATTTAATGGCTAAAAAGGAAACAGGTGCAACAGAGCAGTTCAGAAAATGCAATTTCCTCAACAACCTTGTAAGCGGGAGAAACTGAACTTTTATAAAAGGGGAAACGAAGTGTGTGGAAGGGATGAACTGATTTTCCCTAAGCCCACTAATCACCCTGGCAAGGATGGTGGTAGGAATTTTTGGCTCCTAGTTTCACACACAAACTATGAAACACGGTGGATGTCTATCAAACAGCACTTCAGTTGCAAATTAACCAATATGTTCAGCAGTCCCTGGCTCTCACCAGTGATATGATGTTCAGATATGTCTGGAGAAGGAAAACTGTTTTCCTTCGTGTTTCACAGTTTCTATCCTGCTCCAATAGACTCTTAACCCCCCGTGCTCCCCCTGATTTCCTCACTCCTGGCTCAGCCCTAGCAACTCTAACCAGGATAAGCAAAAATAGGTTGCAGTGGAGTCAAAAGAAACAAAAAAGGCTGCACTTTGCAGCAGATCAACCTGAGCTTGACTTCCAAATTACATCCTTTTCCTCAGTAGTCAAAAAACCACAAGAGCAACCAGTAAAGGTGAATCTTTAGCTGATTTTATGTCCAATGTAAGTGCTTCTCTCTTAAAATTTGCCTTTTTTTTCCTCCTTCCCAGCATTAGCAGGGTACTTCTCATATTTTCCCTGCTGTTGAGTATCAGCACGTGCTTTGAGTCCTGTAGAGCTGAACGGGAATTACTAACAGAACTGAGGAATAACACTAATCCTGTAACTCCTGCACAAAATTCTTACCAAAAATACAAAGAAAAAAGGAGCATTTCCCTTCTGCTGTGCTTGCACGTCCATCTGCATAACACCAAGGGTAGAGCAAGGTCCAGACGTGTAAGTCAGATGAAGTAATACTCTGTGGAGATGCAGGGACTGAGGTGGCTGAGTTTTAAACAGTGTCCGTATGCAGTGGCTTTCCCAATATAAGCAGAAGAATTGACATCGCGCACCGTACAGGTCAGCTTATACCTTTTGTGCGTGTTCTTAGGGTACCTGCCTGCGTCCTTAGTTTGGGTACCTGAATGAGACAGGGGAGGATACCTGCCGCTTGGATAGCTAAGATAGATTGCTTCTGAGGTCACTATGAAATATCAGTCAGGAATTTTCTAGCTTTACTGTTTTGTGTGCAAAGAGGCAGAGGGTAATGCTGAATTCAGCAAGGATGTGTTTGCCTGGCAAAGTGGTAATGACAGGTGTGCTTTTAAATACAGTCCATCCTTCATTCTCTAATACTGCAAATACGTCCTGTTCCATCAGGGTGTCCAGCTTTAAAATACCCATTTTTAAGCTCCCCTATCAAAACATCAGAATTATTACAGGAAACAGTTTGTTTAGTGCCACACGCTACTTGATACATGTTCTGTGCTGTACTCAAAAGATGGCTTTTGA
This sequence comes from Ibidorhyncha struthersii, assembly GCA_013398815.1. Lineage (NCBI taxonomy): Eukaryota > Metazoa > Chordata > Aves > Charadriiformes > Charadriidae > Ibidorhyncha > Ibidorhyncha struthersii. The sequence goes on from VZSZ01004259.1 coordinate 108,143, forward strand.
AGGTGTGTTGTACGCTTTTGGTCAGATGTCGGTGCTGGAACTGGAGGTCATTTCTGCCCAGTGGCCTGTGCTGGGCTGGGGGTCCCTGGGGGGAGCAGAGCACTCTCTTTTGTTGGTGGGACCGTGCCGAGTCACACAGGCTGGATCCTGGCTTGGCAGGTCTCAAGGAAACGTTGCAGGCTGTGGGGGATACCCGAGCGTGTGTGACAACAGAGCTGAAGCCAGAAACATCCCTCCCACGCCCCCCGCCATCTCGCTCATGGGGTTTTCTGCCTGGGCGGGAGACCCCCGTGCTTGTGCTGCTGTGTTTTGGGTCTTTCCTGAGTCTGAGCCATGTAGGAGCCATCCATCATGCAACCCCGGCTCCTCACCACCAGGGTGGTACCCAGAGTAGAATAACTGCGTATCAGGGTGTCATCGCTGGTTTGGGGAGAGGCTTCTAGAAACCTTTGCGGCCAGGAGCGTGTTAAGTGACGTCTGCGTCATGAACAAAAGTGATGTAGGACCTCAGGCTCGGCAAAACCTGGGGAGGGTTGAGCTGAGAGCAAAATGGCATCGCTTACAAAAGGGGCCTTGACCCTCAATCCCTCTTTTTAATAGAAAATCCCATTGGAAGAGTTGCTGCCCATCTGTACGTGCACGCTCCCGCTTTGCCTTTGCGAGCAGACCCCAAGATGCAAGCAGCGAGCAGACTAGAAATGGGTGCCACCAAAGGCACCCTTGGTCTCACTGGGTCCTAACGGTGTCCCCAGCAAACGTCTCTCCCGTCTCTGTCCCCTGCTCAGTGGCTCGGGCTTGGCTCTTGGGCAGCAGCAGCAACGGGCAGCGCCCTGCTGCCTGCCTGCTGTCGGGACTGCGAGACCAAAGTAGCCCAGCTGGAGATCTGGCCCAAAATGTGTTAAAAGCATTTCCTCAAATAGTCGGTTTTAATTGTATTAAGTCATATTTAGTAGCCCTCAGGACACTGGCTGTGGGAGAGGGAAGGGTTATGCCCTAAAAATAAAATTGGATGGATGGATGGATGCGTGGGTGGATGGATGGATGGACGGATGCTGCGTGAAGGACTGCTGAGAGTTTGGTGTGGGGCGAGAGGCATCACATCTTCCTTAGAGGAGCCCTTGCGACGTGGTTTGAGCAACGTGGCCGGGGCGGGGGGGGTGTTGGCAGGGGAAGCACTTTGACTGAGAAATGTTCTTTTAGATTAAACAACAAAACTCTGCATGCACATACAGACTAGATCTTCATTATGCAGCCAGGCTTTGACAGTGTACTGCAGCATTATTGCTATTTATAATCAACAATTACTAACACTATAATCCAGTAAACTTAGTGGTAGCAATTACAGCAACATAAATAGCAATCCAGATGACTAAAGGCATTGCTGTCAATGCGGACGGCAGCTATAGCATTAGAAAAAAAAAATCTGGAGGGAAGATATCGGAAGTTGATGTGCAAGCTTGGGTCTGCTAGTCTTTTATATACCATTTTTAATATACTTCCTGAAATGAAGCTTCGAAAAGGTACACTGCCTCTTTAAAATTAGTCTAGGAACTACAGGTAGTTCACATTATTTTTAAAATAATAAATCTCTATATATATCTATATTAAAATATATATGTATACATAAGTTGGCTAGCCTACCTTGTGGAAAGGCTGCAGCTAAACTAAGTCTGAGCTAATATTGTATTACCATGGTCTTCTGGTTTGTAGATAGCCCTTCCTTATTAGATGAGGTTCTGTTCTTGCTCCACAGAAGGTGCCTGTGTATATAACTCCTTTGTATTGCTTTCTGCAGAGTCCCTTATATATTTCTTACTACTAATGCTGTGTAGAAAAGGAAATCCAGAGATTTTACTACTGATAATTAACCATATAATGGCCATTAGCAAAATAAAGATTTAGTTGTTTGGGAAACAGATTATTTATATTGTGTATGGTTTATTGCCTGATAACTTGTTTGGTGACTGGATATTCTTTTCCTTCTCCTGGTCCTTTTCTGCTTTTTCCAGCTATGGTGTTTACTCCTCACTTTGATTATCTAGCAGGCAATAAAGTATATTGTATGTTTTGAAGCCAAGCGGTGTGCTTCTTAATTGTCCGCTAAGGGGGAGTCAGTGTCGGTGGAAGCCGGACGGTGGAGCTGCAGCTGCTCCCTGGCAGGAGGACGGCTCTCCAGCCGCGGTGGGCACCTCTCCCGTGGCAGCTTTTGGGCAAGGTAGGGCCCAGGCAAGCGCCCAAGACAAAAAACTGGCATTTCCTACTGAAAAGGAACGAGCTGCAAGCAGGAGCAGTCATAGCCTCGCTTCCAAGCCATCCCTAAGGACATGAGGAGACCGTGTGGACACAGATGAATTACTGCGTATCTTCTAATTTCACACGACAACCCTTTTTACTTCTCCAGTGTGGACAGCAGTGGCAGTGGCAGGTACTGTCGCTGTCACTTTTGGCTCTGTCAGCAACCTACTGCCCTGCCCATGCCGGGTATTTATCCGGAGGTACGGAGATCAGCAGAGATCAGCGCTGGCAGGGAACGTCAGGGGCACTCTGCTTTCCCGCACGTGAGACGATGCATCATCCATCCTCAGCAGTGACACGCACCCCCCAGGCAGCGTGTGCCCAAGCACTGCTCCCGGGAAGATGCTCACGCACGTGGCAAACTGCCCGACCTTACCGGGTCCACTTGTCTGGGGTTTTATTGCTTTGTTTTGTTTTGTTTTTAATGGGGAGCCAGGTTGTGCCTGGCAACTCCTCTCCCCTCCCATCTTCTGCCCTCCCCTCTCAGAAGACAGCAGCCTTAGCACAGCACAGGGGGGCTGCAATTAAGTTGCTCATCTAACGATGCCGATCCCTCTCCGGGAGCTGGGATGTGGTCGCCTGGCCCGGCTCCCATGCAGCAGCTCATGGGGGATGGGGTGGAAGAGAGCAAAGCCGCTTCCCGCTACATCTCATGAGAAACAAACAGCTTTGGCATCTGAGGAGGTGAAGTTGGTAAAAAATTCAGCCTTCATTGGTCAACACAATTTTCTGGTGTTTATTTTTCCCCATTCCACCCTAAAGCAAAGGCTGAAATGGTGGTGCTGCCTGTGCAGCAAAGCTACCCAAAAAGCAGTAAAAAAAAACCCTCATTTGTAAGTCAAACAGGTTTGGTTTTTTTTTTTTGCTTCAGCGCTGACGTTCACCTATTTTGCTAGTTTTTGTGGGGGCGAATGTGTGTGTATTGCACGCACGTATGCAACAAGGGACAGCTGAAAAGCTTTAGTCCATGTGCCTGAGCACCGCTCTGGTCCCTGCACCTCAAGGTGGGTTGGTGGGGTTGTTTTCTTTTCGGGGGGGGGCAAACACAGGCTGCTGCACCCCCCAGCCCCAGTGCCCAGCCAGGCAGCTGCGAAGGGACCCACATGCACACCATGGGGCAAGGAGCTACTGCCCTCCAAGGAGGGATGGAGCGCGTTGGGGGGGTGTCAGAAAGGCCCCCAAAGGTACTGTTGCCATCACACAGGGACATTGGTGAGCCAGCCCCATGGCGAGGGGTGCCCTGCCGCTGCTGGGGTGAGGGGGGGGCTCCTCACCAGTATGCGTTCAAGGTGGGGGTGCTGGGGTGAGGGGTTCACACCTCTTCATTTTATGCAGTCGCAATCAAAGGGCTCGGCAAATCAAAAAGTTATTTTCTGCTCATTTTCGAGCTGTTCTTTCCTTGTTTAGAAGTGGGAATATAACACGACCCCGTTGAACAGCACCCGCAGTTTGGTCCTTTACCAGCACACCTTCTGCTGGGAAAAAAAAGTGCTCTTTCATGTTAATAAAAGTATACGGAGGATTATTCGGTTTGTTTTGATGTCAACAGAGAAGACGAACAGGAGGCTCACATGCAGGAAATGCCTGGCTTCATCTTGCTGTGCTTGCTGCATCCTGGGGGAAAAACAGGAATACAAGCTGGTTCCCCTTCCTAAGCAGTGGCACTCATCCCTTGGACCTAAATCATGGCTCTTACGTCCTCAGGTGCCTGTGCCAGTGCTTGGCCTTACCTGCACATCCCACCCGGAGAAAATAGTTGGCAATGTAGGCAGCAGCAAAGCTGGCTGCTCCGAGTGGGTACAGCAGCCCACAACACCTATATTCAGCAGCTAGTGAGTGCTGGAGTAAAAACTCAGTTGTGAAGCATATTTTATATGCATGTGTCTATATATTTTTTTTCCTTTTTAAAATTTCTTATTATGGCATATTTATGATTGAAGCTGTTATTATTTTTTTCCACAGCACAAATCGGATCGGTCACAGGCTTTTTTGCCAGCACAAGTGAGATGTAAGAAGAGAAGGGTTGCTGCAGGTACTTAGGGAGGCTAATGCCTTCCTCTCTGCGTTAGTCCATCTGGCAGTCACACGGACCGTTTGCACAAATAAAATGAATCTTGTGTTCATGCTGGACCTTGTGTCCCGGAGGAAACCCCGGGCAGCAGATGCTCCCGAGTTTGTGGAGGGAAGGCTTGGGTGCGCTCCGGGCTCCTCCGGAAGCTGTGGTTTGGCAAACCCCGTGTCTGCAGCCACATGCCGCAGCGTTTCTGCAGCTCGTTTCACCATTTGGTGAACACTTTGAACCAGCTTGCCAAAATGAAGGACTTGCACACACACCCCCCAGACTAAGGAGTGCTTTCAAGCTGATTCAAAGTCCAACAAAAGTCTCTGCGGATACGCTTGTTTTGGGGGATAGCAGAGTGGGTCAGAGAATGAGCAGTCCCTTGGCTGTACCAGCCCGGTGGGTTTGGGTAGCAGCTCTGGTTATGGGCTCAGCGGTCTCAGGACGTGTCTGGCAGGATGAGGTGAAGGTATCTTTAATTAAACCAGCTAGTTTAGAGGAGGGGAAAAAACGGACACTGTTTCAGCCTGCAAGCCGTGGGGCTCAGCTGCATGAGCGTCACTGCAGCTCATGGCGTCCCACCCCGCTGCGCAGGGGCCAGGTGGGACAAGACCCTCGAGCCGGGTCCCTGTGCCCGGGGCTCCTTTCTGAGCCGGGGCCCCCTTCAAGCAGCGAAAACCTCCGGGAGTGGTTGGTGGTGAAACGCTTGCACCGACCAAGTTTTTCGTCGCTGGTGGAAGGTCGCTACCGGCACCAGGAGCTCATTTTCTGTCTCTCTAATGTTTATGGAAACGGCTGCTGCTGGGATGGGAACACTGGCACCCAGGTTCCCAAGGCAAATCCCTTAAAACCCCATTCCTCTGGGCAGGCAATGCCAGGAGGGACACACGCCGGAGTGCAGCCTCCCTCCCTACGCCGCCCCGGCACCGGCGGGACTTTTTGGGGGGCTGGCTGCCAGAGCAGGACAGGGCAGCAGCCCATGCGCCTGCCGTGCAAGTGCTATCTTGCGCTGGACTTGTCCTGCAAAAAGCGAACGGCTTCCTTGTCTGATTACCGAAGGGAAGCTTTGGCTGTGGGTCACTGAGCAGCAGTGATAACCTCTGATTTAATAAATAAATAAATAAATAAATAAATCTGGGCACTGCAAGCCATTTGGGGCAGAAGTCCTCCTCCTCCTCCTCCCACTTAGTGCATCTCATCAGCTTCCTATTGTTCATTTAGATAGATTTGAGGGCATGCTTGGGCTGGCACTTAATTGCTTGTCTTAAGGACCTGAGTCTTTAATTAAAAGCCTGATATTACAAGGCATGGAGAGGAATCCTAAGGGACAGCACAGCTCATGGATGTAAAATCCTAACAAATGTGCTCCACCTTCCCTGGGTTTAATTTCTCCCTAGCTAAATAACAATGGATTTATTTCACTAACATGTTTCACTCCTTAAACTTTCTTGAGCTTTCTATGCTATGAATGATGTATAGTCTGCTTTCCTCCTGATGGCACACCATGCGATTTAAAACAACATGGACACTTGGGAAAGGAAATTTGCCAGGAAACTTTCAGAATTTCTTTTTTATTCAGATAGAATTTGGGAAGGCGAACCCAAACACAAATATTCTCAGGGCCAGCCATCCCTTTGGAAGGGGAATCTCTAATTGTGCCAGCCTGGGAGGAGGAGTTTTCTGCCAGGGTCTCCAGCAGTTCCAAGCAGCGGGAGGGGTGGGGGCTCTTAAAACCTCTGGTGCTTTTGCTGCTTTTAGTTGCTAAGTGAGATTTAACTGTGCCGACCTCCCAGGACATGTAATGAAGAGGCGCATGGTGCAAACACGGGGTGCAGAGCACAGGGAAGCAAAGCTGGCACTCAGGCCTCTGATTACATCCTTTTTCCCCGCCATGTTGCAGAAGGAAAGGAGAAAGAAGTAGGTCTTTGTAAGCTGAGTTGCTTGGGCTGGAAACTGTGTGAAAAATCTTCTGCTTCTGGGCCACTCGTGACGACAAACACTTTATTCCTTCTCTGCAAAGTGGCGGTCAGGAAGCGTTGCCACTAAAGACCTCAAAGGCTGGTTTTCCCCAAAAGCCGGCGCAGGCAGGCTCCTGTGGCACAGGCGGATCCCTGTAGGACTGCGCACCCCGAGGGGCAGCGAAGAACTGGGATGGAGGGGTGTCACCAGGGCTGGAGGAAAAGGGAGGTGTCGGAGTGCCTTGGAAGCTGCATCTCCCAAAATAAGCTTTCCAGAAGGGCTGGGGGCTGAGAAGCAAAGCAAGGAGAGGTCCACAGTAACACACCAAAGCCTCTTTCAGATAAAAGTAATAAAGCATCAGCCATCAGACGCTGGCGCAGGATGGATTTTTTTTAGGAAGCTGTGAAAGCCCGTTCAGCTGTGCAGACCAGAGTCTGAATTACTCCTGTGCTCAGTAACTGCTCTTTTCCGGAGCTTGGCAAGTGCGGAGGTTTGGTCTTGGTGGTTGCATTTTCTGTGGTAGGGAGCTACAAGCCAGCCCTCCGCCCAAACGGCACACACATGCGCACACACACGTGCACACACACACACAGAGCCTGGTGCCACAGCCCCAGCTCCCGGCAGCGATCCTACCCGCTGTGGTCACTGCTCCATGGCCTGGTGCTTGCGAAGGTGCTCTCTCCTGTCCTCGCCTCCTCATCCAGAGCCCCAGGCGATCTCACACCTTCCCTCGGTGGTGGTGGGTCTCTGTCCCAGGAGCTTCACAGAATCACAGAATGGTAGGGGTTAGAAGGGACCTTTGGAGATCATCTGCCCAAGCAGGTTCCCCTAGAGCAGGTTGCACAGGAACGCATCCAGGCGGGTTTTGAATATCTCCAGAGAAGGAGACTCCGCAACCTCTCTGGGCAGCCTGTTCCAGTGCTCTGCCACCCTCAAAGAAAAGAAGTTTTTCCTCGTGTTCAGACAGACTTTCCTGTGTTCCAGTTTGTGCCCATTGCCTCTCATCCTGTCGCTGGGCACCAATGAAAAGAGTCTGGCCCCATCTTCTTGACACCCACCCTCTAGATATTGATAAGCATAGATAAGGTCGCCTCTCAGTCTTCTCTTCTGCAGGTTAAACAGACCCAGGTCTCTCAGCCTTGCCTCATAAAAGAGGTGCTCCATTCCCTTGATCATCTTCGCAGCCCTCTGCTGGACTCTCTCCATAGTTCCTTGTCAGTAGTAGTTCCTCCAGTAGTTCCCCTTGAACTGGGGAGCCCAAGACCAGACACAATACTCCAGATGTGGCCTCACCAGGGCAGAGTACAGGGGAAGGGTGACCTCCCTTGACCTGCTGGCCATGCTCTTTTTTTATGCACCCCAGGAGACCACTGGCCACAAGGGCACATTGCTGGCTCATGGTCAACTTGCCCACCAGGACTCCCAGGTCCCTCACTGCAGGACTTCCTGCCTTCATCTCTCCTGAAAAGCCCATGAGCTGCTGGCAGTCATTTCCCTGCAGGGCCGTGCAGCTGCACGGGCTGGGTTTTGCCAAGGCTGCAATTGCTCCAGATGGGATCTCGGAGCACCCGGTGCCCTTCCCAGGAGGTGACAGGTTTGGGGGAAGGGGGGGAAATGTCCAGCATGGGCTGTTCCTTCAGAGGACACAAGCCCTATTCCTTCCTACAGCTCACTTCCTTGACATTAATCATTTATAGCACTAAAATGAAGAGGTAAAGGTAACACTGTCAGAGTGCCATTGCTTTCAGGGGTTGATTTAGGGAGAGCTGCAAGGAGAGCCTCGCCTGCAAGACACAGGATTCAAAGTGAACTGAAAATCCTTATCACCTGTCCTCACGGTGTGCGTGTCTCTCTTTTGGTGGTGGCACACTGCCGAGTGCTGCAGCTGGCAGTGCCTGGGCTAGTGACCCACTGGGTGAAGTCTGCAGGTGCTCATGGTCTCCGGGGGGGGTTGAGCACGGCTGCCTGGCCATGGCTGGCAGGACCACGGGTTAGCCTGGCCGAAGGGACGCTGAACCCATGTGCCTGTAGTACGGATATTACCCTTTAAAGCACGTTCCCAACCTGCTGGTGTGGATGGCTGGCACCCACCCTAGTGGCATGGATGGAGGTTTGGGGGTGGCCGAGGCTGTGCTGCCGGGCAGGCAGTGGTCCCTGACTGCAGAGCTGAAAGTGTCCCTCCTGTGGGGGCCACACCAAGAAGGGGTCGGAGAAGTGCATATAGGACTGTGCCTGGGTGGACTGTGGTGTCCCCTCTGGCCAGCTCCGGTGGAAGAATCAGGTTATCTCTGCTAGCTCTCTTGATGGAGCATTTTTACCAGATGCATTGCTATGTAGAAATGTTGTCTCTTTTAGCTCTTTCCCATGATTTGTTTGATGTGGCAGGCCACCAAGCCTCAGTAGCTGCTCACGTGTCCTTCCCAACCTGGAGTTCGGCTGGGCCCTTGCTAGCAAACAAGCAGCCCCCCATCACTTACTTTCCATCTGTACCCAATAGGAGGAACTGCTGTGCTGTAGGCTGGCGTCTCAGTAGCTCTGGTAAAAACAGTGTCACGGCACAGCGGCAAAAGCACTGCTCGTCTCTCCGTTCAGCGCTTCTGGCTTCCACATTGCTCACAAGCCAGTTTTGGACCACGCCATTTTTGCCATCATCTGCCCCAGAGACAGTTGCCTTTGATCTACGATTTGCACGGGGCGGGCAGAGCAGAGACACCTTCGATCTGGAGCCCATAAATCACTTTGCCAGGGAGTTCTGGAGCCCCCCGCATGAAAGCAGAGCTATAGAACCCCAGACCTCTGTCAATAGCCCCGTATTTATCGCCTGCACGTTTCATTGTCTGACGATGCGTTGCTGGTCGCTTCATTAGCCGTCGGGTCTTTACAACAGGTGCCGATTACAGTGAGACTGGGTTTGATGTAAAAGCGACAGCCACGCGGCAGGAAGGCAGCACGGCGGAGGGGGTTTAGTTTCCCCTAGCGTTTTCTCGTTCCTGTCGCTGCTGGGAGCGATGCTTTCTCTGCCATGCCCTAAATGCGCTTGCAGGCAGTGGAGTTTCGCCACATGAGCAATTGGCCTGGCCCCCGTTTTCACTTTCTCAGTCTCCAAATTATTTGTATAATTGAGTCACAGCCAGTGAAGATCTTTCTAAAACCAGGTCCTTTAAAGGCTAATGGAAAATATTCATAGGTATTTATGTGTAATGTAATTATTCCCTTGTTTTGCACGTTACTGAAAAAGAAGTAGTGTATTCATAACACATGGACTTGTCAGGCAAATTTTAGTTGCTAGAAAGGTCTGCATTATCAGTACACTTGATTCATCCTTTGGGGGCTGGAGTATGGTTGATTCATCACTACAGCTTTAGCCAGGTCTTTAATGTCCTTTTCCTTTTCTTTTCCCCCCAGCTGGCTGGATGTCTAGTTCCTGTTGATTTTATTAGGAATTAAAGATGCTTAGCCCTCTGACATTTTAAAAAAAAAAATCTCAACGTCAATATTTTCCTTAAATAAGCATGCAGAGCACAGGCATGCAAAGGCTCCCAGTCAGCGGCTGCCCCACTGCTGCTGCCCCCCCGGGGCGCACAGCCACTACGGCCACCAGTTTCCAATGTGCTTTGCTTTCTTCTTCTTCTGAAAGCACCAGGGCTGGGTACAGCACCTCTGGAAAAGCACCGGTGATGAAGATCATTTAAAGATTAAACTTGGCGGGAGGGGGAGAGTCCCTGCAGCACAGCTGGGCATGTCCGCAGTGCGGTGCCATGCGGGGGAAAAAAGGGAAAGGGAAGGGGAAGGGGGAAATTCCCCGGTGGGAGTTGGGTAGTCAAAAAAAAAACCCGACAGGTTCTATTGATTCAGTCACCATATTACTGAAATTCATAATCCCAATTATCTAATTACTGCTATTTTTTTATTATTTTACCCTTTCCATGCATTGGTATGGCATGTGCTCCACATCCCTGTTTCTTTGTCGGGAGAAGGACATCAATGCAGGGGCTTCTTCATCCTCGGTCAAGAGCCCATTTGAGGTTATTTTTTTTACAAATTTTAAGGTATTTTTTACAAATTTCAAGCAGCCTGGTTGAGTAGTCTTTCTTTTTTTCAAAAAAATTGTCTGCAGATGTAGTTACACAATGACCACTTGGGAGATAAGGGTCTGACAAACTCTTGCTATCATTTCCTTGCACAAAGCAAAGCTAAAGCTAAAAACAAGTTGGGCAACAGTTAGGCAATTTACTTTTCCAGCAAAATACAAGCTGAATAAAGTCAAGACTGCCCAAAATAAGTTTGTCCAAGGTGCCAGATCTCACAGCACTGAACTGCCACTCACTTGCGGGTGTATCTTATTGCAGAGGTTTACGCCGGGCCCTGGCTCTGTCCCTGCAGGCAGCTCTCAGTCCCCAAAATGTTCGACTTCAAGAGTGCCTCTGACAGCTCCTCTTTGCCAAGCAAAGTGTTTCTCAAAAGATATCTGATTTTGAGGCAGCTTTTCCTTTTATTTTTCCTTTTTATAACAGCCTTTGAAGGTAAATCACCTCCCATTAACAGGACTGGGGGACAGGGGACGGGGGGGGCATCTCTCCTGCCTGACTCAGCAAACTTTAATCAAATAGAGTCAGTTTAAATCACTGCAAGCCTGGCGTCTGAGACGCTGGGTATTTCTCAGGTCTCACCAGAGCTGTTCCATCTCTTGAGAGCTGTTAAAACTGGCACCACTCATTTTCATGTAAACCAGTTTATTTCACTCTTGTCTCCATTCCCCAGACTTGTTTCAGCCAGTGACATGACCCAAGCTGAACCACTGCCCAAACATGAAAAGGCGCTGGCTGGCTGGTAAAGGCTCAGCTACAGCATTTGATGGTGATGCAAATAATTACCAGCAACCCTACGGAGGGAGCTGTGGGACAAGTAAAGTGCTAGAGGTGCAAGCATAGCATAAAGAGGCCAAGCTTGTAAGCTCAGCTGTGGTTTCATCAGTTTTTCACACTTGCAGTCAAGATGTAGGGGTCATGCTTCTGAGAGCAGCATCAAACATCAGATGTGACACTCCTGGAAGTACCCCTGAGTTGCTGGGAGAAGAGATTGCTATTGCAACAAGACTGAAATCAGTGCAGAATCATTAAAAATAATGCAATCCAATCTGCAGCTTTCTATTAATTTTCATTATTTAGCAAATTCAATGATTGTCAAACTCTCCGAAGGCCCAGTGTGCCCCTAGGTTATCAGTCTCCTGCAGACCCAGGCAAGCACCGATGCTTTGCAGGTGGTACATACCTGGGTGATGGCACTCGTGTCATGAGCTGCTTACATCCATACAGTTTACACTGATTAGATGCTGTTTCAAGCTGAGCCACAACAAGGCACTGTTAAATCTATTTAATACAAAACTGAAACATAAACAAGCCCTGGCCTGATGTCCACACTAACGATTTTTGAGTTATGGTAGGCAAGCACAGTGGAACTGGCCCAAAATACCCAGCGAGGCTGGGTTAATCCCACCCAAACCTAAGGGACCCCACACAACCACCAGGTCGCACCAGATTTGCTCTTAAACTGGTGCATTTGATCGTGTTTTGGCTCAGCTCATCTCCTCCTGGCTCTGCTGGTCTGGACAAGTTGTGTGACGTTGGATCAGCTGCTGTGGTGACCCCTCTCTGCTGCACGGGGAGGGGGCCGGTGGTGCACGTGCATTAGTTTTCTTCTGGCACTTAAGAACCTGGCAGCTCTGGGGCAGGCACGCCCCAAACTCAGGCAAGCCCCAAGGGGGACATATAGGAACCCCCTTTGAACAGTTTCCAACCTGCAGTGCACACACGTGGGGACAGACGGACAGACCGCACCCGGTTGTATGTAAAACCCCTGAAATGGGATTTCAATGCAGAGCCAGCGACTCAGCTGTTTTGTTCTAATCCATTGCAGCAAATTACTTGCTAATGAGTCGTTTGGAAAATTACTTACCCTTACCCACAGCTGACCCCGTTGTCCTGCTTTGCCTGGCTTGGCTAGTGGGGAGGGAGAGGGACGGTGGGGAGAGCCCACCTCGGCTCAGCTGCCAGAGCAGTGTCACCCGCCCGTGGGTGCGAAGGAGAGAGCAAGTGCGGGTGGAAGTCCAACTTTCACACACCTCAGCGGGGCGCGCACCTCCCAGAGTTTTAAGCCCAGGCTGTGCTGCGGGAAGGGGAAGCCAAACCCCTCTCTGTGCAGAGCTGGCTTTGAGCTGTGCTGGAATCGAGGGCAAACACTGGCCCATGGCAAAAACCCCAGCGTTTTTCTCTGGCTCCTTCCCAGGAGCCTCATGCCTCCACGTGCCGAGGCCCGGTGGCTGGTGTGCAAGCGGGGACCAAGGCACCGGTGGCTGGGGCTGCCTGCCTTGGGTAACGTGGGCTGAGCGAGAGCAGCGGTGGTGGCATCTCTGCTAGGACCACGTCACTGCGGGGGCTTCAGCTGCAAGTTTGGGCTCTCTTTTCCTTCTGCATCCGCTCAGCGTTAGCACACGCGGGGCCTCAAGCACTGCTGAGGCAGTAAATGCAGAAGTCTCTGAAATGGCTGCTTTTCCTGCAGCCAGTCTACTGCTGTGCAGAGAAAACATTATTTCTAATTAACTGCTTCATGGTTTTCTTATGCTGCTTCTGTGGAAAGTTTTTATTGGATCAAATATTTTTATCAGATGAAATATTTGTGATTCTGGTGCTGTGTGAGAATGACAGGACCAGTGGTGGAGACACAATGTGTAACACCACCACTAACCAGCACCGGCGGAGTCTTTTTTAAAAAAACCCACAATATCCTATTAAACAATATCCCAAGGCTGTAAAGGCTTGTAACTGGGCTGGCCACCATGGTGTGCCACATCCCGAGACTGAGGGACTGCTGGTCTCAGACACGCGATGGGTATGGTCACAGCTATGGATGACAAGACATTGCCTACAGAAAACCTGTGTGCCACAGCTTCCTCACTGGCTTCGGCCAAAACTGCTGCCAGGAGCCTGGGCGTTGGCGTGGCTCTGCAGCAAGTTTGGGGCCAGGAGCCCAGCTGGGCTGAAGCCACCCACCCTGCACAGCCACATGTGTGGAGGGACACCAGGAAGGTGGCCAGCTCAGTCGCACCAGTCTTGCTTGGAGAGTTGTATGGGAGAGGATGCTGCCAAGTCTCATGCTGCCAACCACAAGGGGAAGCCACCCCGACACGTGCGTTGTGGAGGCTGTTTCACTCTTGGGATCTGATGGACAGGCAGTAAGGAGAAGGGAAAGTGAATGCCACTGGCAGCGGGAACTGAGGAAAGGAGGGGAGGAACTTTCCATACTGAGGAAACGTTGGTTGTGAGCCTTGAACAATGTCTGAGTGCCACAGGAAGCAGGCACAGGTCAACGTTTTGGGGAACCCCCACCTCCACATGATGTTCTTATACCCCAAGCGATCTGCAGGGAACTGAAGAGAAGTTGTTTGCAACTGCCCAGGAAACAAAAAATGTTTCTTTTTAAATTTTAATCTACTGTTCTAACCCACCTTGAAAATCTGTCCGCAGACCATTTTAATATTTGTTGGTGCTGAGGCTGGGTGAGGCACACAGCTTAATGCCAGCAGGTGTTCACGGAGGGAGGGTGAGCAAACCAGTGAGAGGCCACCTCGCCTTCTTCTTCATGTAATTGAGCCTTAAACAGGAGAATAAAGAAATCATCTAACTATAAAAGAGAGATCATTCACTAAAATATTTGCCTAAAACAGATGGCTCTGGTGACTCAGATAAAATACGCCCCCTGCTACAAGCTAGCTAAAAAGCAACCATGGCTTGCCATTTAGAAAAAAACGACACACTGTGGTGACGAGCCTGTCTAGGAAAAATGGAGGAAAAAAAAAACAAAAGAGGACTCACAGGTCCCATTTAAAAGATAAAAAAGGTTTATCTGGACCACTTCTCTGGTCTAGCACCAGCTTGGTGGTGCACGTGTGCAAGGACAGGGCGTGGGACACATCAGGAACTGATTTGTTACTTCTTGTTTTTCAGGATGGAGCTATATCACCTACAAACTCTCAGGGCCCAGGGATTGCCATAAATACTTTCAGCTTCTTGGTTTCAGTCACTTCTGTGGTATCACTGGTTTTTCCTTCATTTGGGGGCAACTGTACTGAATGGCTATTTTTTGCCATAGCTTTTATGCCTTAATTCCCCTTTTCTACCCTTGGAAGTTCACCTAATTCTTTCCTTTTGTCATTTGTGGCTACTGGCCATCCTCAAGCCTGTGCTCCTTCCTTTCCACTGGCTACTTTACAAATACCTGCTGCTCTGCCCTCTCCTTCTGACACTTGGTGCTTTCACCCCTCTTAGAAAAGCTTGTGTTATTCTGCAGCATTCGCGTTCTGCTGGAAACCTTCAAAATGTCTGTGTACCTTCCTTGTGGCTTACCAAACACGGCGTAGCTGTTGCAATATTAGGTAGGCTTTGACTCAAATAACATACAACTTACATCTACAGGTACGCTTTTAATTTACCAGTTTTGACTAATTGCTTGTTCCTCATAGTGTAATTTTTATGGCTAATATGGAGTAGCTACAGCTGGGATGTCAGTGCAGATGCTTTTCCCTTGCAGCCAAGGGAGCCGGTACTGCACCACTGCTGCGCACATCCCGCATGGGCATCCCTCCTTGGGCTCACGCCAGAGGTCGGGGAACCCAAGACCACGTCTGCCACCCGTGGGGTGATGCCAGTTCGTGCCTCCCCCACCTGCAAGCCCCTGGTCCTGGCAGCGAGGAGCCTGGCCAATGCTGTGGACCCAGCTGGAGGAGTTCTTTCCAACTCTCCATGATGGCCAAGGAAAGCTCTATATATGGCTTGTTGTAGAAGCTCTCCTGGGAGGCAAAACATAGTTTGGCCCCTTAAAATGTCCCGTTGGGCTGTTGAGCTTGCTTTCTCAGTTTCTGCTGAAGGTTACCCTTTGGCACCGTGCATTAAGGGCTTCTCAGCTTTTAGCCGAGTGGACGGAAGGATTAGGCTTTTAATAAAGTCTATTAATAAAGCCTGCAAGCTATTGGAGTGAAGCAAACGTGCAGTGGAAAAGAAGAGATCTAATCAACCATCTCTGTCCTTGTTTTCCAAGCTGGTGGACCCTCGCTGGTTGGAAAATAAGGCCACCCTTGCCTGCATGCACAGGGTATGGTGCATTCACTGTATAGTATAATATGCGCACTATACACATATATGTATTTATGTATGTATGTGCATATATCTAATAACTTACCTTCTGTACCACAGTACAATGGTAAAAGTCCCTCTGTCTCCCTATACTGGGTTAACTGCTGGTTGCCATACAGAAAATCAGGAACGTGTACTGGGCTCCTTGCACCTGCATAACTACTGCTGCAATAGGGGCCACACCACCGCCAACACATTGCTACAGAAAACCAAAACAGAAAAGCAGCTTCAAATCCTCGCAGCTCGAGTCCCGTGTGGCTGGGACAGGACAGGGCAGCCGTGGCGTGCCCTCGGCCGCATCGCCCACGAGCAAGGGAGGAGCACGCCGGCTGGCAAGCGGTGCCCATGTGGTCAGTGGCAGTAACCCTGCCAGTCAGTAACTCTTCCACCATGTTTCACTGCTCTGAGTGTCACAAATGAGTGAAAAGCACAGTACGGGGAGAGGGCTCAAGTCAGTTAACGAGTACCTCAAGGCCATCTTTCTACCTGTTGTACCCCAGTAGTGGCACTGCATAAGAGATGGTACTGCATTTCCTGCACTTCAGCTCTCAGGTGAGTGAACAGGACTTATTTCCGTGTGTTACATTGCTGGGTCTGGGAAAAATAATCTTTTAGTAATGCTAATTATTTTTTAATTTGTCAATAGCGCACCAGCAGGCAAAATGCCGCCAGCATCCCCTGCCCCTAGGGAACGACGAGTAAAGTTTTCCTAGACCATGGCCCCTTGTAGGCTGGGAAAGCCAGGCGTGGTGCCACAGGCTGTTGTGGTGCTGGGTCTTACCTGGTTTGTGCTTGGCTGGGACGAAGCAGTACCTATAAGCCTTCCACATCGTTTTTCTCTTGTGTAAAAGCCAAAAAATACACTTCAAGAAAGGCAGACATTTCCTTCTGCTAACCTTCCCATCCCACACACCCCCCAACAACCCCAAGGCTACATTTGGCAACATCACAAAGTTTCCAAGCAGTTGAAGGACCTGCATATTTGTTGAAACAGCCTGTCCAAAAGCTGGTTTTTCTTTGCTTTAATAAGTTGAGAGGTTAAAATACAGCAGAATTTTTAAGCAGGTATTTTTAAACTGCTTATTTATATCAGCTGAATTTAAATTCCAGCTCCTTTTATTTTTTTGCTTCCCTAAAGAAAAGCTAGTATTTCAAAAGCTCAGGGCTTCATTTCAAGTGATTCACCCTGCTGCAGATACCATCTGAATCAAAACAAAGCACGGATCCAACAACCACACTCACTAAGGGAGAATTAAGCCACTAAAAACATCTTTTTAATTAGCCTTTATGAATAATCATGGCCTGTTTTCCTAATTGCTCTCTTTTAGCTTTGTTTTAGCAGATATAATCCCCTACATAAGAGAACCCCCGCGAGCTTGAAGAGCATTATCCTCAAAGACAAAGAGCTTCTGGAAGCGAGATGGGCCCCGCTCTCCTAAACATACAGACCAGTCATTGAATTGTAATGCTGGACATCCTCCTCCTCACAGGAGGATGGCTGTGTGCACCAGTCATTGAATTGTAATGCTGGACATCCTCCTCCTCACAGGAGGATGGCTGTGTGCCTTTTCGGCACGGGATATACACGTGTTTTCAGAGGTATTCCCAGGGAAAAACAGTGGTTTGCTTCTCTTTTTGTGAGTCCTGCAGGATGTTCCCCCAAAAAAGGAGCTGCTACAAACCAAAACGATAGTTGGGTGCAGGTACACCTCATGGAAATCATTTTCACTGCTCCCACTGTCCTCATGATCTCTAACGATCCAGAACCCTATTTGGTCTCATGCATGAGTCATCAAGTCCCCAGAGTCACGGATGGAAATATTTGACATGGTTATGATTTAACAGCGATTCAAAATTTATTAGTGATTTGAGGTAGATCAAGAGGTTGAATTTTAGCAGTGCTTAATCATTAACTGGTTTACAAAATGAGTGAACAAAGTAATTGAACAGCGACTTAATTACAGATTCAAAGATGGCAAGATTACCTACCGTAAGGTATCCCAAATCAATACATATACATATAAGCAAAAGCACAGATCTCAAATTAATACACATAAGCAAAGCATACAAGAGCACTCTCACACACACACACACACACACACACACACACACACACCCCTACAGGTCTCTGATTGCTAGAATCAGGAATTTCTTAACAGTGGGTGACTCTAAAGAGCTGACAGGTACTGCTTTAAAGTCCTACATGTGCATGGATGGACAGAAGAACACCCACATCCATAAAGCTAATACATATATCACAAACGTATAGGTGCAGAGGTGAATGGAAGAGAGGCTAGCCTATAGTCAAAATTTCCCTCTCTCGAATTTAGGGTAAATACGATGCATCAGCGTTCCTCAATGGGCGGTAGCTGAGGCTCGAGAAGGATTCTCTCACCCTGGCCTCGAGGTGTCAGCCTGAGCAGGGTCTCAACTCAGGGGAGATACTGGCCACAGCCCACTGCGATCCACAAGAGCTCAAAGGGTCTTTGCTGGAATCACTACTTATAGGATGCGAGATAACTGGCTTTCGTTGGGTATTTTTGTACTCCGGTCCAGCTCGGAAAATGGACTATTCCGGTACTTCCACTGGTTATGCAAGCCCAGGACTTGCTAGGACTTGGGGTCCTGGTATTCACCCCACTCTGTGACCACGATCCATATGTTGTCAGGAGTGATCGATTATGGTTATTGTCTTCAAACAGTAGCAGCCATGGGAACGAGGCACACTGTTGTGTTCTGGTCCACTGCTCTCCACCTTTTCTTTCTTTCCTGTTAGACCATTATATATCATTCTGGTCCACTGTATTGCTGTGTGGCCCAGGTTGGGAGGGAAATCACGCCAAGTACTGAGTGGCCTGAAGGCGGGAGAGGGGTGCACCAACACACCCAGTCTTCTTCCAGTAAAATGCACACCTTGCCCATCCCAGGAACCACAAGGGATTTTTTTCCCTTTCCATGAAACTTAGTTTCAGACCCTCCACTGTGTCCTTTCTCACACGCTTTTCCCTGAGCTGTAGTCATGTCTGTCCCGTCTTGACAGGAGGTTTCACCTGCAGGTCTAGCCCTCAGAACAGCAACATCCACCCTCACAATCTGAGTACCATTTTTACAGACCCCTCTGATCTCCTACAGGCCGAGATAAAGGCTGTACTATGCCTTTGCAAAATGGAGAAGACAGTCAGTTCAGCTCTGAGTACTACGTCACCAGAGGTCTACAAATGTAGGAGAGCATTCTGCTGTGTCGATGCATTGTTTGAGGAGCTCAGTCCATCCAAACTTTCTGGTTGATCTTATACCTTCTCACCATACCAACCCTTGAAATGCAACCTCAGAAATTATGTGCTGGGTCAGCCAAAACTCATCAGGTGTCTTTAGAAATACCTACACTGGGATACTGCCTAGCTGGTGTGAGTGCGGGTGTGCGCATATATATGTTTGCGATAAGTGGAAGGTTGGCATTTTCAAGGATTCAGTGTCCAGGAGGGATGGATTTTCTTTTAATGAAAGCAAAGATTCCCATGTAGCTATGCGACACCAGGAAGTGAGCCTTTAAGAAAAGAACCACCAAAAGACTCATGATTAAATTAAGAGTGACCATTCCCCTTTTGGGACATTCAGCTAGTGGCTGCCCCTGATGGTGGCAATCACCTGGCTGAGCCTCGTCTTTCCAAAAGGTAATCACCTACATCTCGACTATGAATGTCAAAGACAAACTTGACTGAGGGTGATTCATTCCCATCCTAAAACAGGTGATTTATCTTGCCTCGTGGAAGTGCCTTTTCTCTTTTTTGGCTGTTGAGGGAGGCTATGTAAGTGGCTGACACTCAGCTGTTCAGCTGCTAGATGACCACTGCGGGATGAAGGCCTCTCCCCCCTTATCAGATGTAATCTGGAGGAAGACCACTCCTCTGTGAAGTGTGAATGGGTGAATATGGATCATTCTAAGCATCACACGTGCCATATGCCATCATGAACAGTTAGAAACTGAGCGTGGTTAAAATTTAGGAAGAGGTTAAATAGTTGCACTACGCTCAGTCTTGATAACCAGTTTTCCTTCTGTAAGGAAGACCGTAAGCTAGAGGAAATACAAAGAGCATGCAATTCCCATTATCACAAGCCTTGAGTTTTCAAAAACATTGGAAATTAAAAAAGAGAGAAAAAAGCTACAGGTTATTTCAGTTGTAGATTTTGCAGCATTCAGTTTTACCAGCTGTGGCCATGGGGGCTGCAGACCTACGGCTGTTACTGTTGCCCTAGGAGGGAAGACTGGGATTCCCGTGTCTACTGGTTTTGGTTGGGATGGAGTTAATTTTCTTCGCAGAAACTTGTATAGGGCTATGTTTTGGGTTTGTGACCAAAACAGTGTTGGTAACACAGGGATGTTTTAGTTATTGCTGAGCAGTGCTTACATACCATCAAGGCCTTTTCTGCTCCTCACCCTGCCCCGCCAGTGGGCAGCCTGAGGGTGCACCAGAAGTTGGGACCAGACAGAGCCAGGACAGCTGACCCTGACTGACCAAAGGGCTATTCCATACCATATGACGTTATGCTCAGCATATAAAGCTGGGGGAAAAAGAAGGAATGGGGGGATGTTCGGAGTTATGCTGTTTGTTTTCCCAAGTAACCCTTAGATGTGATGGATCCCTGCTTTCCTGGAGATGGCTGAACACCCGCCTGCCCATGGAGAGCAGTGAATGAATTCCTCATTTTGCTTTGCTTGCGTGCCCAGCTTTCACTTTACTTATTAAACGGTCTTTATCTCAACCCAGAGTTTTTGCACTTTTATCTTTCCGAATCTGTCCCCCATCCCACCGGTGGGGAGCGAGCGAGCGGCTGGAAGGGGCTGAGCTGCCTGCCAGGGATCACCCTCAGCACCTTGCAAACTCGGAGTCAGCGTGTCCTCAGCATATCTGATGGGGGAACAAGCAGCACAGATTTCTGCCAGTCTTCTCGCTGCCTCTCCAAAAATCAACCACTTCATCAGTCAGACAGGTTAATTTTTTAAAAGCTGGACAAGTCTTTAAAATTTTCTTCCTTGAGGTGCAGCTTCACTGATCTCACAAGTGGCTGCGGAGGAAACAACAGCTAGATATTTTGCCTCATTTTTGTCATCTCTTCGAGTCCTTCATATTCTACAAGACCAGCCATTCTCAACCACTAATTTTCAACAGCATCCCTGGTGCCAGTCCCCTCTGTCCTCACCATTCCTCGCCTTCAGCTGCTTTGTGCCCGGGTGGCCGTGCCGGCTGAGCAGCCCTGGGACGAGAGGGCAGCAGGGACCAGAGGTCTCCACAGGCCGTTGTTCCCACCAAGTGATGGTGTCGTGCCCAGCTCGGTGAGCCCATGGAGCCTGTCGGAGTGTGCTCGGAGGTTTAGGACTATATCACCAGAACAGACTACAGGTTCCCCAGCAGACAGGCTACATTTCCTACCATAGCCCTCAAACATCTCGCAGGCTCAAGCCTAAAAGCAGCTATGGGGTTTTTTTTCCTTTATTTGCCTTTACGCCAAAGTGAAACTGACCTTTTTTTTTGCTTTTGCTGGCACAGGCAATTTCTTTATGGGCCGTTTCGGTTTACTCATGCAGTGCCAGCAGAAGGTGGCCTGCTATTAAATCAAAAGCTAACATAACCTGGTACAGGTGCTGTGTTTTAGGAGTCCCCGATGCTTTAACTGGCATTTCGGAGGTGCACCTCGCAGAATCCGGCCAACTTGGCTGAGTAACGGGGAGCAGCTCCGTGCTGGCAGCCTTTGCCACGTGGGCAGCCTAAGGGGACCTGAGGGCTCCACGAGCAGCTGCTCTGGGTGAGGGTTAAAAGTGACGGGACAAAATCCACCACGGGAGCCCGATCCGCCAGCCACCCTTCGGAGGCTCACACGCACGTGCACGGGAAAGGGGGAAGCATCCCCACCCGAGCTATTTTAGTCTAGAATACAGGGAAATCTTTAAAGGACTAACCCTGTAGTAACGGGACAAGGGATTGGCTCTTTTAGCCAAGAGTGTTTTGCACGGCACAGCTCTCGGAGCACTCTGCGAGTTTGGATTTCCAGGCTGAGAAGCCTGGGAACGAGCACTGGTCCCTTACCATCTGCATGATGCTGTGGCAAAGCACCTGTCTTCTCCCCCCACCTCTCCCACTGCTCTCGTTTATATATTTTGGGTGCCCCAGTTACACACTAAAGTGAAAAGACAGTCACTGTTGGTACAAGGAGACCACGGGAAGTATGATCCAGTACTGTGAAAGAGGTGGGTTATTAGTGCTGTGGTAAAAGAAAGTGCGCTGCTTTGTACTGGGTTCGGTAGGCCACCATTCTGCCTCTCTCACATCGCTGGTGTGGCGGGTGGGAAGAGATCAAGTAATTGCTACAAATCAGGTGAGCTCTGCTCACTGCTCCCACCACCCTCCTCGTGCCACATTGGTGAGAGCACTTGGCCTTGCTCTCGTCTTTCGTCCTTCACTGGCAAAATTGGTTTTTGCTTCCTTTGAGGTCATCAGAACACCTTCAGAAGGCTGCCTGGTAAAAGGTCATCTCAGAGGTGGCCATGTTCTCTCCAGACATCCAGACGCAGTCCTCAACGGCTTTCAAATGTCATCAGTTCCTCTTTGGCACTGAGGGAACTTTGGCACCTAGGGATGCTCCGACTCCAGTGAGATATGACTGTCGCCTACACGTACAGCTTTTAAAATCTTTCCATTGGCAAGGCTACTCTTTTACTGGGTTCCTTTTCAGATCTGCAGGAGCACCACGTTCAGGAACGGTATGCTAAACTACATACTTACAACTACATACACATACTTTTGCTTTATTAAAAATTAAAATGTAGCCACAGATTGACTGGCCTGGTAAAGTTACCTAAAAATCCAGAAAATAGTTCCCTTTCTGCTTGTTTTTTTTTGTGTGTGGATCATTCAGATCCATTCCAAAGCAGAATGCATACCAGCTCCTGGTAGAAACCATAGCTCTTGAGATCAGGTAATACTTCAGCAAAAGGTTCCCAGGTCTTCAAATCGTTACGAACATTCTTCTAGGGCGATACTTTCAGAGCTCGCAGTTTTGACACTCCCCTTTTGCCCTGTGGGCTTAACATTTCTCTAGCGCTGTGGGATTGGAGCACAGGACAAGCCTCGCGATGGGCTGCATCCCACTTGCAGCAGCACTCCCTGCGGAGGAGGCTGGGGCGGGGGGCGGGGAACACCTTTCAAATGAAGAAATGTGTATTGAGATGCGACCCCGAAATGCTGGCATGCTGTGGAACGAAACAACTGCTCTCATTCCTCCTCTTCAGGAAGACTGAAACGAACCCGAGCTGAACTGGCGATAGCGAAAAACAGGGGTCCGCACCAAAGGAAGATGGAGGTTTCTGCCACTTGGCAAAGGGGCCCACGTGTCCTGGAGCACGGCTAGGGAAGTTAAAGGTGTCAGAGAAGCGCTGTGCTAAAGGCAAGGGAAGGCCTAGTCCATACTTTGGTGAACTGCACCGCCAATTACAGCCGCTTCAGGTTGATGTGACACCCCCCTCAACCAGCCTGACATGGAAAAGATGCAGTTAAAGCCTCCGCCGCCTCCTCCCTTTTGCCAGCGTCTGCTCTTTTCTTCAGGCCTTGTGAGCTCCCAGAGCTTTCTCTTTGCTGCTTGCTTGGGGCCAGATATTGGCCCGGCAGATCCCGCTGTGTATTGAGGAGGTTTTCTTGTTCAGGTTTCCCAGCCTGAGGCTGCAATCCAGATTAAGAGCAGGTTCAGGCATGGACCAGCCCCTCACCAAGTGCATGGGGTGAAGAGGCTGTTTTCATACCATTGGTGAATAACCGAGCTGTCCCCTGTACCTTTAGGCGCAGGGCTTTTCGCTTGTCCTGCTGGTTTTGTTGTAGCATCTTTCCCCTCCTGGCTTTTTGACATGCAGCATGCTATTAATTCACCTGCAGAGCCTGTCAGGAGCTCACACTATCTCCAGTGAAGTGTTTGTAGTTCATTTAGCCAGCCCTGGGACAGGACAGGAACCACCCTCCCTTCCACCGCCTTCACTGTGACTGGCACAGTCACGACACATCCTATCATACGTTAATCGCATTTCCTTACTGGCGCTGTAACCGGCTTCATTGCACGCTCAGTATGACATGTAAAGCTGCTTATCCTTTGGTGCTCTCATGTACTTACATTGCAAATGCCAAAAGCAGCCTCACAGTCCAGAATTATTTGGTGATTACTTTTTTTTTTCATTCCCCAATTGCCCACTACTCTTTGGTTTCTATCATTCACTGGAGAGCTGGTATGAGGAAAAAAGGGGAGCAAAAAGGGCAACGTCAGAGGGATGTGGTAGTATCAAGGCATCACCTTTATTAAACACAGCTGTAAAGATGGTAGGGCAGCACACCTACGAGGCAAATCTTGCATTCTGCTCCAAACAACCGGCTCTACTGCACATCCATTCCTACTCATCCTCTTCCTCAAAGCATGGCTGGGGCTCCCTTCCCCACCCCTTGCATGCAGGCAGGCAGGTAGGAGACGATGAGCTGTATGTCCACCTCTCCCCCACAGCCTGAGAGAGGACCAGTCACCCTGCCGCTGTGGAAGCAGTAGAGAGGCACCGGGGGGTCAAACCACAATGGGGAAGGCAGCAGGCGCCCAGGACCCCCTGCCCAATCTTGTTCTGCTGGGATGAAAGCTCTCCAGTGACTGCAGTATCAGATGAAAGGGGAGATAAGGGGTACTGTGGAGAAAAGGCAATTGCCCTCCTCCTCCTCTCAACCTTTTTTATCCAAATTTCTTTACATCGTTACATTAAGTAATTCATCAGCAAGTCTGCCAACACCACCAAGCTGTGTGGCAAGGTAAACGTGCTAGAGGGGAGGGATGCCATCCAGAGGGACCTAGACAGGCTTGGGAGGTGAGGCCATGAGAACCTCATGAAGTTCAACAAGGCCAAGTGCAAGGTCCTGCACGTGGGTTGGGGCAATCCCAAGCACAAATACAGGCTGGGCGGAGAATGGATCGAGAGCAGCCCTGAGGAAGCCTTGGGGGTGCTGGCTGATGAGAAGCTCAACACAAGCCAGCGATGTGCTCTTGCAGCCCAGAAATCGAACTGCGTTCTGGGCTGCATCAAAAGAAGTGTGGCCAGCAGGCTGAGAGAGGTGATTCTGCCCCTCTACTCTGCTCTCATGAGATCCCACCTGGAGTACTGCATCCAGCTCCAGGACCCCATTCATAAGAAGGACATGGACCTGTTGGAGCGAGTCCAGAGGAAGCCCACGAAGATGATCAGAGGGATGGAACACCTCTGCTATGAAGACAGGCTGAGAGAGTTGGGGTTGTCCAGCCTGGAGAAGAGAAGGCTCCGGGGAGACCTTCCCGCGGCCTTCCAGCACTTAAAGGGGGCCTACAGGAAAGCTGGCGAGGGACTCTTTCTCAGGGAGTGTAGTGATAGGATGAGGGTAACACTTTTAAACTGAGAGAGGGCAGATTTACCTATTAGGAAATTTTTCACTCTGAGGGTGGTGAGGCACTGGAACAGGTTGCCCAGGGAAGTTGTGGATGCCCCATCCCTGGAAGTGTTCTAGGCCAGGCTGGATGGAGACTGGAGCAACCTGGTCTAGCGGAAGGTGTCCCTGCCCATGGCAGGGGGGTTGGAACTAGATGATCTTTTAAAACATCCTTCGAAAACAAACCATTCTGTGATTAAACAGCAATTACCACAGTTCAGCTTGCTCAGTCTATCAAAAAATAACTTGTTTTTTCCTCCCTATGTACCAGGATGAAGAAGCAGGAAGGACATTTTAGGTTCCTACAGTTGCACCTCCTTAACTGTTTCTATGCCAGTCAAAACCTCACAAACTTCCTAAAACAGAAACTGCCTCGCTTTGTCAAGTCCCAACCTACTTGATGCAACATTTCCACTGTTAGCAGTAACCCTAGCTATAGAGGGATTGTGTTTCAGAAAACCTCACTATTTTATAATTACAGTGCAGGGTTCAGACACAACTGTTTCCATGCTGGGGTCCTCAATTATAATTGGTATAATTTTATTATCATCCTTAAATTCTCAGTGTTTCTTGAATCAAAGCCTTCAAGTTCTACCTAGCCTGATGCCCCATACCTGCAGAGGTCTGTACACCACACAGCACCTTTACTTCCAATTCATGTTTAATATGATGGATTTTCTCTTTTCCACAGAGCTCAACTTCTAAGAGATGTCAGAGAATCCTAAATCGCCTTTTGCTTCAGTGAAACTCTGTCTTGACTGGTTATGCTCAAACTTTAATGAAATTAATTGTAATGGATAGCCCTTTAAGATTCCTATTCTCCTTACTGTTGCCTTTGAACTTTTCATTGTTTGTGCTTGGATGAACCTTCTGGTCAACAGCAGAGTGAATTTCTGCTGGTTTTTTTGCATATACCTGATTTATTAAAGAATACCGCTTTCTTACACAGAAAAACAAAACAAAAACCAACACCCAAAATACAACCAAATGTTCTTGCTCTGAAAGCAATTTGTCCTGCATTTATGGAAGAAAAAAAGGAAAGTTAAATGAATGTAACCAAGTAAAACTACCATCAAGCTGACCCTAAGTTCTAAGTTCTGAAAAATGTTGTCAACCTTCATTTTTCCACAGGTCTGCTAACCTACATATTGTGCAATCTTAAAAGAAGGCGGGGGGAAGACTAACTAGAGCACTCAGTTTCAAAATCTTTTGTTATCTGCAAGTACATAAATTGTGAATGACAGGCAAATTCATTACTTTAAACAGTTTCTAATTCAAGTTGACAGTGTGCCAAACCTTAATCTGCACCAGTTAGTTACTACGCCCAAGGGATATCACTGAGGTGTGGAGGCAGCATGCTGACTTCACGTGACAACTGGATGTCCTCAAGTACCTCTACTTGGTCAGCTGGTTGGTCACACACAGAAGCTGGCACTACATAAACAGTCTTACAGCTCCTGAAGGGTCCAAAAGTACCAGTTAGTCAAGTTGGAGAAATTGCTCATACTCTTCTAGCAAATCTGCAGTTCCTAAGCTCTTTAAAATACTTCTCCCACCAAACGCGTATTCATGACAGTCTCTTCCCTTCATTGCACCCACTCTCCAGCCCAGTAATTTCAAAAGCCTCCTTTCTGTAGTCTTTAAACAAGCAAGCAAAGAAAAGAAGGAAATCAAAATTTGTTTCAACACTGCAGTTCTCCTCCCCCAAAGCAGATGATCCTTGTCTCCTTAAAGTTTCTCTTGCCAATTCATCAATCCACCAAAATATAGCCTGGCTCTGCCCTCTTCTCATACTTTATGACTACTCCTTCCCCTTATACCATAGCCCAGCTGCAGCAGGTGCCCTGTGAAAGCCAATCCTCAGTGCCGACACATAGGTGCAGGGACTGCAGCGCCTTGTGCAGAGTTCGGAGCACACCTACCAGGTCACGCCATACCCTCGCCGCATTTCAAGAGCGTGCTCAGTAGGCAACAAGACAACTGTGAGCACTTAGCAAGAGAGACAGTCCAGCTCATTCACATTTTTTGTCATGAAAGTTTTAAAGCAAGATGTATTTAACTCCCAAGATCGTACTAGCTGTGTCTATGACAAAGGCAAAGAACATCAAGCACAAAAGAATTATTTACTAGAGAAAAAACAAACAAACAAACAAAAGACCAAACATACCTCTGTTAAGTGGAAGGATCTAGAGGATGCCCACTTTTGCTATTAGGCTGGTAATTACAAGTAGAAAATGTTCAATTACAGAGCTCTGCTAAAGCACTGAAGCTCTTTCAGAAGGCTTCTGGACTGGACAGTTTGGGTTGATCTTCCTGCCCTACCTGATTGGAACAGCCCGAATTACAGGTATTGCATTGAGATATTCTCCAACTGCTTACATTTAGATTAACGCCCCATTTTCTCGCCCCAAGGTTCAAGCACACAGTTTTACTGAGCTTTAGGACACGGGTCACTCTGAGTTCATAGTTTACCCTGCGGTTACCCCTGCACAGCAAAATTCTACAACTTTTCAATTTCATAGCTCGAACTCTGGTTCATTGCTCCTTTAGAGAGGGAACCTTGTGTGCACAAAAGATTTCAGAAGAGATCTTGAACAGCCATGGTTCAAATCACCCTGAACAAGCAGGCAATTGCTAATAACAGTAACTGTTCCCATCAGCTCTGCTCCACTGAAGGGGTTGTGCGAGCAGAAACACTTCCAGACAGGACTTACAGCCTTCTCTCATTTCTCCACTCTCAAACATATACCAAACACAACTTCAGAAAACCTGGAACCTATGCAGTAGTGCTTTAGCAGTAACGCAAGACATTCCCTTCTCACAGAAATGTCATTTCAGTGTTGTGAAGACTGGCTAGAAGTATGCACTGCTCTGCTATGTTTTTAAAGTTACACTAGGAGCTTGTCATTCCTCCCTCCAGCTCATACTTCCTGCCACAGCATACGCAGGTGACAACATTAGATGGTTGAAGTCAGTCAGCCCACCCAATTAAAGTTATCACAGGGCAATCTACATACCTTCTTCCCCGACTGGATGACCTTTTTAAGGAGGAACACCAAGATCTCCCAACCAAAACCATCTGCAGCAGCCTAAGTAACACCGAGAACATTCCAGTATACCCTGTAAGTAATGTGTGGGGAGAGAGGGTGTAAAGGCAGGGAGAGGAGCTATGGCTATGAATTTATGGAAGCAGTTACAGACATTCAAGGTGATAGTAACAAGAAAATCTCTCACAAAAACAACTTAAAATTACTTTATTTTTTAAGTATATTAGCACAATATTTACAAAATAATTTCATAAATAAAAACATTTTCTTGGGTAAAGACTATAGATCTATAGATATTTAAAATGTCTATATATTTATATATACACACATACATACACACACAAAGGGAACCATACAGTTATGAACAACTTTGGTTTTAAATTACTGGTGGGAAAGGGCTGGGTATAACAATGACTTTTTAAACTCTTGCTTTTAAATTTGTACCTACAAGAAATCCAGAGCAGAGCCCTTAACACAACAACAGGATGGTGGGTTTCTCCCATTTCTGGGGCAATTGACTCTGCAGCCCGTCCACGGCCACCGAGCTCCTTGCGTTTCAGCAATGCCTAGGTAAGAGCTCAGCCTCATCCCACAGTGACACAAACAGGTTCTTCTGCAGTCTGCTTTACAGAAGTTAACATAAAGCTGTTATACATAATGGTTTTTATAAGGCAGAATACCTCAAAAGAATTCCAGGTTGTTTGGGCTTTATTCCTCAACTTTCAACTTGACAGAGGGAATGGCTAGGTATAAACAGGGAGCTCCGCATGGTACTTAATCAGGTAAATTCTTACACTGAATTGTTAATGGAGAGTTATCTCCTATCTTTAGGCAGAGATTGCTGTGATTATGGAAAAATCTGTACCAAAAGATTCACATATAGGAGCTCAAATCTTATTATGAATACTCCCACTGACAAACTGTAAGGTATGAAACTAAGTGTAAACCGTATGTGCTTCTTAAATGTCTTATCACATGAATAACCCTCTTCACTTGGCCAGTTCCACTGGTTTTAGCGAGGGCTGGACCATGGGTTCAGTCCTGCAGCCCTAGCAAGAGGACTGTTTCTGAGAGTAAATACTGTACAATCAGATACCTCGATTTTATTTTGTTGAATTATTGATGCAAGGTGTCTGCATCGAGACTTGGAGCTCAACGTGCAGAGACTTGATTCTCTGCAACATGCACCCACAACATGGATATGAACCTTAGTTTGTAGCTGAGACATGTCAAATTACTCAGAATCTTTAAAAACATGGATTTTATTACATTACTGTTTGGCAACAGCTTTCTAAACAAGGTTTTAAATTGTTAGAAGGAGAAAACCATGTGTGCCTTTGAAATATATTACCTTAGTACTAATAGGAGACGGTGTGAAGATCTCTACAAAGTATACACAAAGTCCAAGAGAAGCCAAATATACTGAAACAACTTTTGAAACAGTTGTAAAGTGTGGTAAAATCTCACAGAATGTGCAAGTCCTAGAAAACTGATTTTTACCCGTAGCTCTTACATATATACAGAAACTGAGCCTCCTCGCTTCTCATCAGCTCTTCCTACTTATGTTCTATTTTATTTTGTGATGTAATGGCAGCACCAGAAACTTGGGGTCAGAAATGAAATAGCTCCTTTTTCCATTCAAGAAAACAGATTTTAAAACTCTTGTCAAAAAATACACTAAATAGGACAGCTCCTATTTTTATGACGCATCAATGTGTTTTACAAATTCACTACGAAAATCTGCAATTGCTTCCAGTACCACACACTGCACAACATGAACACACACAAGAACCACATTCAGCATGAAAATTACTAGCTGCTGTGCTCTGTAATTCCAGTGCTGAATTGGGTTCACACAGCTGAGCAGTTTCTCATCAAAGAATATGGAAGAGGCATGGAGAGCTCTCTCACTGGACTGAAATATTGGCCACCAGAGCGTACATGACTACTGCCCATGGAGAAGAGTACTACTATTTTGTGGAATTAGAAGAACTCGGTTAATAACTTAAGGAGAGCTGGGAGTAAACTTTGTACTTAACGCAACTTTGTGTATAAGCATTTTATTTATTTTTTTTATAAAAGTTTTGCTGAATGTCAGAAAAGATGCATTTGTAAAATCTCTACTTCCTGCTTGTATCATAGACACATGACCATACCTTGCCCATGCACACAAATAAAGAAAACAATAGTCTAAATGGTATTGCAATCTCTGGGCTGAGCAGGCCCATTATCAAAGCAGTGACTAACGATAGTTTTTGAAAATAATACCACTAAGGATTACTGCAGGGAGACCCTGTAGTGGGCAAACAGTGCTTTTTATATTCTCACCCTCAACCATACCATTTATACCATAACAAGAAAATAAAGATCTCATGTGGGCAAACACACATGTTCCTCGCTACAGCTGCTGTGACTATAAAATTACATCATTTATATCAAAAGCACTTTTGCCACACATGCAAAACAACTAGTTTCCTGAATTTCTTCTCTTTGAGTAGTGCATCTTCAAGGCCACGGTGTATCAACAACGGTGTACTTTTCACGTATCACATAACTCCGCAGTTCTGGGAATTAAAAAAAAAAAAAAAAAAAAAAATTTTTTGGGANAACAGTTTGTGCTGCCTTATCTCCCTTCTGATCAGTTTTGAATGCAACAGACTGGCAAATACCTATTTGTTTCCTGATCTCAAACCACTGCCGTGAAGAACAAGCAATAGTCACTTCTGAAGCAGGACCTACCTTCCACTCCCCCTGTTTCAGATTATACTAACTGGTACATATTTTACCAATGCATTTAGAAGACACCAATGCAGTTGGCCTTTGTACTGCAGAAGTCCTGGTATTTCTATTGGTTTAGAAAATAATCCTATGGCATGTTTGGATGAATCAGGTAGTAGTCATAAGCAACATAAACCTAGCACTACATGCTATTTATAAGGAAGCCTGTTTTTAAAAGTGAACTGATACATCTTTTTCCAATTAAGCCTAATTAGTACCTCATTTATTGTCACATTGGCAATTCATGCCTTCTAGAAGTGGCATGATATACAAATATTTCAATTAAATTAACAGATTTAGAGTGACGTTACTCTTTATTCTGACTAGTAGAATGTTGTAATTTGATGCAGGAGGACTAGGCCAAGGTCTAGTGATACCTCATGACAAGCTTGCTCATTTTCCAGGAAGAAAGGAGAGTACCAATAGCATCACCATTTGCTCTTTTATCCTGTTCCCATGAAAAGTATGTACAGCTGAATAGAAAAGATCAAAGACAGACTGTTTTCATTTTCAAACCTGAGCATCTAACCTAAAATTTAAGATCTTCAATGACATCTTAAATTTTAAGCTCTCTACAATCTGGCCAGGCAAATTCTGTTACTCTTCTGATGGATACGAGCTGCAGGAACCAAGAATCTTTGCAAACTTGGCTACCCGCTTTAGGTACCAGTTTGGGAATTTTGGGCTGAGTTAACACAGTCCCTCTCATTTCATGGCTTATTATATATTAGGAATCTATTTACATGTAGTCAGTGTTGCAAACTTACAGGTCATTATAAAATCAAAAAGGACTAATCCCAACACTGACATTTCAAATTGGAAGAAATCTTAAGTTAGGCCAGGACACTGCAACATACATCTTTGTTTACCACGTTTGGTAGATCAGGCATAACCAACAGGCAGAAGCCACAGTGCACCTTTAGATCTTGAAGTTCAAAATTCAGGTTTGTCAAAATAAGTTGAAATTATTTAAGCAGTTCTTAAATTTTATTAAGATGTGTTTCAGTTCTGTTTGTTTTTAAACGCTACTATCTGACCCCGAAAAATAATAAATTAAGTGAAATCTGATTGGAATACAAACAATCTAACAAAACCCAGATAATTTAAGAAACATCTAAAGGCAGGGAGGGGGAGATAAAGTCTACTTTTAAACCACTTTCCTGTGAACTTCCATGGGAGGTGACCAATTAAATATGTAGAGAAGGCGTAGTTATGTTAACAACAACAACTACAAAAAACTAACCGAAAAACAAATACCACAACCCACCACCAAGGAAACAGTCCATGCATCTTAAACACTATATAAGCATAACGGAAGCATACAAACTATTTGACTTTCCACATTTGAGCAGCAACATACTATTTAATAGTTCTCTCTCACTGACTCATCCTCTTCACTGTTTAGAAATACACATTCTTCCCCTATGTATGTTACAGAAAATATGTATGCTTTCCTTTCAATGAAATATAACTTGAATAAGAACAGCACCTGCACTGAAACCTGTCCTCCAAGTATTAGCATTGGGTAACTCTAAACATCAAAATCCCCAAATACATGTTATTCAAAATAAATATCTGGAGATATATTTGGACTTACCATCATTCTAACATCACTCCTTTTGCATCTTAAAAAGCCAAGCAAATGGATTAGTAATGAGCCAAACAGCAAGAAATGCTTCATAATTAATACTCAGATTAATTCTAAAATTTGGGTTACTTGCTACTACTTGGCATGCCAATTAGTGAACAGAATAGCAAAAATAAAAATAAAAATTTCAGTCATTCCTTTCTCAAAGTATACTTCCCCCATCTTAAGCACTATCAGAGTAGCCCAACACCATGGCAGAGTTTCTCCAACCCAAAGAAATATTGAAATTAATAGAGTGAGAAGGATAGGTTTTGCTATAATTCTAAGTATTCCACCACGACAAATGCCCATGAAGAAGAAGTAACATCAAGTTTCAAGACCTGTCCCCTCTTTTCCTCTTAAAATTTGGACTTTTTGCAAAGCAAAGAGGGTGGATATAATATCCTGAGACATTAGATTTGTCCTGAAACAGTCAAACAATGCCACTGGCTAGCAAAACACAGTAACGGAGAACGGGGGGTCTGGAGCTGCAGGCATAATTTCATCAAGAGACCAAATTCTTACTGAGTCACAGAGTCACATAAGTTGACATACCAATCTGCCATCTCAGTGCTGTTGTATTGAGAACTACAATTATTTTTTGACCTTTCTCCGTAATTAATCCCTTCATTAGAAGATAAGCCTTGAATATCACCTACCATTTAGTGGTTCTTCTACAGCTTTCTGCAAAACATTTAAAAATATATATATGTATAAAAAGCCTTCATGTTTACTTTTGGCTCGCCACACTTAAATTACTCTAATTGACATATACAGTAAGTAGTGGTTCTACAAAAATGAAGAAAGCTAAACGTTAATAGAATTAATGACTAGAGTTCTGAAAAAAAAATTAAATCAATCAGTAACTGCATTCTCCAGATTATTTTTCCCCCACTGTAAATTCTTCCTCGGATGGAATACCTCTAGGTGGCAGCAAAAGGCATGCAAATACTACTTTTAGGCTCTAAAACCTAGCTGATTATTTGTCTGATTTGATCAATGGTTAGTAATAAAGTAGCACGACAAAAAAAAAAAAAAGTAGCCAAGCAATCGGGTGTAATCTCCTCAAAAGGAAATACACCACAGTTGTGCATTTAGTCTGATAGACAACACACACAATCTACAGAAACTTTTAAAAAACAGTAATTGATTAAGATGGCAGATTTCTAAATACACCTTTTCCCCCTCAGACTCAAAAAAATATCAAGCATCATTTTGTAAGTGTGCCCCAGTGTCAAAATGAAGCACTTCACCAATATTAATTTTTCCATAGTCTTTAGATTACACAGAATCTAAGTGTACTTTCAAAATTCCTTCACACCTATCTATTGCGTCAAAGTACAGCAATATATGCTGAACTCCCCTTGATGGAAACGAACAACATATTAACGCACTTAATTTTCCACTAGGTCTTTCTGTAACCTACGTAAATTCATGGGCACAAATTATTACCGCCTGAATTCCTCTCTAACCCCCACTAACTGCAGATCCAAACCCTGTATTTTCAGTGGTTGAGATTTCCAATGACCTCTAAGTTTTAAAAGTTTCTTTTGATTTTATTCCTGTCTCCAATTCAGAGTAACATGGTGTCCACTACTACATAACTGTGGCCATTTCTTTATTTGTCCAATCCTTGCTGCAGTATAAAACCACCTTGTGAAGAGAACAACTCATAAAAAGAATGGAGTTCCACAAAGGATGTTACTTAGCATGTAATAAAATAAAAAAATAAAAACATTCATTAAAGGTTATTTACAACCAAAAAAAAAAAGTTTAAAAAAAAACCAAAAACTCCTCCTACCCCGTTTGCTTCCATTCTACAAGTAAATATGAGCATGTTAGATAAGGACAAGATTGCGTTTTGAAAGAAGTGTATCTGTAATACACTTCTCAGCTTATTTTGATAACATAATGAACCTTGTGAACCTCCTCTTCTTAAATTTTTTTTTTTAACTCCATGCACTTACATTCCTTTCATAAGTAAGGAATCAATTGTCTAAAATACTATTGCTTAAAACGAAAATGGATGAGAAAAAGGAAAAAAAAATATCTCTGTTATCCTAACTACGGTCAGCTCTCCTGCCCCACTGTCAGAAACCATCTTTCTTCAACAGTTGGGTCTCAGGCTGTTGACTGAACAGGAGATATGAAAGTGTGTCTCAAATGATGGCTGTCAGCCAAGAAATGGGATGACTTCGTATTTGCCATGCTCCCCTGGCTACAAGGAAATTTTACTGGTATTTTGAAGTTGCACCTCTTTACTTGCTCTGCGAAACTCCAGAAATCAGGCAGTTCACATTCATGGACCACTAGAAAGCACTGCGAAAGTCTATGCAAATGACTGTTTTAGGAATGATTACTCTATAACTCAAACAAACTGACTGAGAAACCTTCTTTAAAAAAACAAAGTGCTTTTCCGTTTGTTCTGTGTGACCTAAAGACAGACGCTCTGCTTTCAGATAGTCTTATCAAATTAAGGGGCACTATAGTAAAATAAGAAAAGAAAAAAGGATTAAGGCTGTAGTACCCGTATAGCTGGGAATTCAAGAGCATATTAAAGGGTTCTGGTGTAAAAGACAATAGAAAAAAAAAAAACAACTTAAGTCTGTTTTAGCCACCTAGATAAAAAAATTCAACAGTATTCTGCACTCACCTTAATGAAAAAGCATTTTCCTTAAGGTGAGCAAAAGGTCTTTATATATTCGTGTCAAAAAGCGCATTGTAAAAGAACACCAAACTTCCCTTCACATTCACCACCTTTTTGTGACAGCCCTTGAAACTCCATTTGGGCACAAGAGGTGGAGTAGTCATCAGGTAAGGGTGGCAATTACAGTACTAGACACACTCAATAGGGACAATGAAGACCACCAACTCACTCAACATTAGACATCTGTTACACAGCCAGAACTTTTGCTTGCTACCAACCTGGTCTGAATTCGAACTAGTGAAGAAAGGTTCAGTATCTCACTACAATCCCCTGAGCCATCTAGTCACCCCAAATTTATTAATTTTAAGCTTACCCCTGGACGAGGATGATCTTTCATTCTGGAACCTAAAAAAATTACAAAAAAGTGAGCAGGCAGATGAGTAAGTGTCATGATCAACTGAATGAAAATATCTACTGATGAAACTTGGAACAGAGTAGCAACACACAAAAATTGAAGCTTCCCCTATCCAAAACTACTTAATACGATGACCTGCAAATTCCTAAAGCCCCTAAGCACTCCTGTGTTTAGGAACTGAATACTCTTATCATGTACAGTTTGTGAATTGTCTCACTCATGCATTCAGCTTTAACAACGAATTACACTACACACTATTCTTTGTGCTTATTTTTGGTGTGCTGGTATCTACCCCAACAGTTACATTTGACTTCTTCAGCCAGCATAATCAAACTGCAAGTGCAATAATATTTATGCATACACACAGCATCAAAGTCATATATATCAGCAGCCCAAAGCCAATAAAAATTACTTTTATAGTTGTTAAAAGGCTTTCTTCACCTCTTTCACATTTTTCACTCATCTTTGCCTATCTCAGGCATCAAATATTAGGCATTCTGCCTTAATTTCTTCTTTAATGGAAATCCTCCCTGTCTCAGGGTCTATTACTTCTGTCCATGCCCACACATAGAGTGCACATACTAAACCTGGAAGACTGCACAGTTCAGTGCAGACCAGGGGCTGCGCTGACTGAATACATGTCAGCTTGAGTCTGGAAGCGATATATCCTCAATTGCATGGTTCTGCATCCAAGCTAACATGCTGTTTGAAGAGTTTTCATGCACAGCTTGAGACAAATAAAGTCACTCTGCTCTCAGATCCAAGCTGTAAAGTCCACATAATGTTGTGCTGTGGTGTGCCAGCATTCCAATCACACAGCATTGCTACTTTTTTTTTTGCTTATTTAGCAGGCCTGTCTGGCTTTTATATCTTTAAATCTCTCATCTTTTTGAGATCTGGTGAACAGACCAGTTTCTGAAACAAAATACTACTATTCTTTGCCCTGGCTTTTAAAATTAGGCGTAAGAAAAAACAGGATTCACTAAAACGAAAGGTGTGCATTCAAACTGTTCTTATTTTAACCTACTTCTAACCACTGGAAATCACTGGGCAGCCTTTGCTTCTTTAAATTCATATTTTGATAAGCTTTTGTCTGCACCATCCCATAACCCACTCCACAGAACCCTTGAAATCCTTTTGCTCTCTTCATTCTAAGGTTCAGCCAGCCAACTGTGTAAATGCAGAGCTTAAACAGTAACATCCATCCTACAGTTGAAACACTCTTACTTAGGAAACCTGGCTGTGTTGATCTCAAGACAGTTTATTATGATAAGCTGTAAATTTCTTTACTCAAGATTCCCCACAAGCTCGATGAAACAAGGCCAATATATCCAGACAACTTTTCAGTAATTTTTTAAACTATGTAATTGTGAAATCGCACCTTATGTTCAAATAAGCTGTCTACCTCTGAAAAGTACAATAGAGAACATGGCTCTTCTAAATACTGAAGGGCTAAAATAAAAAAATAATGCAGACTATTAGGTGCTACTTACCCATAATAAACACGTAAGCCAGACTAAGCAAATTTGCAATAGCCATAATAGCTAAGCCAGCAACGACAACAGACCCATGTATTGGCGGACAAGCTGTTAAAAACACAATAATAGAAACTATACCATCTGACACAAGTAAAAGCACAAACTTTTATTTTCAGATATAGTTGAATACTAACATAAATAAGTGATTAAATTCTCTTTCAAAGCTATCCCAGAACTACTTCTGCATCTTTCTTTTTCTGTATACATTCTTTAATGATACAGAGGCATTTACTGATTTATCCTGCTTAGCTGTAATATTCTACTGCAGTTTAGCTACTCTGTCATTCACTGCAATTGACCACGTTTTTCATTAACTATTAAATTATTTTAAATTTGAAGTTACATCTTCAATCCCAATTGTTTGGGCTATAATTGCATTAGATTACAAAATACAATACTGTTACTGAGAGAACAGGGTAAAAAAAGGGAAGAAGGGAGCAGAATATGAGGGTAATTCTGAGGCAAAACCACCACAGATTAACAGGAATGCTCCATGTTTATAGTGATATCACAGAGCAGGAACAGGCTATTACAACCCAACCATAGTTGATGGCAGAAACTCTTTTCTCTCTGATCCTTGTGTCCAGGGACGTGTGAGCTCAACCTAGGATGAGCTATTTCTGCTGACACTGAAGGGTCATTGCGCTAAACTTCCAGAGATAACAAATAACATCTACTGCACATGCCCTGGGAAAAAGGTCACTCTGAAAAACTAGGGAGACTTTCCGTTTGAGAGCATAATAAAAACATCCTCCATTTTGGATTACTCTAGAGGATTAATGCTTTACCAGAAATCTCCCACCAGTTTATTTTACTACTACATTTGACAACACTTAGGTGTCCCTTACATATACTTCTGTATATACTAAATAACAAGCATAAAACTCAAAACACAACTCCACTGAAAGGTCTATCATTTCACCTAGATTAGACAGACCTTTAGAAAACACTTCAAGAAGAAACAGTTTTGCTTAAATACCCAACCAAAAAAACAGT
Source organism: Ibidorhyncha struthersii (assembly GCA_013398815.1). Lineage (NCBI taxonomy): Eukaryota > Metazoa > Chordata > Aves > Charadriiformes > Charadriidae > Ibidorhyncha > Ibidorhyncha struthersii. The sequence goes on from VZSZ01004259.1 coordinate 146,171, forward strand.
TAAAATGAGGAATGTCTTTAAGAAACGATAAGCCAGGGATATAAAGTGCTTCCAATGAACACAATTATGTATTCTCCTACTAAATACACTGCCAAGGATGCCTAGTCCTAAATTCACCCTGTTCCCTGCTGTGGGCTTTTTCTGGTGGGCAGAGGGGAAGGCAGGCAGGGGACAATGGGAGGGTTAGAGGCAGGGATAAGGGGTAGCGCTGTGTGCAGTGTTTAGTTGGTGTTCCTTTACAACTGACTGTTTTTCAGTGCTGAAACAGAATGCCAGCCACAACCAGACTTAAAACAGTCCAAGAACACTTCCAAGTTTACTGTCTCTGCATTTGCCTTCTTAAGCTGTTTCAACAGTATTCGTTTCCCAGCAACTCAGTTATCAGTCACATACAAGCTGAGATTAACAAAGAATTTCTCATTTACTCGTTGAACATGATAAAGTTATGACGACTCTAGTTTAGTTTCTAAATACTCTAGGCCTCAGTAACAATAACAGTAATAAAGGTCAACATTGGTTTTAGGTGACTCTTCGGGGCATTAACTGTTGGAAAATTAAAACAATTAACTTTTTTTTTTTAAGCAACTGTTCACAGAATGCAGTCATGCTGGATGTAGGCATACTAATGAAACTGATTTGTGTAATACTGCCCTTGGGCTATTCTTCTTTCACTAGATAAAAGAGCATTAACAGAGTAGTCCTAAACTACATTTGCCGAAGTTACTTGCTAACATTCAATGTGGTGAAGCCATTTTCACAGCATTTTAGTGTTACAAATAAGCAAACGTCAGGTACAGACAAAAGTAAAAAGACACTTTTACAGAAGATAAATTGCTTACCTGAGACACACAGTGCAAAACCAACCACAGCAATTATATAACCAAGAATTTCGAAACCTATCAGAGCATATGCTGCTTGTGGCAGACTATCAAAAACTGGGAAAAACAGAGAAACAAAATTGCAATTTTTAATGGTTAACTAGAGAGATACAAAAGGTAATCATTCACATAAAGTTAGAAATCAGATTCTCCTAAATTCCAGGCTCAGCTGGCCAACATGATAACAAAACAGCTATGCAAGTCACTCAGGGCTCTTGTACATATACACACACACAAATATACAAAAATATATGTATATATAAATAAAATTATAAATAAACCGTAAGGAGAAAAAAATTGAAACACATTCTGAGAGTTAATTATTCATCCCAGTCCCAAGACCTAGGAAGGAAGAGTAGGCATCACTCAGATCTCACCCTAGATCTCATTTTTCAAGCAGGTAACTCATACTTCTTCCCTGAAACAACTTGGCCAAACTAGCACAAGTTAAACATTTTGTTTTGAGATACTATAAACATCAGGGACCCAGCATGCTATCGTAGCACCTATTTATTAAAAAAAAAAAAAAAAAAAANGGGGTGTGTAGGTGAGTGGGCTCAGTTTTTCAATCAGTATGTTCTTGAGCTACTGAATAAATAAATACTCACCCATTCCAAACATAAAGTATTGAAGCGGTACCAAAATCACAGCAGGGACAACAAGTAGGCCAAGACCAGCTTGATTCTGTGCAGTATAGCCATCTGCAAACATTTGTATGGAAATTAGTGAAAGAGAAATCCTTGATTGGCATAAAGTACAAAGCAACAGAAGTAAATCATTAGTATCATTAAGTTTTTAGGGTCCAGAAAAAACCTCACTGAACACCAGAGGTCACCCCTAGCCCCTAACATTTACCCAAGGCAGCAGGGAAGAAAATAGAAATAAATTTGCAGTCTGTATCTCCCTGTGATCACCTGAGTGCCTGACAACCACAATGCTATTTTTATTGTATTCTGTATTTTTTTTTCATTTTAAAGTTAGCAGATGGCCATTAACAGGTGGTACTAACTTCCATACTACTGCATGGAAGAGATTAATTTGTGCTCTTACTCCCTTAAACTAGGCAAGCAATTTTAATACACTTACCTTGAACAAAAAGAACAGTGCCTACAACAGCAGCAACTGTAGAGATGACACCTGCTACAATAATGCCCGTTCTCTTCTGAGGTGCAATTTCATATTTTAATGCTTAATGACGAAACAAAGAGAGACAGAGAGGAAAACAATCAGACACACAGATTGTTTCACTAAAATACAGATTTTACGATTAGGACTGTTGTCCTAAACAAATAAGTCCCATAAAATTAGAACTATAAATACTACCAAGATTTCATTTGTTTTCGTTGTTTGATATGGTTAATATGGCTTACTCAGATAAATGAAACCTGGCACTGGTGTTTTAGTCAAATTCTTAATTCCATCTTCTATGCAATTCAGGTGATATGTTATCAAAATAACTTTGGGACATGGTACAGGTTAATTCAAGCAGATGCACTACTGACAACTGAATAACATTACAGTGAATTTGTTACTCGAGTGTCAGATAGGGATTTCAAAATTCCAGGTTTGATTCTCTTCCCCATGACACTGTGTGAGCTCAAACGTGTCACCTTTGTCCCCAGTGGAACAAGGTGATGTTCCCATCTCACCAGAATGCTTTAAGGATGAGTAGATATGGGATGACCTACATGTTCAGATGCCATAGACAAGACTAGTTTTCAGTAAAACTGTACTGCTAAATAGCTGCCATCTCAGAAATGGTGGAGGGTTTCAAAGCAGCAGCACTTCAGTAGTCTTTGGAAAAGAAGGAACAGTACAAATACATCATCATAATAAGCCGAGTTTGTTTCTGCCTAATACACTGCTAAAACTAAGACACAAAATAAGGCAGCTCTTGCTCCAAGCTTGAAAATTAATATGCCAACAACCTTGGTATATGCTGAAATTGGTCATCACAAACAGAGTATAAATATTGCAAGTAACTTCAAAAACAAGGAGCACACACAGAATTAACATCCCACTTACATCCACTGCATAAGCACAAAAAAACATATCATGAGGATACAGTAAATAGAGGGTACATCTGACAATCTTTACTAGTATCTTATCTATGGAAGGGTTACAGAATACTCTCTCTTGTAATTAAAACTCTGTCTTTTAATCATAATCACATTGTCTAACGCAACAGGACCCCAGTCATAGTCCCAAGTACTACTGTCATTTAAACCAAAACTTTATTTGGAATAGTAGTAATAGTAAAGACTTCCTGCATATCTGTACTGGAAATCCACATTTTTTCATATTATAAGTATGCTAAATAAAGAAAGCAAGACACAAAGGCAAAAATAAGTAATGAATAGGCTATACTTAAATCCTAAAAGCCAATCCTGTCAGCAGAAAAAGCAAACAAACCAAAAAACCCCACCACAAACCAACCAACCAACCAAACCCAAACCCTCCATAAAACACAAAACCAAGAAAACATATATTTCCAACTGCTACACAGAAAAAATCAAGCTCAGTTTAACAAACTATTTAAAGGTATAGTGTAGCATTGCTAGATTCACAGGTTAACTAAACCAGTGCAAATTAAAGGGGAAAAAAAAAACCAACCCAACCAACCAACAAAATCAAACAGTAAGTATGCCCACATGTATTCAGTTAGAGGCAGCACGACTACTTTTCCCCTGAGGTCTCAGACCTCACAATGAAGTGCACAGATGCAATAAAATCCAAGCAGGCTCAACTTACTCCTGTAAAATAACAGTGCTTCTCCATGGATGTATCAGTGCTTATTTCAGGACAATTATCACTTTCCTGTCAAAATGCTAAAAATGTTAAAGTTCTGCTATGAACGGAAGGCAATGACAATTCCTGAACATATCAGACTCCTAAACCATTATGAACAACAATGAAAATCAAGAATCTAATACCATGAAAATAAAATAATTTAGCAAATATATATCAGTTGTCAACCTCTGACCAAAGATGAACCTTTGCAGAGTCACATACCCCTTTCAGAGGTTCATGAAGAGGTTATAAAGGAAATTATATATAGATGGCTGAATACGTATGTGATTACTATAAATCACTGAGTGCAATTTCTTTCCCTTTCTTATGGGCCTGACTCTAAGCAGAGTTTTTTTATTTTTTAGAAGTTTACAAATTGAAAAAGGCCGAAAAAAATTCAAAGCCTGAAGTAACAAATTGTACCACAGGGAACCACCTGAAAGATGCACACTTTACATTGCACATACGTTGGACACCAGTGTATAAAGAACATCTAAGGATGTCTTACACTGTTGAACGTATTGCCGCTGAAAACGTTTAACAAAATCACTGACATCAGTGTTAAATTATAACTCAGCTAGTGCTAAAAGACTAATGAACAACTTTACACTAAGAAGAGAGCACCATCTTTCTCTAATACAGATTTTATGACCGTAAAATGAAACATGTTTCTGCTTTTAATGATTCAGTGTCATGGTGAACCAACAGTGAGAAAAAGCTTCCTTGTTCTAACCAATGACAGTAGAACGTATCAATTATAAGCAACAAAAATTACACATATGCAAAAAAGCTCATTTGCAACAGTACTGGCAGCAGAAACATCACCATATGGCAAACTAGCTCTAAACACAGACTCTTTAGACTGCATGTCATACCTTTGTCTACAAAGACATATATTTGCTACAAATCTTAGCCCCAGGAAGCAACCCTGGCTTCCAAGCAAACAGAGCAGACTGGCCCAGACCCCACTGCTTAGGGTTAGACCCTTTCAGCACAGTGCCGGCATCCACACTGCATGATTGGGGCACCATGTGGAGCACTGAAGCCCCGAAACACACACCTTTTTGCTGAGTTCGTGTTTGGTTTCAGTTCAAAGGTCCTAAACTCTGCAAATGCTATGCCAGACTAGTGCTTTCATAGCTTGATGCCAAAAACATACATTACGTGCCCTAAAAGAGTGCAAGGCTCACTGAAAAAGGAAATGGAAGACTATGTAGCACAAAAGTGTAGTGCTGTACTCTTATTGATCAAGCCTGTAAGTAACAGTGCTTATTACAAACTACCTTGAGAACTGTATACGAGTTAACTCTCATGATGTTAGCTGATTCATGCCAAAGGAAAGCCCAGAAATGAACGCAAGTAACACAGTGTTGAAGATCAGGAGAGGATTCCAGAGCAAACCAGACACCATGTCATGTGACAACGCAGACATACCACCCCTCTCAGTATTATCCACATCAATTCTACCAGACATCTTTTAGACATAAGCACTGTCTTTCATCTTACATGGATGCTTTTATGCAAGTGCTTTTAGGACAAATCAGTAATTGCAAAGAATTAAAGAGTCAATACTTACCAATAACAATTAACTGAGCCGAACACAAAATAATAACTAAGAACAGCAACGCTATGATGATAGCCCTTTCCACTAGAAGAAACCATGATCCTAGAGAATAAACAAAGAAAAGTGGTAGGAAGAAAACAAAAACTGAGGTTATCAGCTTTACATTTATCGCTCCTTTTAGGCTATGTTCTAGCTGCTCAATACTCAATGTAATGGTTAGCATTAAGAGTTACAATAGGCTAAGAAAGCTATGACTTCCACCTATGTATTTTTCACTCTGATCTTGTGTGTGACAACCTCAGTATTTTTAGTTACCCTAACATTTTCCAAACTGGAGGTCTTAACCTCCACTGCAGCAGAGGATATGTTTATGCTATTGTCTGGCAGTACAAGCTAGTTAGCTTGTGGAACTACAAACAGCACAGTAGATCAGAAAAACGGTGTATTTAGGCTAAGCAAGGAAGCTGGGCAAGATATGAAAAGTCCAATTTGATGCTTCCTCAGCTATTCTACCTTCAACTGCTGTAATTCTTGAAGAAATCCAGATGTGTGATAAGGAATACAAGAGCTAACCTAAGTGAGAAGGAAACACTGCTTTGTTAATTTTAGAAATCACACATTTTCCTTTAGGTCTTCCCACCATCATCCATTTACCTTTTCTTTTCCTGAATCTCGGATACTTTAGGCTGTTTAGTCACTTATGTTTAAGACCGTGTAAGCCATCCTTCAACATAAAATTCTGAAAACTTCTCTACTGAACTAGAAAATGCAGTTGATTCTTGCATCTCTGCTCATAATTTCATTTAGATTCACTCACTGGAGTCCAAAGTCTCCATTTCGTATGTTATACTTGCCACTGTTCCTCTGCCTGCACCCTTGCTTCCAAAGAAATTTCTAATCTTCATTTAGATGCATACTCCTTGCACTTAACTCTCCATATTTAAAAGATGTATCTTCAGCTCCAGAAACATGGAATTAAGTAGCAATACGTCATAACTTTCAATACCAAGTAAATAAATTGAGCACAGTTCTAAATTCACAAATTCCCCTCTTCCCTCTCCCCCCACTAGGTGTCAAAGAAAATATTGTGGTTAGAACATAAATACAAGGTAATCACAAAACATCCTAAAGGCAGAGAAATGGAGGAGTGTCTGTCAACTTCCTTATCAGCAAAATAAGCCTAATTTAATTAAAGGAAGGCTTTTTGCTTCATTTGCACTTTCAAAAAAGCAACTAAAATTGAACAGTAACTTCAATGCACAGTTGGCATTCTCTAGATTAGCCAAATCTTACAGGCAAGTCCCAGCGATGGTAACTGAGAATTTTAATGAATTGAAAGTATCTGCACGCACAGACTTAAAAGCAGCTTCACTACCTCTGTAGCATTTCCAGATGACACTACCAGGTATTACAAACAGAAAAAACGCAGCCATGTAGCCTGGTATCTGCTAGGACTTCAGCATGTAACACAGAACCACATACGGTCCAGTTTCCCAGTCAAAAAGCACTTATTGTATGGAAAACCTTGCAATACTGCTGGTACGTGCAACATACAAATAAGAGAAACAGCTGAACACATTTTCCCTGTAATACATTTCCCTTACTCTGTTGCTTCATAGCAATAAAGTAAACTCCTGGTGAAAAGTATTATTTCGAGAGACAGTATAAGGAAGTCAGTTCCATGCGGGAAGGGGGAAGGGGGGGAAGAAGACTGAAAAGAGAAGAGGGAAAAATCAAAAGGAAACAGGTGAGGGAGAGGGGAGGCGAGGGAAAGGAAACAGGAGGAAGAGAGGGGAGAAGAGGAGGGAAAAAGAGGAGAGGGAGTGGGAGGGGAAACTTTACGGTCACTCTCCTGTGAAGGTAACTCATCAGGAAAGAGCATGCCCAAAGTCAAAGGTACAAGCATATAAGTCTCGCTCACTCTGCTGCCCACTTCCTATGTGAACCCAGAAATTCTGCAAAGTGAGATAGAGAATAGTTGGCTCTTATAAGACTATCTTTGCATAAGCATCAATTTGATCATATTAACAGTGACAACACAAATTCATTGCTCAGAAATGACAGAGTGAAGACTGGTACAAGATTTCTGTTATTCACTAACCCTTCTCAAAACTCACTTGCTACACTTTCTTCTATTAGCTTATTATCTCAAGAGTCTCTCTCTAGAAGACTGATGAGCAAACAACAAAAAATTATGCAGAAGAATTTAAAGAGAGAGCAAGCAACTTGTTTACTTTCAGCTAAACCCTCGAACAGAAGACTAAGTTTTACATTTTCTAGCATACGCTCTCAAACTAATGTGACCTCGCAACTATAAATTCTTCACCAACCACATTTTTCCTTTGGTGTTGGGGTACTTTCCTCACCGCAACTGACAACTAGAAAATGAAATTAGAAAAATTACATCAGTTTCTTGCTTTGTAGTCTTTATACAGCTTTCAAAATTCTAAACACAGAGAAAGTAAAAACAATAAAACTTGCAAACGGGACTTGATTCTACTACACGCTCAAGCCTTGTTTCCTCTTCCAAAGCTTAACACCGAGTGGCAAAACAGTCCAAAAAGGCTGACTAAGGAGGAAACTTAAGAGAAGGAAGGAAACTGCCTATACCTTTTCCCCTGTTTTTGCATTGTTCTAAGAACCAAATGATTTTGCAGCATCCTCACTCTTTCAGTAGCTGTGCACCTCTCAATTCATTTTAGGATCACATTTGTTTTGCAGTATATACGGTTAATTCAAAAATTAGACCCAACTGTGAATTACGCAGACGTCTGCAGCAGAACACAAGTAACATCTATCTGAGCTTCATAAATATTTTAATGACAAATGAAAAAACTAATAGCAAAAATGTGCTAGGACAATTCTACAGTGCACGGGTAAGGCTCCGTGTGCTACGCACACATAATATATTCAGTGCTTCTGAGAAGCTTTCCAGAAGCAAGAAGCAAGTCTCCGGTGCAGAACAGATAAACAATACACACATATGTTCAGTGAAACTGTCACTTCTGCAGAATACTAGACAGACTGCACATGTACAGCAGATCCCATTATTCAATAGCTGAGGCGCTAGAGCACATGGGCTGCGTCTGACAAGATAAGGTAAAATGGCTCACTAAATGAGAAATTCATCACTTAGTCACCATTATTTTAAACACAGTCTTCTGAAGATGACATCTAATGCTAGACAACCATAACACGTTACCATCTAGTAGCAGCATTTTCAACCTCACTGGACAACTGCATAGGCTCAGATCAAGTTTTAGAGCTCCCATACAAAATTTCCATTAGTTCTATCTATAATTTTTCAGCATAGCTAAAGATTGCAAGATGCAATTCTTCAAAGAGATCTCTGTAGCCACTGTGATGGATGTATACATCTCAGTATTACAAAGATATTAGGAATATTTTTCAGTATGTAATGCAATAACATGAGCATGCTGAAAACATCACCAACTATATAACCTAAAAGATGTGGGAAAGCATATATTTTACTATACTAGACGAGTGATCTTCAGGCATTATTATAGACTAAAAATGTGTTCAGATCTTTCCCACCAAAGCACTCCCCTATAACTTAATCCAAAATAACTCACGTTAGCATTCAAGTTAGAAGGCTTGGGTGCTACGTTTTTTGTATTTTCAATTGAAAGTAATAAATTGTCATATTCATTATTTTTCTGTTTCCTGTAAGATTTTGCTTGTTTTCTCTTCCAGCAGATTCTAAAACAGTGGCAGGCAACTCACCTGAGTATTTCCTAAGTTCAACTCTTGTTTCTCCTTCTCTGTTTGATTCTGTTACTTCACAACTGTAATTTCCAACAACTGCTTCAGCACTGTTAAGCCTTAGAGAGGCAACACCCTTGGGTAAATCCGCCTCAGATACTAAGTTAGCTGATGGAACTGCTGGATCTCTTAAAGACTTCCTTGTTGCTCCATCAAAAGAGAAAATTCTTTTTCCTTGCCTTTTCCACGTAACAAACATGATATCTGCATTGTTCTCCTTTAGGTTAATCACGTGGCAAGGCAAAATGACAGTTTTATCACAGTCGGTTTTTTCAACAACATCTGTCAAATTAAACATCAACTGGGCAGAACCTATAAAGAAAAATGAAAATTGACACATTCAGAATTGTTTCTTAATGTACAAGAAAATGAAAAAGAAAAAAGAATTAGAACACATCACTGGGGAAAAAACACTCTCCTGCAAAACCACAAAAAGAGAATCATGTTTTAAGAGAATAACAAAAGAAGGAAAAAAAGCATGATTATAATTCTACACAGACCCTCTATGCAGATTTAGCCCTTTTCACATCCATTTAATGTATAACCTATCACAAATTAAAAAAAAAAAAAAAAGTAATAAAACTTTGGGCTGCCACTTACTTGGACACTTCCTCTAAAATGCCCTGTGCAGAAATACTGCATTAAGGCCTGGTTTCTGCAAAGCATACACATAACATTAACCACAGGTTGTCCCACTGATGTACCAATTTTTGCCGCTGATCACACAGGTATCTAAAAATGGAGGTCCAGGCATCAGCTCCATACAAACATCCTTTATAGTTTGTCAATGACACAGGGAAAAATTCTACTTTTACACTTCTGGGCGAAGGCAGGCAGGACAGCTTAGTCAACAAAGGTTTGTCATTTGTTCCTTCGTATCTCTGAAGGTGGAGCCAAACGCCCACAGGCTTAGGAAAAGAGAGATAATTTGCAAGAAGCGATCTTTCTGATGGAGGAGGTGCACACACAATACCATATACTAAATAAGATTATTACTTACTTAGTATTTAAGTGCATACCCAATAGAATTGAAAATGGAGAATTTTTAAGAACAAGTAATCGTTGTGATTAATGCTACTAACAATAGCATTCAATGTGGGTAATGAAAAATCACCATCACACAGGATTATGTTATCACTGCTGGTTTTTATCATTTCTCTCCCACATTGCACCACAGTTCTAAAACAGTAGTACTGACTGAACACTATTTCAAGAAAGACCTAAATTCTATGCCAAGATTTTATCTGAAACGAAGAACCATTTATCAGTTCTTGAGAATACAAAAAATTATAACATCAGTATTTAAGTAACACCAGGAATCAGAAGAGGTTAATGAAGCTAACTTGACTGCAAAGTATGAAGGCTTTGAATCCTTTATTTTTCCACTTTTGTGTGAATTGTAACTTAGTTTAATAGCTGTCCTAATAGTCATTGTTCTCAAGAGTCCCAGTGTCATTAATCACTCAAAATGCTAGACTATACTCACCTGATAAAACCAAATATGGGAAAAGATATGTACTGTAAAAGAAGACCACAACCTCTAATACTGTAAACACACAGACTTACAAATCAGAGTAGCTCCAGTGACTTCAGAGGAACTACTGGTATTCGCATGTCTAAAACAGCTCAGAATTGTGATATGCATTCAATGACTAAATTGATTTAGGGGAAAGGGAAGAGAAAAAAAGGGGGGGGAAATCAATAAAAGTTGTGTCGCTATTTGCAGTAGCTCAATTTTTTCAAAGCAACAGTCTCAGATCAAATTTAAAAAGCACTGGTCCTTGAAACATTAATTTAATATTCTCACATAAGTCACTGAATTACTACTGAATATCAAACGCTTATAATAAACTGACTACATGCATTATGCATGACAGCACTTAACAATGAAGAAAGAATTATTCTCCGGTTTACTCACTGTGTTGCATTTTTTAAACTGTACCTCAAAAAATGAAAGTAACAAAAGCAGAACAAAGGGAAACTGTATGGAAAACTGTACCCAACCCCCAAACTACGCACTAATGAAAAATAAATGCACAGAATTAAAAACTGTAGTGCTTTAGGAGTTCTTCCTGAAATAAAGTTCACATCTATTTTATTTTAACACTAGCTTATGATAAAAGGTTTCTGAGTGTGGGGTTGCTGGGGCTTGATTTGGGGTTTTTTTTTTCCTCCTTTAGAGTTAGCACATTTACACTCTGTAGGAAGAATTTATTCTCCACTGGCTCAATCACGAAGAAAGGTGATTTTCAACCAAAGGAAGCAACTATACTTCCAAACATTTACCAAAGTAAATTAAAAAAAAATCTTGAAGGAATTAAAACAAATTGGTCGATTTTCTCACTAGTATTAGCACAGAACAGCAGAGAGCTGTAAATTACTGATGCTACCGGTTTGCTGTGATATAGTCTACAAGCGCTGGCATATTTTGCCTGAAGCCGATTAAGAAGTACTCGTGCGAACTGCTCCACCAGCAGAGTGCTGGGGAAACAATGAGCAGGCTGCAGACAGGCACCAGCAGAAGCACACAGGCAAATATTTGCAGGTTTTGTCCTCTGCAAATCTGACTGCTTTAGTAGAAGCGGTTGCATGGCTGCCATTTCGCTAAAAGGAACGTGACTGCTTATTACAGATGATATTTCTACTATCAACTTCTGACGTTCTTCGGATGAGGAAGTCATCAGAACCCTTCAGCAATAGCTGCCAAATCCTGCAGGCAGTGGACTAGGTGGGCTCCTAGCCTCAAACTTTCTCATGGATTATCAGCTTAGAGGCGTCACGTAAAAGTGACAATTTTAGAGCCTTACGCTAAGCAGTTTGGGGGGCCTGCTTCTGAAGAATACGCAGTTGTGAAGCTGCCACAGAAAGGCTGTTTCAAATTATGCATGCAGCGCAAATTCGGGAATACTGCATGTTATGTCAAAACTGGCTAAGCTTGGTAGCTGCACCTCACCTGATGGACATCTGCATTCCTCACTGACTACAAAACATGCCTGGGCACTCAGCATTTAAGCAAGTCTACTGCTAACTCAGGAACCCAGACATGAATTTAGATACTAGCTTTAAACACGCAGGTGTAGGTGTGCTGCTTACTGACAGAAGAGCATTTGCACCTCAGTGAAAAGTGCTGCGATTTTTTTAATTCTCCCTCCCCGCACCGAGTTTCTTCTTGAGGCACAGGAAAGTCGTCAGATTGCGAGATGTCATTTACACATCAACGACACCCAACCTTCCTTTAAGACCAAGAAATGCCTTCAACCCTACAGCAGACGACTCGTTTGACCATCGCTATTTCTTCAAGAAGGGACATTAAGCTAAGCTGCAGTGTTCGGCTGATGGTCGGACTCGATGATCTTCAAGGTCCCTTCCAACCGAGACAGTTCTGTACTAGGCGCAGGAAGACGAGGAGCTTTACGCTGGTCACGGCGTGCCTCCTCTCCCCCCAACTTCTGCAAGAAGCAACCCGCCCCCAGACCCGGGGAGGATAAGGGAGGCGGAGGAGAC
>VZSZ01004260.1:22638-37465 GCA_013398815.1 Ibidorhyncha struthersii
GGGGGCGGGGAACAAACCCCAGACCAACAAACAGGCAGTTTTTTTGGCTTTGTTTTGCCTTCTTAATGGGGAATTTGAGGAAAAAATGAGAAGTCTCATAAGGAAAGCAACTGTCTCCCAGCCAGATCTCTTCTATTTACTGTTCCTTGTGCCTGAGGCTTTAGTAATTCTGTGTGTTTGCTGTTCCAAATGGATTGGGTTTTTTTATGTATGAAATGGTACCCGGTGGGTTTTTTTGGGGGGGCGGGGTATGCCTGTAAAATCTGCTGGAAAACTTCTGTTGAATTCCGAAGTCTGACCGCTGGCTGATTTTTGATGGTCTTTATCCCAGCTGTTTTATCTTTACCTTTGTGTATGGCCAGAATTACTGACTGCAAGTTTTGGGCTGTTTCGATGTTCTTTGGTGGCTGATGGAGCGATGAGGGACAGGGACCCTGCCTACCTCAGCAGTCCCGGAGATGGGTGTCTTATCTGCCTTGTGTATCCATCCTCCTCACCAGAGAAGTGGAAAAAAACCCAAAGATGGTTTTCAGCGTAACTTGCCCGTTGTGTAACACCTCTCGCTCAGGGCATGTAGGCAGAGACACGTTATGAAAACTATTTCATGCCTGAAGAATTTGGTGATAATAAAAAGAATTTGCATTTCCTAAGTTCTCACTCAGCGATGTCAAGTAGGGATTTTTGGTTTTGTTTTTTTAATTAAGAAACAACTCTTGGTTTTCCTTGAAGGCTTCTGTCTTAGCTAGAGCCAGGGAGAATCCTCTAGTTAACCAGAGCTATTTTACTCTCCAGGCTTGCTTAAATACTAAGTTTAATTATGCAGTATTACTTATTTTTGTTTTCCCTTGCCTTATTTGTATATTCAGGTCTTTGTGTGGTTTCTTTCTCTTTTGATGTTTGCAGAAATGCATTATCTTCATCTGGCTGGTTTGTGTTTGGTGTGCCACTAATTGACTCAATATCCTGTTTGTTGGAATGAAAGTGCGCTCTATCATGGCATATTTTTCCAGGGTGTAAAACCTCGCAGTATTTGGGCCACCCTGTCGGGAAGGAAATTGTTGGTTGTGTTGTGGAAATGAAGTGGCGATGGTATTTTTTCCTCAGGTGAGCAGGGTTTTGACTTGAAATGAGCTCTTAATGCCCTGCCGAAGGTGAGATCCTGCATCCTCCTTGTTTGGACATCCCCTGCAAAGGGCGCAGATGTGCTGCAGGGACTCTTTGGGGTTGGTCCTTGGGGACATCCACCTGAATGTCTCCATTGCCCCAACCTCAACAGGAGAGCCGGGCAGGAGGGGACCTCAGTTGACCAGTGATGCTTCTGTGGGGCGCTGCGGAGAGCGGAGGAAGGTCTTTGTCTCTTGTTTGGGGCTGAAGAGCTGCGTTAGGAGACTGGGAAGGTCTCTCCCAGTCTGCCCCCTTCCCGGGGGATGTCCCAAAATCACTCTGGTTGGCCTCAACGGGCAGCGTTGAGCCCAGATTTAGTCCTTGAGGGACCTGGCTCTGTCATCGGCTGGAAGACGAGCTTTGCGGTAGCAATTTGGACTTGGACGAGTAGAGAGCAAGAGCCTTCTTTGTGTCCTAAGTTGCTCTTTCCAGTAGAAAATTAAGTTTCCTAATGTGTGTTTGGCTTAATGTACACACATGGATATAAATCTCCCTTGTTCTTTTCGGTCCCTGACCCTCTTGGCAGTAAATTTGGGAACCTGAAGCTGTCAACAAAGCAAAATGGAAAAATAGAAGCCAGACAGACCTCGGTTGTGTATGATATTTTAAGTAACCGTAGGTACGCACTATGGAAATAATTAGGATTATTTGTTGTGTTGAAGGGAGGTATGTCACTGAGGTATTGTGTGCACCGGCGTTCCCCACGCCTGCAAGATGGATTAGCAGCTGAGTTAACAGATGCAATAAAGCTCGACTGAAAATAGTTCACTGTTGTTAAGTGTAGGTGAAAGGGCTTTGGTTTGGCTATCAAAGAGTGTATTTTGACTGCTTGACAAGTTTGAAAAAAAAAATCATTTCAATATTATAAGCTTTCTCTGTGAGTCTGGGGAATTTTTCTGTGCCATTAGAGTAATCGGCAAAAAACCTGAAATGCACATTGATTAATAACCTAAGTGGAAGCGCAGGGGAAACAAGTGACTTTAACATTAATAAGGCAAATAAACCATTTATATAAACTGGTTGCTAATTGAGTGGGACATTAAATATGCTGCACGCTGGTACACACTGCTAAATTGCGGTACTGCCTTAACTCTACCAGTCGTCTTTGGGAGCTGACTGTGAGTGAGGGTGTCTTCTGGCTTAAAAACTCATGGGTGGCTGGAAAAAAGGGGGTGCAGGAGGGGACGAGCATCCGTGGTGGTGGAATCCAGGGCCAGGACTCTGGGGGCTGTCACAGGAGCATCCACGTGCCTGGCTGGAGGGCGATGCTGGTTGTGGACCTCCATGGTGAGGACAGGGAACTGCTGGAGAGGGTCCAGCAAAGGGCTACAAAGATGATGAGGGGACTGGAGCACCTTTCTGATGAGGAAAGGCTGAGGGACTTGGGGCTTTTTGCTCTAGGGAAAAGATGACTGAGGGGGGATCTTATCAACGCTTCTAAATACTCAAAGGGAGGGTGCCAGGGGGTGGGAACAGTCTCTTTTCAGTGGTGCCCAGTGACAGGACAAGAGGGAACGGGCACAAACTTGACCATAGGAAGTTCCATCTCAACCTGAGGAGGGGCTCCTTTCCCGTGAGGGTGGCAGAGCAGTGGCAGAGGCTGCCCAGAGAGGTGGGTGAGTCTCCCCCTCTGGAGCCATTCCAAACCCGCCTGGATGCCGTCCTGTGCCACTGCTGGAGGTGCCCCTGCTCTGGCAGGGGGTGGCACTGGGGGAGCTTTCAGCCCTGACCATTCCGTGATTCTGGGATTCTGTGACCTGGGTTTGGGTATATGTGGTGTCCTCTCTCTCTCTCTCTCTCCCTCTCTTTTGGTGCTTTTGGGGTTTGAAATCCCCATAAGAATTGCAAATGTTTTGAGGAGGGAAGGAGGGAAAGCTGACTCTGGTTGCTTGACAGTGGCCTTTAGGATGGGAAATTATTTGGAAATGGGGTATGCCATTTTGTGTCTGGTGACAGATATAGGGAGGAGGTTGCACAAAGCATTGCCCTTGGAAGTGTGCCGTTGAAATAGTGGTTGGGGCTGGAAAAAGCACTGTGTGCTCAGAGCATCACGGGGAGGTACAGCTCTAAGCGTCCCAACCCAGTCTGACCCGCTCCCATCAGGAGGGTACCAGCAGCGCTGCATCACTTGCAGGATGTGAGCTTAGAAACTTCCAACTCTGCTGCCCTTCATTAGCGCCTCCGTTAGCAGGACCACAGTGCTGGTTCCCATCTCTTCCTTCCTGGCACGCCACCGCCTCCGCAGGAGGATTCTCCCAGTAAAATAAAAACACAAGTCCCACAGCAGCACAGCTTTAAAGCCAAGCGGGGAGGACTTGACCACCCAGCAGAAAAGGAATACCCTAAAGCCATCAACCTAAAACCTCAAGTTTGCTGCTTATTCCAGGCAAAAAGCACACCTTCACGCAGTGCGCATGTGTGACAGCCTGGGAGGAGGCAGTAGGGTCGCTTTTCATCCTCCCTTTGGTGTTTGTGCCTTGTGGGGCAGGCACCGTTGTGGCTGTGGGATGTGCAGTTGTGCCAATAGCCCCTGTGGATCACAGCAGCACTGTTGCGGACAGCCGAGGGCTCGCGGGCCATTCCCGGGGAAGCTGAGCATCCCCAGCTCATTTTGTCACCCAGAAAACGGGGCAGGTTTTTGTATTGTGGGTAGAATGAAAGGCGATGGGATTGGGTGGAGGGTTGGGTAGCCTTGTCTGTCTCGATGGCTCCACCGGAGTCGATCACAAGCTCATGCTTTTCTTTCTTCTTCTCGGCCCTTGTTAACGCGGGGCTGGAGCAGCGGAGCTGTGCTTAGGGGTGATGCTAGTGTTTCTTGTCATCTTTGTTGGGGGTTTGTAAAGCCTCGGTAGCATGTCAATTATATATGATGGGTGGAAGCCTAATATTCTGTGATAATTAGAAGGCAAGTCTAGTGTGAAATCGGATTAGAGCCCGGCATTACAGTCCGGGATTCCTTTGGTAGTTGGTTCAGAGGAAGTCATCAAACTCTTTTAAGGATGCCACAAGCCGGTGTGTGTTGGAGGGAAGGGGCAGAGCGGGAGGCTGAAATGCTCCCCCAGTGTTGTTCGCCTCCCGCTCCTCTGCCAGCCTGCCTTACCTCAGCCCGTGTTCTCACATGGAAGCAAAGTCCAACAGCAACAGCTCAGCCCAAAGCAGTTTATGGTCTTATTTACTGAGCTGCAATGAAGGGCTACACTGTGTATGGGAGTGCTTTAAAGAAATAACTCTCCCAGCGAACCCCTCGTGAAAGTTCAGCTGGTTTTGCAGCTAGAGACGCTTAAAGTATGCACTTGGTGAAAGTGAGGAGAAGCAGGCTGGGAAGGCATGTTAGACATCCAGAAACAACATTTTGAAAAGGTCTTGGAAAATGGTTTGGTGGAGGGAACTGCTTTTCAAGATCACAGAGCCCCTGAGTTTGCGCTGCGCACTTACCCATTCGATGAAAACTTGTTTTCCGACACATTGCAAAATAGTTACTCAGTTCGGAAGAAACTCCGTGTGCCTGGAGTCTGCTAAATGTGGCGCTTCTGTAATGGCTTAAATCATAAGTTTGCAAGATTACCTTTCTGAGTGCATTTCCTTGGATGTGCAGATGGTAACATCGTGTACCGGTGCATTTCTATCTTTAAACCGCCACCTCCGTTCCCCAGAGGTGTGCCGTTACCTAGCCAAGGAGCAAGCTTCTCTTGTAATTCTGGTCCGTCGTTCTCTCTCTTTATATTACGTGTATTCACATGTAATAGAAAACAGAGAAAAAGTCTTGCTGCGACAGGCCATGGGAAAGATCTGCCGCAAATCCGTGACAAGTTGCCACGATGGTGTGCATATGCGGGAGGTGTTTGGAGTCGTTCTCTGCTACTTAAAGCTTTCTTTGCCGTGCAGCCCCCAACGTGAGGATTGCGCGCCCTGCCAAACTATTCAGTAAGAAGCTGAACTTGAAAGGAAGCTGGGGCAGAGTTATATTTTTTTTGCTGTGCTCACATGGTGATAAATTACAAAAGCTGCTGAGTCTTTTAACACTGAACAGTAGATGAAGAGTTGCCTTGTATGGGCATTGTTTGATGAGTTTTAACTTGGGGAAGTAATTATTGACGAATGTGTCCTTGACAGTGAGTGCACACCATGAGTGTTCTTTACATAATATACATAAACATCAGATCTCTCTTTAAGTGGGCCTAAATACTCGTGGTTTTCACTCCTTTTCCTTTGAGGAGTTCACTGCCAGTTGGAAAAGCGAAGAGCGTTGTCTTGACTCTAGGTCGGTGTTTTCTGTGTCTGTAACTGGTCCGTGCTCATGTGGACCGCTGGCACTTCCCTGCCTGCTGCCGTGTTTTGAAGCTGTTTCTGATGCTGCCATGCTTTGAGGGGTCTGTCTGTGGAGGCGTAAGCAGTTCCCAGCACCGTAGCCGCTCGCCGGAGGGGCGGGCGGTGGATCTGTTACCTGGGCGGGCGATGGGACGGTGGGATGTTGCGTTGCTCTCCCTGCAGGCTCGGGCGTGGGATGGGTCCCGCCGATGGATGCTGAACAGATCACACGTGCTGGCTGATTTAAAATGAAGGGTAGACATGAGATTTCTCGCAAACCGTGTCGGTGCCTGTTGCTTTGCTCAAGCGAGGATGGATTTTCAGGGATGCAGAGGTGCTAAGGACAACCCTCCCCATGAGGAAAACTGGGGCCCCAGTGTCTTCCAGTGACTTTCCATTGGTATCTCCTACTGTGGCGTAAGAAAACTACAAGAAAAGCAGCCTGCAGCCCTAAACTTCATTTTTATTTTTAACAGTGTGTGACACAGTGCATCCTCCTATGATTAGCACTGAGTAGCCAGAGCTCCTGGGCTCCAGACAGAGCTAATTCTTGAACGCGAGCCAAGACCGCATAGTGCTGACATGACTGAGAAATATCTTCCATAATTAGGTTGCTTGGTCATTCATTTTTGAATGTCTGAGTTGCATTTTGGAGCACAATTTCTTAACGATCAACCAGAGGGGATCTGTGCAAGCTTGATTTGCTGTCAGGGATGTTCTCTTTGCTCAGCTTTGCACGTGTGTCCCAGGGAGGTGCAAGTCTGGGATGAGGGGGATCACAGAAAATTCAGCTTAATGGTATAAATAGATATAAAACTGTTACTTATACTTGTGAAATATGTTGGGCTTTTTTTTTTTATCATAAATAAATTGGAGTCATTGTTAAAACCACTGTTTTAGGGATCCCAGGGCATCTGTGACAGCTTCAGAAGTGTCTGCAAAGTGTAACTAGGAATAGAAATCCCACTATCAGTAGGTTTGCATTTGCCAAGTAGGGTAGAGGTTTACCCTTCCAGCACAAAAGAATGGGAAGTATGTAAGTCGTTACCACCAAAGGCCGGCATGCGTTGTGGAAATGGTGCTGAAACCATGAAGTGCATTTCAGGTAAAATATTTCCAATATACTCCCCTCCATAAGAAAACTAGGAAAAAACCCCACACCCTGTTTCAAGACTTCAGAAATTAAATTCTTTTGACACTGCGAAACTAGCCATCCCGCTAGCTGTAACTATTGCTTGGCTGCTCTTTGAGTTTCCCGTCGTGTCAAAGAGCCTTAGTCCTCTATCGAAGCCGGAGCAAAGAGATTCAAACAGAAATAAAGTGGTGGCGTTTGGGCACTTCCTTTTTTTTTTTTTTTTTTTTAATGCTTGCTGGTAGCGCAGGCTCATAGAGGAGTCCCCAGGTGTGCTCCGGGATGGATTTGGTGGGCAGGATCCCAAATCCTGGGTGTGCATCTTCCTCTATTTTAAATGACTTACCAAGCTAAACGGAGCTGCACACCTTAATGCCATGTATTTGCTGCTGGTCGTGCTCCAATGAGATGGAAAGAAATAGACCATGAAAAAAAAATACATCTGTAAGGAGATAGCGAGCTCTTTCTGTGTTTTCTGAAGGCTGTGCCTAAGCGGTGCTGCTTCCCGTAACAGACTTTGAGCTTTCCATAATTCAAGAGCAACGGGCGGTCTTGTGCAATAAATTAACTGTGGCAGAATTATCTGTTGGTCAAGGCCTCCCTGTAATGCCAGGGAAAACAAACAAACCTTGTAGTGCAAAAGGAACATGGATTTAGGAGAAGAGGTTCTTAGGAATTATATATATATAGAGAGAGAGATAAAAATATTTCTATCTTATTTTAGAATGGTCCTTAAGTGTCTGGAAGGAGAGATACTGACGTTTCTGGGCTAGAAAGTCATGCAAAGTGATGGAAAAGTTCAGTACCTGGGCGAATGACGTTGTTACGAGATCTCGCACAAGGCAGGCAGAGAAGCAACCGCTCGTGTTACCCAGGGGCAGGCGTTCTTTGGCACTGTGCAAAAACTGCTCGTGCTTCCCTAAGCCCACTTGGGATGCTCTGGCAGGTAGGACGGCTCTTCAGTAAGCACGTGGTTTGCTGTGCAGGGGGCTGGCAAGTCCTTTGCCGCTCTCGCCGTGACTCTCTGAACCTCGGTGGTGGTTGGAGGTTGTTGGTGGCTCCAGGGTAGGGAAGAGCCTTCGCTTCTCCATCTGCTTCCTCGGGATGAAGGGTAAGGTTTGGCAGCGGGGTGTGAAACGGGAGGGAAGGCAGCAGCTTACATGTAGGCTGTGTCTTTTAAAATACCATCTGACTTGGAAGGATGAGTTTCTCATCCTAACTGCTTGTTTTGATCGTATCTTCAGCGTTGACAAAGATTTTCACAATTTGCCCAATTTTGAAGCACTTTAGCATCAGCCTGCCCGCCTGTGATGGTGCGGCGTTGTGGGACCTGTCAGAGGAGCTGGAGCTGAGGATTGAGACGCCAAGAGTTTATCTTGGCCCACAAAACTTGACAGCAGCATTTTACTGGTGGTGCTGGGAGAGGATAGCTTCATCCTGCACTGCAGCGGGACGCTCTAAAAGCAAATTATATGGGGCCAGATCCCGCGCCCAGGTGAAGTTTTGGAACGGAGCTGTGGTAGATACTGAAGCACTTTATGATTCCTCTGACTAAGCCAGCTTGAGCCAGATGACTCTTCGGAGAGAATTATCGTTCAGGGTGAAGGAAAATAATGTGTTTGAATTCTCCAAAAACAAACACCCCATTTTGCCCAGGATGATGACAGAAAACTGTAAAATTAGGAGCTGAGAAATACAAAGCTTTCTCATGAGCTGTTGTGCAAAACAAGTATGTTTTAATATCAGTGATAACTGTGTTTGTGAGAGATTACTTCCCCTGTGATAACTGGAGGTGAAGAAAAAAGGATTTATCTGTACAAAAGGACTATTTGCCGTTGATAGTGTTGTGTATTAACTGAATGAATTGGAAGTAATTAAAATACTCAACAAAAACTTAATGGAAGATATCATAGTACAGACAGGTCAATTTGCTGGTTCTTCAAATTATATTGTGCAAGATGAGTATCTGTTTATTCCATTTATTAACTGAACAAATAAGAGGATGCTTTTTAACGTTCTTGCAGAACGACGAGGTGTGGTATTTAAATGCGTTGCTACAAAGTTCCTCTACAGAATCAGGTTTTGATGTGCCCGGCCCAGCGCTCGCTGTGAGGGGGGTTCTCCTTGGGAGGGGATGGTGCTGCGGGTCCTGACCCCCACTGCCTCCCAAACCGACCTCTTTGCCCTTGCATGGAGAGAATTCTTTTAACTCGGGATATTTTCTTCTCTGCTTTCCAGGTGACCACTTGAAAGTCTGCTCGCAAGGCTACACATGCTGCTCTCAAGAAATGGAGGAGAAGTACAGTCAGCAGAGTAAACATGACTTCAGAAACGCTGTCATAGAGCTTAGCAATCACCTACAAACCATGTTTAGTTCCCGATACAAGAAGTTTGACGGTAAGTGCAGAGACTTTGAACTTGCTCTCCTTGGGATGAAATGTAAAAAATCCCCATCCTGTTGTTCTCTGTGCAGTTGTTCTGCTCTGCCTCCCGCTTTGCCGGGGAAGTTCATGACTCATGGCTCAGAGGGCAGAGCATGCCCTGTTTTGCAGTCCCGTGAGAGAGAAATATTTGCTGATTATGGCTGCTTGTTTCCCAAAGAGAGAGATCTTTCTTTCTGATGAATCTTGTGAAAAACCATTTTGCTCTTATTATTTGCAGTTAGTTTTGTTGGTACATCCCCGCAGCGTGTGTAACTAACGTGCACATCTTGCAGCCCTGATCCACAAAAATGCTGACCTTTCCCAGCGTGTTGTGAAGTGACAGGATTTGTGTCCCTCTCCCTTAGCCTTTGGGGCTAAGCAGAGAAATACAGAGCCGGTTTTGTGCGGAGGTCAAGGGTTCAAGTGTGATGCAGGGTCTGAAGCAAAATGTACCAAGTCTCCGCTGAGTTCCCATTGCTCGAGTGAGGATGCTAACTGCTGGCTGATAAGCAAATGAACAGGTCTTGGCATTGCTCTCGGATCAGCAGCCGTGTCCCGTCAGACTGGGTCTCCATAGGGCATGCCTGGCTGGTGGGAGCCGCGGGAAGAAGCTCTGTTCGGAGGTAGCTGGCACGTGCCCTCCCAGTGTTGGCCCACTTTTGAGAACACCTTGGGTACATTCCTCTTGCAGATAGCTAAAGCATCGGGCATTGGGCGCAGTACCTGCTGGAGATCCAAGCACCATCTCTTGGTTTGGCTGCTGAGCTCTTGGTCACGGCAGGTCCCGCGGGGCTTTGCAGGCACCTCCGTGCTCCTGTCGCTGCAGCCCCAGGAGGGAGGAGCAGGGCATCAGGCCCCTGCCTGGGTTGTCCTTGATGGCTGAGGGAAGAGGTGACACCCAGTTGCACGTGGAAATACCTGAAGACTCAGGTGGACTGGGTTGCTGAGGCTGTTCTGCTCGTACATCATTGTCGCTGTCTGTAGTTCCACCACACAGCTCCTGGATTTTTCTCCCTTATTCAGTCACTGATTTGACATGGATTCTCTACTAATATCCCGAAGTCTGTGTCGTGAACCTCCCGGGGACCACCTCTACACTACTGCAGCAGGGAGCAGCCCCTTTCCTTCAGAAGGGGTTGGCACTCGGGTGAGCGAAAAAGTCCCTGGGTATGAAATTGCAGTGAGTCAAAGTGGAATTACGCAATCATCTTGATAGCATCTAAATCTGCTAGCTAAATATTTCCCTCTTAACCTCTGTTGTCTCTACCTGCTGCAACACCAAAGGGATGATAGAGAGAGAACCAAAGTGTCTAGACTTGCAAGCTTATTAAATGCAGAACAAGGCACTTAATGAAATCCAGCCCATAGATAAGCGCTTTCAAAGAGACCAGAGGAACAGCATCTGCTTCACCTTAAATGAACGACGAGGCTTTTTGAATTGCTGCACTGGAAAACAAAGAGCACGCAGGGTTCACCGTGTTAGCATCCCTGACGCAGTGCGGACATATTGCGAGGTGTGTCTGCATCTTCATAGGGTGAGAGATGGCTGCAGGATGGCCGGGTGATGTTAGGCAGAGCTGAGCTTGGATACCTGTCAAAACACAAGGCTTTAAAATGGGTGATCTTTCATAGGGAGCGCTGCGCGAGCTGTTTTGTCGGTGCTGCGTGGTTCTTCCGTCAGCTCCTTGCAGCGTGCACTGTGCTGGTCTCATCCTCGTCTTAGCCCTGGGAGTCCTTGACAGGCAAATTTGGAAAGGGATGGTGTGATCCTGTCGTTGGAAGCTGGATTTACTGTGCCCAGCCTGTCCCTGAAGGGTGTTTCTCTGCCCTGTACAAAACTAATGAAGGAGAATTAGCAAACCCCCTCAGCTTGTCCCAAAGCCTAATGGCCCCATCTTTGCGCGTTTGCTAATATCAGATCTCAATCTTCACTTGCTGCAGACAAAGCTGATTTAGGGATTATTATTTTTTTTTAATTTTACCTGGGGTGAAAGCAGAGATTAACTGATTATTATCCTCCATCATTTACCTCTTGGAAGGCTTTTAATCATAACTGCCTCTCTCCCTCCAGCCCCGTCACCTGGAGGCTGAAGGCACCCCTTCTTCAGCAGCACTCTTGCCGGTGGCTGGGGCAGGTTGAGGGATCTCTCCTCTGAGGTCCTCAGACTCTTCTGCAAAAGTTTTGGAGTGGTAGCTGTGTTTGAGCCTACTGTAGAGTGATCGGCTGCTTGTGGTGTGGTGTTGCCTTCCTACAGTCCTGGTGTTTGGTCATCAGGTCAGCTGTGGTCAGTTCTGCCTTGCCCTTTTGAGTTCTCCTTGTCCAACGTAATTCTTCCCACGCTTTTTGAGGTAATGTGCCCAGACTACAGGAAGGAGAAACGATCAAGACCCATGTATTTGTCCTGAACTCTGGGGGTGAGATTGGAAAAGCACGCGATCCCTTCCAGAGCTCTTCCTTTGCATGGGCCCAGGCTCTGATTTGAGTGTTGGCAGCTCTTTAGGGCTGCCTTGTTACTGGCAGCTCAATCCATCCCAATGACGATAAGGCTGACACAAAAGAGCTGTGCCCCTTCCTCTGTGTAACAAGAAATCCTCTGCGCTACAGCTGCGTGGAGGGACTGAGCAGCTCATTGCAGAGACTGAATTCACTGAACCGGTCTCTGAGGCAGTGGGACCGATGCCCCTCGTGCAGGGTGACACATCCCCGTGCTGCGCAGGGCCACTCCAGGAGGCAGCTTCAGCAGCAAACAGCGTCCTCCAGCTCTTTGGAGGACCCTGTGTTGTGGGTTCTCTGGCTCCTCATCTCTCAGCCTTGACGTTCAGGTCTGAGAGGAGAGGCAAACCCGTGCTGTTGCCTCCGTTATGGGCTTGACCTTTCCAGCAGTTGCTGCTGCAAAAGGACAGTCGACGCGGCAGCGTGTCCTTTGGATGGCGGTTGCGATGCCCTGTGGCTCTTGCAGTGTTTGCATCAGCTGTTGCCGGAGCGCTGTGTGCTGTTGGAACTGTTGCCAGAATTGCTCTGATCTGACACCAAAGCCATACAGAAATGGATTATCTCCTCTTAATCGGGAGCACGGAACAAGCTGCTGATTATCCATCCCCAAAGGCCTGACCAGAAGTCATTTCGGCTCCTAATGCGTAATGAGACAGCGTCAGATCCTCCTGTGCGTGTTCAGTGTGCGGACACCGGGAGGAGACTGGAGCTTCGGAGTCCTATATCTTGTATAGCCTGTCTAAATATTTGCTTACGGTACAGCTATGTATGCTCCTGAGGGTCTCTCATGATGTAATTTAAACCAGTAGCCCAATCCCGGGGTAGCAGTAAGGTACCTGTTTTCAGCAGTAAGGGAAAGGCTTTTTTAGTAAAATAAAAAATACTTTGGGACTCTTCAGATTCCCCATTGCTAGATGTTTTTAAGGTGAAGATGTGCTGGTTTTTCTGGCGTATGTGATCTCAGATACGTTTATGGGCTTCAGTGAGAAATTTGTGGGTGAGATTCTCTGGCCGTGGAAGTGTCTCTCTCTGTGATAATGCCAACTATGGGAAAGCCACAAAGCTGTGTGACTCCAGTGACATCTCATGCCACAGAAGCAGCTATAGCAGTCAGGGCTTTAAACGTGTCCTCCCCTGCCTTTTTTTTCCTTTTAAATCTCCTTTGCCTTGTCTCATCTTCACCAGTTAGTGCCCTCCCCTTCCCTCTCCCAGGGATTAATAACATTAACAGGATTAATGGTGACATTAAGACTGTATAAACGCTCGGTCCCCATTTATTAAACTTGAACTTCCACCTCTTTTGCCCTTTGAGGCTGAAGTTTTCCACGCCGGGGTCTGTGCTGGCCAAGCGGCGCTTCGGGGAAGCGGCTCAGCTGTTCTGAGGACCTGGAGCAGGGACAGGACATAGCACATAACTCTTCTGCAGCATTTCCGCTATTCTGTTGCTCCCTAGATAAGATGTTCTTAGTTTTTTCTTATTAAAGGCACCTCCTGAATCTCTTGGAAGACATAAGTGTTGTGCCAGGCCCTTTGCTGGGGGGAGAAATGACGTTTGCATCCGGCAAAGTGGCTGCTGCATCTCCTGCCCATGTGTTTCACAAGCGCTTTGGCTGTTGCATGTCCCTTTCTCCCGCGCGCTCTGGATTTAGGGGAGACAAGCAAGCTGCTGCAACCCTTGTCGTACGGGAATGGGATGTACAGAGGCGAAGGGGAGGTGGTCCGTCCCCAGCTGGGCTGGCAGTAGGTTTGGTGTTCCCAGTGCTGAGTTACCAGAGGGTTTGTACAAAACAGATGGCCTGAGCCAGTATTTGGGGAGCTATTAAATGCTGTGTCCCATTTCTGAGCAGCTCCCCCTGACTTTTCCATTTGCGTTTAAGATAAAAGAAATACAGAAGTGTCAAACAAAGCCCAAGCGGCAGGAGCCGGCCAGGGGTCCCCGAAACCACGGTGCACCCACCCCTCCCTGTGCCGGGGACTGGGCTGGATCGTGGCTCCATGTTTATGTTGGGCAGAGGAGCCACAGCTGTAATGCGCAGTCGTGCTGTGTGTCTTGGAAGCATCCCAGGGTGCCCTTGATCTAGCACGAGCTTTGCGTTACTCCTGGGTGCACAAATACCGATTTACTTCTGATAACTGGTTTGTGGCTGAGTCCGAGTAACCAGTCAGGTGGAGCGTTGGCCAAATACCTTCCAAACTCTGCTAGAACTGTTGAAAAAAACCTTTTGTAAGCTCATGTCTTAATTTAGATTTCACTGTTCAGATGACCCTTGGTTTCCAGCCACTGTCTCGAGGTAGGATTTAGGTGTGGACGCGTGGCCAGGAAGTATTAATAGCTGGGATCGAGGCAGGAGGGATGAGGGGGAGCTTTCGGTGGTTTCATCTCCGCTGCTCCGGGCAGTGCGGAGGCAAACAGTGAAAGACGAGCCCCGCAGGTGCCCAGCCCACCGCTCCTATAGTTAGAATTTGGCAGACCATCGAGACACTCTGCCTTACCGAAATAACTGTCCTTCGGGGACCTTCATCTCGCCTTAACTCTTCTATAGGAAACTACCAGCAAGAGCAGAGCCCCGGGGCCCCATCCTGCTCCTGTGCCAGGGTCCCCTGCGTCCCTAGCACCCAGCGCCGTGGGGTCAGCCCTGCCTGCTGGCACCGTCGTCTCTGCTCCGGGTGTTGTGGCACAGCAGGAGGGCTGAGAGTAGAGACCTGGTGGCCCTTTGATGCTTGCTGTGCTGGAGCCACGTGATGTTTGCGCTTCTGAATAAATCCGTGTGGTGCAGAGAGCTCTACCTTTACAAGCTGTCCTCCAGCGAGTGCGCTGATGACGACTGCGTTGTTAACATGGAAATAATAAAGCGGTTTGGTCTATCTGCTGCGACTCGCATCTAGATGAAGGCACAGCCTCCTCCTTCCCTCTCCAGAGAGCAATGGCACCAGATCTCATACCAACCAGGGCAGAAAAGGGGGTGGAAGATCCCTCAGATCTTGCAGAAGCAGCAGTTGTCTTCTGCTGAGAGCCAGTCCTTCACACTTGGTTCGGGACCTGTGCTTGCCCGGGGTAGGGATGGAGTGATTTAGGAGAAGCAGGAGAGGGCAACCCCCCCTTCCTTTACAGTCCCACTTGTGGGCTTTTGTTTGTGCTTTCCCACTCCCTGCAACAGTACTGAAACAAATTGTCTGCTCTCTGTGCCCTGGAAGCTTGTTTATTCTTTGTTTTCTTTTAACTGGCTCCTCTCCATCTGGAGATTTTTAAGGAGGTCCAACATCCACTGTGATTCTTTTTTTTTTTTTTTTTTTTTTTTTACCTCA
>VZSZ01004260.1:39670-60179 GCA_013398815.1 Ibidorhyncha struthersii
GTGGTAGGAGCAGCTGCAGGGTGGAGTTTGCATCCACAGATGCACCTCTGCGAAAGCGCTGGGATGGTGCCGGCACCAGAGCCTTTGGGGCCGCGGCTCAGGCAAGAGCGTTTGTCTGGGAATCCATCTCGCTGTTGTGGACGTTTTAGGAGTAAACCATTTTATGAGAAAATATAATTAATCTCTTTGTGGCGGTCTCCTCCTGTATGCACTAGAAAGCATAATTGTCTACACAGACAAGCAAATTAAAGGTTTCGGTAAGACAGACGGTCCTTAATTAATCATAATCTGGACAACATATTAAGAGTATACCTGAAAAGCTGGGTGGCAAATTATTTGAAACTAATTAATTGTGCCTGTAAAAATTCAGCATGTTCCCTCTGCATGCTTGAGCCTGGTTTTATTTGCTTTTTAAGGTGTGTTGAGTAATTGCATGTCTACCTGGTATCTGTTTGCATAGTTAATTTAGACACCTCAAAGAGAATACGGCCAGTTGAGAACACAGCTCGAAACGAAGCAAACCTGGCGCATGGGAAACGCAGCATGTCTGGTGGCCTTTGGGAGCAGAAAGGTGTGTGGTAACCCTGGCCTGCTTTTGGAAGGACACCAGCACACATGAACGTGGCCAACAGATGGGCATCTGGAGAGTGCGTTGGCTCAATGGCCTTCCCGAACTCTTGAATAAGACTCTCTGCCCTTTTTGCACTGCAGTTCAGGTTTTCTCTGCTCTAAAAAACTGTGGATTCTTGGTGCTGAGCCCTGGATTGCTCATGGTTTGACTCTCTGCAGATGCTGGAAGAGGAGCAAGCAGGGTGCCGTGGAGCCGTAGTTCTCTCCAGGAAATTATTCTCTGAGATAAATGCGTTTCGTTCCTGAAGATCGGGAAATTCAAGGCAAAACTCTGCATTCTATGGTGGTAGGCTGTGGGTTCAGCCCTGAGGTCTCCCTGCCTGGGGCATGGCTGGAGGGGCAGAGGACACTGGTGCTTTGGTCCTGCTGAGAGGCAGCCAGTGCCAGTGGTGGCAGGAGGCATCTCAGTTTTGCCTGCTACTTCTGTCACCAGCATTTTAGGGAAATGCCAAACCTGCCTATGGGTGAAGAGGAACGTGCCCCTTTGATGCGTTCATCTAATTTCCAGGAGCTGCCTTTGATTTAGGTAGGACTGTGCCTTACAGCAGCAGGCTCTCCTCATCAAAAGCCCTCTCGTATGAAAATCCCACTCTTAATATGTCTGAAAGTGTTAGCACGAGGAATAGGAAAACGTTGCATCCCATCTTATTTCAAAAAAGGATATTTTCAGATGAGAGCTATGAATCCAAGATAAAAAAAAAAAAAGGGTACAAAAATCCAAGGAAGGGGATGTGTTGTCTGGAGGTGGGATTTGCCCTGTGCCTCGCAGTGGGTGGAGTGATTGTGTTTCTTCAAGTACCTCATGCATCCGCAATTTGGAAGAAAGATTGTTTTGAATTATTCTGGCAGTGGGAACGGCTGTTGTGTGGAAGCTCCTTGGGGAGGTGCGGTGCTCTCCTGCGCTGGGTTACTGGCAGGGCTGGTCTGCCCTCAAGCTGCAAACAGGTAATACATCTTATTACCTGAAAAAAGGGAAATTGCCAAGTAACTATGGTTATGTTTCCCACTGTGCTCTTTTATGGAAGGGTTTGTTCAAAAGCAGAGATTTCTCTTTTTTTCCCTTTTTTTTTTTTCTTTTTCCCCAGGACTCTTGTTGCAGAAATACCAGATATGTCACATCCAGTCTTTCTTACTGTTTCATGACATCTCTAGGCTTTCCCTGAGTGTTGGGCATTGAAATTCTACCCTGAAATTCAAACGGGTTAAAAGAATAAACACGGCCCAGAGCTGTAGATTGCCTGACTGCAGATTACTGCATTTTCTGTCTCTAAAAGTTAATTGCATTGGAAATGTCATGTTCCTTTACGCATCAAAGTTGGTAGCGTCCACAGAAATTATTTTGCAATCCAGACAAATTTTAAACTTTCTTCTTGGGAAAAGTTTTGTGGCTCTGGTCCCACTGGGCAGCTCGGCTGCGCTCCGCGGATGGCCGTGCTGGTCCCCTCACCCCTGCTCTCGTCCTCAGCATCACCCCGAGGGACAAGATAGATGACTTTGCATCAGCAGGGTGGAGCTGGGATGGGTTGAAGCAGTAAATCATAGAATCACAGAATTGTCTAGGTTGGAAGGGAAGATCATCGAGTCCAACCATCAACCTAACACTGCCCAAACCCACCGCTAACCCACGTCCCTCAGCACCACGTCTCCCCGGCTGTTAAATCCCTCCAGGGATGGTGACTCCACCACTGCCCTGGGCAGCCTGTTCCAGGGCTTGACAACCCTTTCGGAGAAGAACTTTTTTTTTCCTAATATCCATCTTAAACCTACTGTGGCACAACTTGAGGCTGTTTCTTCTTGTCCTGTCGCCTCTTCCTTGGGAGAAGAGACCGACCCCCCCCTCGCTACCCCCTCCTTTTGGGGAGCTGTAGAGAGCGAGAAGGTCTCCCCTCAGCCTCCTCTTCCCCAGGCTGAACACCTCCAGGTCCCTCAGCCGCTCCTCATCAGACGTGTGCTCCAGACCCCTCACAGCCCCGTTGCCCTTCTCTGGACACGCTCCAGCGCCTCAATGTCTTTCTTGTTGTGAGGGGCCCAGAACTGAACACAGCACTCGAGGTGGGGCCTCACCAGTGCTGAGTACAGGGGGACGGTCACTGCCGCAGTCCTGCTGGCCACACTATTCCTGATACAGGCCAGGATGCTGTTGGCCTTCTTGGCCACCTGGGCACACTGCTGGCTCATATCCAGCCGGCTGTTGACCAGCACCCCCAGGTCCTTCTCCACCGGGCAGCTTTCCAGCCACTAAAAGGTGGACTTGCTCCTGTACCGGGTTGGACCAGAGCTGGCTAAGCCATGTTAGCCCCGTGCCTTGTCTGCCATCCGTCCCCTCCATGTAGCCCAAACATCTCTCCATCTTCTGCTCTTAGCCAGGACAACCCAGGAGACCTTCAAGCTACGTGCAGCTCCCGCGGGTCAGTTTATGGAGTCCTTCCCAGGGCTCTGTGTGTGTGCTTATGCCTGTTTGTTGACAGAGGGGTCAGCCCTTGTTCTGGGGGTTTAAACAAGAAAACTGGGAGGGAAAAGACAGCCTGCCATCCCTCTGGATAGCAGCGTCTCGGAGAGCGCCGGCAAAGTATGATTTGTCGGCTGTGAAAAATGTTTGCATTTGACAGCTTTTCACAGGAAGGCTGTCAGAGCGATAATTTAATGAGTACAGATTGCTTGCACCACAGCTGTAAAACCTGCTTTTATAGTGCTGTAAAATAAGCAACCGAGGCCTTTGTGTGTTTGCTTTGTTTGAGAACAAGTCAACTTCTAATACAAATGAAAGGTGGTCATTTATTTTACCCAGCAAACAGTCAAGACGTAGGAGAGGAACCTGCCATTTTTCTTCTTGTGGTGGCAAGGTTAATGCTGGGTTATGCTGGTGTTTGCTAATCAGCTTGTTTCTGTGAAGGGGAGAATTAATATCTAATTAGAGGTAGGGAGTTACTAGTCGGATTAGCATTTAAGTCATAAAAAGGACTTTTGGGCTTTCTTCTCTTCATTGCAGACATCTATGCCCATGGTTTGCACAGAGAAAAGCTTAACGTTCCTTCCTGTGCCCAAGTTGGTTTCTTGAGGGGGAGACAGAAACTGAGGATGCAGATGTTACAGTATGCCAACAGCTGGAGTAAAACCCATCTATAGATCTCATTTAATCCCTCCTGCTGACCAACCTTTCATACACAGCAAGAGCGCTCTGCATCGCATGGAGGAAGATGTTCCCGTGCAGGTCGCACCACTGGGTCCATCCTTGGTTGCTGGCGTGGAGTGGCCCCTCGCCCTCGGTGCAGTGGTTGACATCCATCCTCCTGACCTTCCTTACCTCACCTCCACCCCAGGAGCCTCCAGGTGCCAGCGAGGCCACCCACGGGCCAAGTCACCGGGGCATACCATCTGTGTGGTGCAGGGATGCAGTGACGTGCTGGCGGGGAGGCTCCATGGGATGTGGGGCAGGAGAGCGGCAGACAGACAGCCTCCCCTGTCCTCCTCCCCTCCTTATCTGGAAAAGGGCACTTGAGGAGGGGTGTTTGCTGCCTGAGAAGATGCTGGCTGGTGCTCAAGCAGGGATGATGGCTTTGCACCCGTGTGGTGCCTCCTTCAGCAGTGTTGCATTGGGGTTTTGGAAGTGGCTGGGTTTGGTGAGAAGTTTTCATTTTCTTTATTTACCACCTTTTTGGGCAAGGTAAAGCTGCTGGCTGGAAGACTGCAGGTGCACAGGTATTTGCTGCTAATTAGGTTGCCTTTTCTTCCCTCCCAGGATAATTAATGAACATACCTGGTTCTAGCCCACATGAAAAACTGCTGAGAGATGAAGCGCTCTAAAGCCTGGATACCGTTTATTCAACTTCCACTTTGGAGTGTAACCAATAAAATGAGTTTGGGCAGGAGAATAAATTGGTTATGGTAATATGGATGTATTACTTGAGATAACTTTCCTGGCTTAAAACATTGCTTTGGGTTCCTTTAGACTGGTGGTTGGAAGTATTTAATAGATTTCCCATCAATATAGTTTCAAAATCTAATTCTTTTCTTTGAAGAGTTTCCTGATGCATCTGCCAGCTCTCGTGCCTGGCACAAAAGTATTTAAATGCACGACTCATTTGGTGATACTAAAAGGTCTGAGCAAAGGAAGGAAGTGAGCTTTCAAAATGATTAAGTGAATTAGAAATTAATATACACCAAGCTAATCTCTATAGTATAAACTCAGCAGAAAAAAATCTTCCTGGAGAGGAAATGCCAGTCATGGGAACAAAAGTGGAGGTTCCTGCTGATATTGGACAGAGGACGTGTCGGGTGTTTGAAATCAATCTCTTCTTCCCTGGATCATTTCTCTTGTGGTCCTAAGAGGCTGCATTATATACAGCCGTGTCAGGCCCCGAGCCCCATGACTTTGTTCATCAGGAACTCGAAGAATGTTTCGTTTTTTCCAGAAAATGTTTTCTGTGTTAAGTTTTGTTTGTACTGGAGCACTTTGAAGACGAAAAATCTGAACTTTGGCGCACTTGTAATACGTTTTTAACAAGGTTTAAATTCACACTGGGCCAAAATATNTTAAGGATTAAAAAAAAAACCCGCAGAGGCCATGTTTTATTAAAAAATATTTATTGGCTATGAGTCACAGAAAGGCAGAGGTCAGAATCCTCAGTTGGTGGTGGCATGCATAAAATAATACTGCTCCTCGCCTTCGCGGTGCGTGGCGGTGGAAAAGCTGTGCCCGCACCCCGGGGTGCCGGTGTCCCCATGGTGACTTGTCCTGGTGCCACCTACCCTTGCTCTCCTGACCTCCTTCCCAAGGCCACGTCATGTGGAGTTTTGTTCCAAAATGACCCAAGTGCAGCTGACTTAATTGGACCCCTCCTCTATTTTTTTAATTTTATTTTATTTTAGCTCATCTACACCAAATCTCCAAGGCAAAGGCTGTGCCGTAGGGTGTCTTTGCTTAGACACACGCCCCAAGGCTTTGGTGGCACTGTCTTGGTGGGGGATGTTCTTTAAACTGACCTGGCAGATGCAGCTGACGTGCCAGATGTGGTCAGGTCAGCTCATTACTGGCGTCGGAGACGTCCATGGCACCGCTGAGATGTGGTGGCGGTGCTTCGGCGGTGGCTGCTCTCAGGCACCGGGCTGTCTGGTGCTCTGGGAGGGTGAACCCAAGCGGGGATTTGCTTTTTGAAAGCCATGAAACCCGTCCGTCCTTTGTCATCTGAAAAATCTCTTCGTCATTCTTTTGCCGAAGTGTTTAGCCCTTGGATTTTGAGCAAATTCTGGCTGAATTGTGGAATGGGGTTGTCTTTTTTTGTACTGCCATAAACAGCTGAAGCCCTGTCTGCAATCAGGACCAATTAGGTAATTAGAGACAGGCCCTGCCCTGAGAGCTGACAAACTTGCAAGATGAGAGAAAGAACCTACAGGTAGATTTTAAAATTTGTTAATTTTTGAGGCTTGTTTATGATCATTTCAGTGAATGAATTGACACGAACCGAAAAGACCCATTTGCAAATGTGCAAAATGTCTATTTAACAAGAAAAAATCTTTCTTTTTTTTTTTTTCTTTCCTATAGTCTTGTGCTTTGAAATTACTTTTTTTAAGATGGCTGAAGGGTAACACAAGAAACTGTTTTATGGTTCCCCCTCCCCCCCCATTTTGCTGACTCTTGTCATGGTATTCAGATTTGCATCAAAAGAGATTTCACTCCTGCAAGTCTTTGGATCTGGAAGGAGGTTGAGGGAGGTTTACGAAAAGTAATAAAGAATTTTGAGATATATAAATTGTCTGAAAATTTTTAGGGAGTCTTTTAACTTTACATTTCATGTGATGGTCACATTGCGCTGAATTTGCCAGTTAAGCAACGGCAGTGGTTGTAGCAGTGTGCGAACATACAACCCAGTGCCTGTGTTTACCATGTCTTCTCTACCTCTTTTCTAGAGTTTTTCAAAGAACTTCTCGAAAACGCCGAGAAGTCGCTGAACGACATGTTCGTGCGGACCTATGGCCGTTTGTACATGCAGAACTCGGAGCTGTTCAAGGACCTCTTCGTGGAGCTGAAACGGTACTACGTGGGTGGCAATGTCAACCTGGAGGAGATGCTCAACGAATTCTGGGCGCGCTTGCTGGAGCGCATGTTCCGGCTGGTCAACCCCCAGTACCACTTCACGGACGAGTACCTCGAGTGCGTCAGCAAGTACACTGAGCAGCTGAAGCCCTTCGGGGACGTGCCGCGGAAGCTCAAGCTACAAGTAACGCGAGCGTTTGTGGCCGCCCGCACCTTTGCACAGGGCCTCGCTGTCGCAAGGGACGTCGTGAGCAAAGTGTCCGCGGTGAGCTCCATCTTGTGATTATTCCCACGTCCCGCAGACCCGTGATGGGTAGCGTCTTTCCCTGTTGTCCTCACTAGGTACCTAAAGATGGTGGTGGTAGTTGAGTGCAGGCGGGACATTGATGTAGGCTGTGCCATTGCGTGGTAGAGTCACGTTCTGGGGACACCATCCAGTGCTGCAGCCTGGCAGCAGGGATGTTCCCAGGGTTGATGCTGTCCTCCTGTCTAGGGAACAGCAACGAGCAGGAAATTAAATACCTTCTGCAGTGGAAATAACCGTGTTTGCTTGTGTAATGGCCATATCTTCTTAATATTGCCTTCAAATTACAGTGAGTCATGGATGCTATGGGCATCTCTGATGGAGCAGCTGATGATTTGCTCCTTGCTCCCAGGCGCGGGGAGAGGCTGGTAGCATGAGCAATCAGGATTTGTATGATAACAGTAATCCGGAGCTGTATATGCACAGAGCAGGAGGCAGTGGTGCTGCCAGCATGAGTTAGATCTCAGACTTTTATGGTAAAGTCACTTTTTGGGGGGGGTCAAACAAATGTGATGTGTTGGTCACTTAAATGATTACCTTCCTCTTCTTATAAACCCCTTTGGAGTGGTTTCACTGGGGTGACTTGTTTTTTTAATGTGAAATTTGTCTTTAATTTAGTCTGAGTTGTATGGTATGAGAAACTGGTGTATTCGATAATCCCCCTAAAGTGATTGTGTAAGATAACAAATATTAGTGATTTCCTTTTAACTAACTCGGCTCATTTCCTGTGGGCTACAGAAGATTTGGTATAACCATTTAATTGGGCAGAGAGAGGTTTACTTTCTCTCTGCCTGGTTACAGAGTAATAAAGTGCCTGGCTGAAAGGGCAGACAGTAGTTTGAATCACTGTAAGTGCCAGGAGAGAAACAAAAACCAAAAAAAAACCCACCAACCCCAAAAGTAAAGTAAAACAGAAAAGAATAGCCGTTCAGGTACTCTTAGAAGCAGAATGCAATTTTGGAGGCAGCATAAGCAGCATCATTAAGCGAGATAATCATTCAAATTGCTTTGACTTACAGGGTAATATTAAAATACTGTCTCTCTGGAAAGAAAAAAAAAATCTGCTTCCACGTTAATTTTTCTTGAAGAGAAATGAGGAAAGAGCCTGCGATAAACCTGCAGGTGTGTGATAGGGCAGAGAATATGAGCAAGGGAAGAGTTGTCATGCTAATATATCCAGGTTCCAGGAGCAAGTTGTAAATTAGCAGTGGCAGGTTGAGATCCTTGGGCATTTTGGGTCCCCACTTCATAGTGATGACTCTCGCATGGGACATGTCTGCGTGCTGCTGGTTGAGGGTGGATGTTGTGGAGTTCCATGGGTGACATGTGGGGTCCCTCGTAGGAGAGCACAAAGTCCTCCAGCCTCAGAGACACCGTTGTGTGGTGGGAAGGAGATGCGGGAGGGTCGGTGCTGGGTGAGGCCAAGCGTTGTGTCTCCGTGTTGGGTCATTGGCCAAGCCTGCCGACCTCTCAGTTGGGGTTCCAAATTTGGTGGCTCTTGTTTCTGGCTGTGTAGTGTTGCGGTCGACGTTGTGGTCAGAAAGAATGGGAAAAAGGGTTTTCACTGCTGGAGCGTGTGGGTGAGGTGTTTGGGTGGGAGGTCTGTTCGCTAAGCCCCGGTACGGTTTTGGGGAATGTGCAATCACTTGATAGGCAGTAAACGTGCATGGGTGAGGGATCGTGTTTATGCTCCATCTGCTCAGAATTCATCAAAACGTCTCCAGACTCGACACGGGACCACGAGGGCTACGGTCCCTGCATCTGTTACGAATCAGAGTCATGAACCCGAGGTGGCGTCGTGATTTCTCTTTCCCTTTTGAAGCTCCTCGAGTGTAGAGTTGCCTTCAACTCTAGAATTAATTGCTCAAGTGTGGAAGGTTACCCAGAGACCCACTCAGCTGCAAAAATAGCTCACGTGCTGTGGACAATCACAGTCGCCGCACTTTCCACTTCGGTTTCACAAGTTGCCCTGGAAATCCTGCAACAGCTTGACTTTTCGAAGTGGCAGCAAAAGTCCCTGCTGATGATTACCGAAGCTTTAGTGGCAGTAGTGGAAGGAGTAATAGTCTTTTTCATAGTGTTTTAGTCTCATTCAGTGGAAATCTAACATCACGTTCCTGCAAGACACAATGCGAAATTCTATATGTGAGTTTAAAAGCTGATATTTTTATGCCTGCTGCTTTGCGGCTGTGTTTGTGCGGTTGTTACATTACATATAGATTAGCCAGGCTTTGCTGAGCTCTATATAATGACTCTATTAACTTTGCTTCCTTATTATTTTTACTCCGGAGTTATAGTGGGATGACTGCTTATACCAGGGATTAACTTGAGGGATAAATCTTCTATTCTTCTTTATGAAAAAATGTCCAAAGTAATGCAAATTAGTTTTACTTTTAATGCGTTTTGTAACAAGCCAGTTAAAAAATGCTTAATTGAAAATCCTCAGGAGGAGAAATACAAACTTCTGCAAGACCCAGCTGCTTTTTCCTTTCCCAGGGTGCTATCAAGAGAGCAAAGACCACTTTACAGTAGAACAACCTTGATGGCTTTTTAATGATCCTATATATTTTTACATCTTCACTAGGGAGATGCACTGAGGAAGGTATTGTTCCTGCCTGAGTTTGGGAGTAAAGGGGGAAAAGAAGAGAGAATATTGAAAAGCTGCAAGCGTGCTTGATTTCTGAGCCAGAATGCTGGGAAATAACTGTAATTCAGCATTAGATGGGTCAAACTGTGTCTAAAAAACCCACAGTTTTGATGCTCAAGTCTTCACCCCTCAAATTCCCTCCTTTGTACCCAGAAAAAGACAAAATTCTCCAAGTCGGTGCTGAACAGCAGATCCAAGCAGAAAACCCAGGATGCCGTTTGTGCCCTCTAGAGACGTGTGCTGCCTCTGAGGTGGGCTGCGATGGGGCCGGGGGCCTCCAGCGCTTCCCTCTGTCGCCTGTGCCCGCCGGGTGCTTTCTCCCTGACCTTCCTGCCCTCGCCTTGGGGAGACGGAAACCTGCCCATCCCCTAATCGCTCGTCAAGCGCTAAAATCAGCCGAGTTAAATTGCTGCCAGCAGTGACATTTCCTGCCCCAGCCAGGGGTGGAAAAAAAAGGAGCAAACAAGCCAGAGCCCAAAGTGACCAAAAAAGGGTGAGAACCTACAATTGGGCAGTTCTCAAGCTGCGGAGATGTTCCCTTAATTAGTTACATGCGATTAAAGCCGCAGCCCAGTAGAGGGTCATGACACCTTTTGAGGGCAAAGTGCTTGTTGGGTGCAGGTCAATGCCAGGGATGGGATGGAGGTCCCTGTTGTGCGGGGAGAAGGAGGTGGTGAAGTCGAAGACCCTGACAGTGGTTTGTAGGGTTGGAAGGAGGCCGCTTGACCCAAGGGCTGGGAGGGGAGGTCTGGCTGGAGGTCAGCAGCGGAGTGGTGTGAAGGACGAAGCCTGCAGCCACGCGACATTAAATCTCTGTGTTTGCGTCACCGTCTCTCCGCAGAGCTGCAGGTGTGGATGGGACCTCCTGCAGTTGCAGCAGTAGTGAGATTTTTCTGCAGCCTCCCCAGGAGATTTATGCTGATGAACAGTTGTTTTGGGGTTCTTCTACCCCTTTTCCCTCTTGTGTGTGTCTGATCATTTGGGGAACTGCTGAGAGCTCTGGAAGCTCGCAAATCACCTCCCCAACAAGGATTTGCTTGCGGAAAGCCACATGAGGTGCGGTTGCCACCAAAGCAGCTGGGCTGCTGGAAAGGGGCTTCCAGCCTGTCCTTGAGAACCCTGGGAAAGGCAGCAGCTTCAGAGCTGTATGCAAGAAATGGAGTTGAATTTGGATGCACAGGTACGAGCCGTGTGATGTCATGCACAGCTTCATACGAGGAATACACCTACCTCCTCAACTGCTGTCCTCAAGAGACACGAACGGCCAAGAGGAAGGTTCTGGAGATGTTTGCGGTGAGGGGGATGAGGCTCAGCTTCCTTGGTATTGGCGTTTCTTCCCTAATGAAGTGTGGTGATTGCAGGCAAGGAGGGAATTTTCTTCAAAGCACTGGTGGAAGAGAATTGCTGAGGGGACAGGTGATTGCCTTCCCACAGCTGCCCCAAAGCTGGAGCGAGAGCCTGGCGGCTTTTTAACCCCTTTTTGCTCTGAGCTGCCTCATCTCTATGGAGATATCCATGGGGCACAAGTTGAAGCTCTGAACATGCAGAAACCAGTTGTACCGCTGGCCTGCGTGAGCTCCGTTCCCTCCGGTGCATCCCCTGAACCGTGGCTCCTGCCCTTTTCAGCACAGACGCTGAACGTGGGCCAGGCATTAGCTTAGGAGAAGCAGTGATGAAAATAATAAAACAATGAATGAATGAGAATTAAGGCCTGTGTTATCAAAAATATTAGGGCACTGAGCTCCCGTTTCAGTAAAAGTGCCCCTTGTAATTACGATTTGAGAGAGCGAAGGTCCAGTCTCCCTCTGTGTGGTCTCTGCCCTTAGTTTGACTTAAGGGGAATGGGACCTCAATCCTTCTTCAGGAAGAAATTTGTGTTCCTTAGAGCCCCTTCCAGTGCCTAAAGGGGCTCCAGGAGAGCTGGGGAGGGACTCTGGATCAGGGAGGGGAGCCATAGGACGAGGGGGAATGGCTTCAAACTGGAAGCAGATAGATTTAGATGAGATATGAGGAAGAAATTGTTGCCTGTGCGGGTGGTGAGGCAGTGTCCCAGGTTGCCCCAAGAAGCTGTGGCTGCCCCATCCCTGGAGGTGTTCAAGGCCAGGTTGGACGGGGCTTGGAGCAACCTGGGCTGGGGGGAGGTGTCCCTGCCCAGGGCAGGGGGGTGGAACTAGATGGTTTTTCAGGTCCCTTCCAACTCTAACCATTCTGTTTCCTATATCCAACGAAGCTGGGCAGCCTTTGGGCAAGAGCAAACCCTCCCAGGGTTTGACTGCATTCCTTGCGTGCATTGAGAGGAGACGGGGGACAGATGCTGCAGCTTCATGGGCAACTGAGAACCGGCCAGAAGAGCCAAGGAGCCCTTTTAGTGCTGCAGAGGGGCCTCCAAAGAAGCAGTGCTGTCCAGGCAGTGAGTTGCAAGCTGTGGGGCCAGACCGAGGGGCCGCCGTGCACAAGGACGTTGCCTTCCACGTGCCAAGGGCAAACATCAATGCAGAAAACAATACCAAGCACTTCTCCACATCAAAGATGACCCTGAGAAGACCTGCCAAGAATGTGGCTGCATCTGCCTCCGCTCCAGCCATCTGAGGGTCTGCATTAGGCGTAGCCTTCAAAGCGTGCTTGAGCAGCAGTCGTCACGGATTTAACGTGCTGAGAGCATGCGTGGACGGCCACTGCGGGTTTGGAGCTGATGGCATCATGCAGGAGACTCTCAGTCCATTGGGGTTTGGGGTTTTTTTCCTTTCTTTTCCTTTTATTGCCTCTCCCCACACTGTGGTTCTGCTGCTAATTTTGAAAACAATGTGAGGGATAACTTAAGGAAGTTTTTGGGTGTAGCTGCCAAGATAAACGTTCTTGCTGTTTTGCTCATTAAAGCAAACAGAAATGCTCCTAATTATCTGCTGCATCTCTGGGTCGGGGAGGGGCAGGTCCTTGAGATAACAAGCTTTGTTTGAAGGGCGCGTTGGTCTTGAGGACCACCGAGAGCAGGAGATGCTGACCCTGGTGTTGCTCCGTAAGCGTTGGGTGGAAAAGGTGTCTGCTTGGCACTCTGAGGTCCCCTCTGCCCCGTGTGGGTGCCGGTGGGGAGATGAGCGGGTGGCGCTCCCCTTTTGACACATCAACGTTAAGACCGAGCAGGTCGAGCGGCTGTCGGTGCGATTCTCAGGAGCTCTGCTGTTCCTCTCCGGCAGTGTCACATCTACCAGAGGGGTGGAAAGCAAGCTGTGAGGAGGGAATCGAGCGTAAACGCACTCTTGAACTCTTCCTCGCAGAAGATAACGCTGCGGCAGACATCGCCAAGGGTAGGGAATACCGACGAGGTATTCCAAGTATTGCTTCTAAATGCAATCCCTTGTGCAAGATCTCAGAGGCCCAAATCTGTGGTTGAACCAGATGCTTTCTAAATTATTCATGTGCGAGCACCGGGCCAGCAGAATTGGTTAAATGCGTCGTTAATTCCAAAACACTTTCATTGGAATATTTGGGGTGGGGAAGCAAACCAAGAGCCCGCCCGAGTGATCTTCTGCTTCACAGTGAGCAGAAGGTCTGGACCGGCCTGTGCCAAGATGATGCTCTTGCACAATACCAAGGCAGGGAAAAAGTGATGCTGGCGAGGTTGTGTTGGTCCCAAAAATTTGATGGCACTTCACTTGTCCAAATTGGCTGCTCACCTGGAGAATCCCACAGTCCTTCAGTTAGCTTTGGAGTTAGTTTTTTGAAGCCGTGAAATCATCTTTCAGTGTCGCTGAGAAGTTACTCCTTCGGTTTTCCTTATCCAGTATTGCCCTAATTCAGGATTGGGTTCTTTTTTTTGCAAAGAAAACACAATGTAAATCAAAAGTAATTTCACTGCATTTATTTTCAGATTGTTGGATTTTTATGTTTTCTGGTGGCGGCGCTGCTGGCATGGCAACGCTGCTGTTGTGCAAGCTTGGAAAATAAGAAAGCCTGGGTTATCAGTGTTGTTATAAATAGTTATTAAAGCTGTCAGGGTTTAAAATGTTGTTATTAACATTCTTAATGTTAACTTGAGGGTAGAGTGAGAGAATAAAATGTGGCTCTGGCTGTCTGGCAGCTGGTGGGAGCTCCCGGCAGGAACATCCATGGTTGGAGCTCTGTCATCCTTCCTTAGTTGTTCCTTGCCTTGAGAAGGAGGGGGAAAAGAAACCGGTTGCTTTTCTGAACTGCATCTGCTTGTGCAGATTGTTTTTTCCAGAGTTTTGGTGGCTTTGTGCTGGGCTGTTAACGAGGCATTTCACTTGGTAGGTGTGTGCTTTATTGGTGAAGTTTCTACCAGACGTATGCATCCAGATGCAATTGCCAACGAGTTGGAAAAGGCTAAGGATATAGGGCAAACTGTTCCCCTTATGTGAGACCCTGAAATGGGATGGGTATGACAAGGTACTAACAAAAAACAGATTTTTATTTTTTTTTCTAACAAGAGTATGTTTTGCAAGAACATGATTGTACCAGTCAATGTAAGTTGGGGGGGTATCTCAACAAATACGATACAAAAACGTTTGAATTAAGCCTAGAATTGTTTGCTTTTCACTTAATTTTTGTGGCTCATGTGCAAATCTGTATTTTTAAGGAGCAGGTTCGATACGAATGTGAAGATTGGTGCCAAAACACATCTGTTAGCAGCTTTTAATCTTCAGGTTTGACAAAGCGTATAGACATGGACAAATTGTAATTTACATGATGAAACCGCAGGGTGATGGATTGCTGCAGTGGTGTGGAACGTCACGGAAAGGAAATAAATTTCAGAAGATAAAAGGAAGGGGTTGGAGTGCATTTACTTCTATTATAAGTTTTTACAGGGTACGTGCGCTACGGCGTACTACTACCTGGGCTCAAATCTACTAGAGTAAATCCTCTTCAGCAAATAAAGCTTTCTTTGGGACTCTGCTTTATTGGAAAGGAGATTATTTGGTTTTGAGGGTCATTCTAGAGTAGAGTTTGAATGAACTTGAGTTGCTTTCCAAGATAAACACAACCCCAGAACAAAGCATATCTGGGTTTACTGTTACATACAATGGTGTTTTAAGAGCTTGCACCTGGCGTGGCAGAGCGAACGTTAAAAGCTTGTGAAGAATTGCCAGTGCGACATATGGCACAGCCCATGGACAGATCCAGAATCGGTCTGGACCAGCGACGGGCCCCTTGCCAAGGGTTGAGGTTCCTGTTGCAGCGATATGCAGCAGTGAAGCATTTATCACTGTCGTAACGAGGTGTAATTGCCCGTAATCTTCCCCGAAACTCTTTCTGGAGCTGATCTCTGCTTGTGCCTTCCTGTTGCTTTCTGACACCATAAAATGCCAGATCCAGACTGAGGAATTTCCCCCTTTGTCGTCTTCTTTACCTGCAACTACACTGCAAACTAACAGCTTCCCTGTGGGTCGTGTCCGTGGCTAGTTAGGGCTCGGTTTGGTGGGCGCTGCAGGCGGGGGTTTGTCTTCTCATCGCCCCGTTTGCTCAGCTCTACGGAGGGCTCAGAGCCACAAACCTACGTGGGGAAGGAAGCAAAACCCCGCTGGCTTTTAAAATCATCCTGGGTCTTTGTTCAAAGGACCTAATGCAAGTGACCGTCCCGTGTCATCTGCCGTGGAACGTGGGAAAGCGGCTTCAGTTTTCCCTGCATCTGCCGGGATTCATAAAGATCAGCCACCCCTATGAAATATCAAAGCGGGGCGGATGCTGCGGGATTGCAGCCGGGAACCTAAGATGGGAAGGTGCCTCCTGGGTCACTGCTGTGTGGGGGATTTTTTGTTTTTTGTTTTTTTTTGTTTTTTTTTGCAGCCCACTGCCCTGCACTCCCCTTCATAAAGCTGTGACTTTCCACGATGGGGTCGGGGAAGTCTCCCACTCCTTGTCCTGCTTCAAATTGCCCTGGCACCTGGCTGGTGCTATCAACCTTTTCCTAATTTTCCTCCCGAGGAGGATGCAGAGCACTGCTTTGAGGACCAGCAGTGCTGGGATGGCCGGGATCTGCTGAGAAGGCTCAGGACTAGGCAAGGAGGTGCTGGCACCGACCACCAAGTGTCACGGGAGGAGATTTTTATTGAAAAAAGGACTAAACTCCTAAACCGGGGCATCCTTCAGAGCGCTCTCTCTGGGTGTGAGATGTTGTCTGGTTCCCTCTTCTATCCCCCCGCAACTCTTTGGTTATGCAAGGACTGCACCATCTGGATGGCAGATGATACCTTTATATTTGTCTGGTTTGGGTTTTCCTACTATAAATCATGCGATTTAGCTGGTTTCTGTTGCTTGAGCTCTTCCCAGTGTTTGAACTAGTTCTGCTTTAAAGCCAGGCTGCCCTGATAGGGAGCTTTCTGCTGGGGCTCCTGCTCCCGCTGTGCCTTCCAAATATATATATATATATATATATGTGCATACATGCTCTGAAGCGTCTGAATCGGATTCCTCCACGACCGCAAACAGCTTTCTACATCGAGTCTCCTTTTGCTCAGCCAAACAGGCTCTTCGCAGACAAAAGAGGGGTAAAGTGATGTCTGAATGAACATTGCTGGCCAGCCAAAATCCAGCAGTGAGCTCCATCAGCTGCAGAAAATCGTCCTTCTGTCTTTCTAACACAGTTTTCTTGCCTACTGAAGAGAAACCGTGTTTTTTCTGGAGTTGTCAGAAACACAATGGATTTTTCTCTCTCATCTCTTTCCATAAGAAAAGAAGGTGTGAAAGTCTGCTGCTGTTATTAGCAAAGCCGGCCTGATTATGTGCTGAGGTTTTGTGTTTTCCGGTTTGTTTTTGTTAAAATCTCTTCCCTCCTGGCTTCCTGTGCTGCCAACTAGTTTTTGCACCAGACGATCGTGTACAGATTCTCCACAGCCCTCGTGCTGAGATGGGCTTTGTAATAGTAAGGTCCTCAGTGTATGTGTGGTACCAGGTCATCCTTGCGTACGTTCATCTCCATTCGGTCCTGTCATCATCTCTGCTATGAAGTGGGTTTCCAGACCTCCAGCAGATGGGATGTGGAGGCCGTGCACATCTCCAGCCGTTTGTATTGAATGACTTCTCTCTTCCTCGGGGCTGCGTGTGTCTCGCCTCCTTCAGCACGGTCTTGGGTCATAACCTCTTTAGAGCCCTCTCCATAAACGCCGTACAAGAAGTCCCAAGCACATTGCTTGAAACACCAAAGACCGCTTCTATTTTGTCAGCGTATCTCTGATTGCATCTTAATTTTCCATTTTCATGTGTGGCTAATTAACACTTAAGTTTGCTCTTGAGGGAGCTTCTCCGTTTAATGCTTTAGGTGGACCCACCACGTGGTCGGCACTAGTACGTGGTGCTGGAGGGAATGCTCCTCGGACCGGCTGGGTGGAAATGGTTTCAATGAATGTTTTGAAGCCAGGCCAGAGAGTGAATCAAACATGAATGACCATGAGTCACTTTGGAAAACAGCCCTGTCGAGGGCTCGGGGGGTGACGTGCCTGC
Organism: Ibidorhyncha struthersii; assembly: GCA_013398815.1. Lineage (NCBI taxonomy): Eukaryota > Metazoa > Chordata > Aves > Charadriiformes > Charadriidae > Ibidorhyncha > Ibidorhyncha struthersii. Next base: position 56,741 of record VZSZ01004260.1, read on the forward strand.
TGCAGATAGCTCCGCTTGCACGCCCAGAGGTTGCACGGTGGCTTCGAGGATCCTTCTTGCTTGTCCTCAGCCACGTGGCTGTAGCTGCCACCTTCTTCGGGTGTGGGGAACGGCGTTCTTTAGCGTGATGAGTGCCGAGCGTAAATGAACCTGGGTGTCTGTCATGGAAATGCTGTGTTGCAGGAGTTGAATGTAAGAGAAAAGAGCCGGTCTCTCTGCCGGAGAGCCCTGCTGGGCGATTGTCCGGGAAGAGCCGAGCTGCGGTGCTGCAGAGGAGGAGGGCACGTTCCCAGGAGATTTGGTGTAGGGATAGCATCAAGCATTCAGTCTTGGCTGCTTTTTCCCGAGGAATTCCATCGTCGTCTTCAGCAGGTCTTGGATAGCGCAGCCTCGCGTTACGCTGTTTGGCTTGGTCGCTTCTTACTGCCTTCCCTGAGCTCGAGTGCAGCGTGTCCCTCGGGGTGCCTGTCCCTGGAGCCCAGGGAGGGGTCCCACAATACACAAGGTGTACTGCGGTGCAGGGGATGATTTGCAGAGGCGGGGGGACCCAGCCGTGCCCCCTGGAGTGGCAGGTACAGCCAAGGAGGTGAGCCAGACCCCTTTTATCTGCATCCCACATCCCTGAACCACGAAAGCGGGGAGCTGTGACCGGCCGGCGGTGGGTGACCCCATTGCACCTCCTCTGCACTGCTCTGTTCCCACCCACCCCGGGGTAAATGTGTGGGGCTTTGGGTTTGGTTTTTTTTGCTTTAGTGACCAAGGGCTAATTTTCTTCTCCTTTCCCCTTTTCCTCTTTTAAAGGTGAACCCCACGCCGCAGGGTACGCGAGCGCTGCTGAAAATGATGTACTGCCCGTACTGCCGGGGGCTGGTGTCGGTGAAGCCCTGCTACAACTACTGCTTTAACGTCATGAGAGGCTGCTTGGCCAACCAGGGGGACTTGGACGCCGAGTGGAATATCTTTATGGGTAAGGCAACATGGGTTAAAACTGCATGTGAGTATACGCTGATGTGGTATCCTGCACCTAAATGGCTTTTGTGAGTGACTGTGCTGAGCTACAGCAGGCTTTTTAGGTGTCTGTGACGGGTGTTTTTCCTTCCACACCTCTGTATACAGCACTCCTTTTGCAGTTCACATTAATTTCTAAATAAATGACTTTCCTTATGCCAGTGACCTCTGTTGCAGCAAGCTTTAGGAGGACGGAGCTGTCATGTGCTTGTAGGCTTGGAGCGTCTCTTCTTGCTGGAGGAAGCATGTGGGCAAGCTGCTTTTTCCATACTAGTCCTTATACCTTGTTGTCGCCGTACAGCCGTCCTTCCTGAAGCCAGTTTTCTTGCTCAGCTGTCTGGGAGTCTCCCCACCAGCTGCAGCGAGCTTTGGGAAAAGCTGTAGGCCTGTATTTTACATTTAAAAAAATTGAATGGGACATGTGCCTGAATCTGTTTTTAAACAGCTCCTTTGGCGCTCGGCCACCATCCGTTTGCAATGTCGATAGGCCCTACGTGATGCTGTGCGAGCGCTTTTGCGATCCTCTTCCTCCTTTCTCTGTCCTTTCTCTTCTGCGCTTGTAAACGGTATTATTCGATACACAAAATTTAGACTGAAATGTTAAATTCTACCTTGGGTCAAGGCTCGCCAGAACTGACGATGCATCATGTTTTGGGGGCACAGGCGATAGATAATGTTAAATGTTTTCATTTGTGCTCCTTTTCCAGGAGCTTGATTTATCTGTGACCGAGCATCCTTTGGGAGCAGTCGTTTCACTCCAGTTAATGTGTGATGAAGTGCACATGTGAAGTATCTGCCGCTACTGACAAGGCTGCAGTACTCTTCCCATCCCACTCATGGAAAGAAAAAGAAGACTGTTAGAAAGAAAAAATTTCCCTTTCATTAAGATGTGAGATTAAAAAAAAAAAAAAAAAAGGAAATTGCTAACAATTGGCATTTCAGGCTAGATTTAAATCTTAGAATGATGTTTTCCCCTGTTTTGCGCACTGGCACTTCACTTCGCTGCCCGTGCCAACTGGATGTGTGCAGGGTGTTATTTTCAGAAGGTGTTGGGTTTTTTTTTGCCTGGGTATTCCATATAGGGAGTTAAATTTGACACTAAATTGGGTTTCCAAGTCATTCTCTGGGAGGCTGACACCGTCCCCCCCACCCCCCCCATTCCTCCCAGCCGCCTTTCTCATGAGAATATTAAGTATTTCAGCTACAATTGTTGCTGAAATAGCTCAAAGCCAGGAGACTTGCAAACATCTAGTCCAAGCAGAAAAGAGGAATCCCATGAAAGGGAAGGGCATAATGCCAGAAAACAGACAAAAGCACAAGCAGCTAATTGCTGTAGGTGGTATGCAGCGAAAAATGAACCTCAGGGGAAGCCGACGAGCCCTGTCACACGAGACGGATCAGGGACTGCACACGATAATTAAGATTATTAAACAAGACAAAATAAATAAATGCGATTCCAGGTTGGAAGCAAAGTTTTCTTCTCGCAGCGTTTCCTCCCCAAGGGGCTTCTTGCCCACTCATTACTTAAGTATGGTATTAAGCTTCGTTACGTTTATTGGCAGTATTTGCTTGCTTCTTGCACTCTGGGTTGATTCTTGCAGTGGAGTATGGAGACTGAAAAGTTAATTTGTGCTTTCTTTAGACAGTTTAATAACTGAACAGGTGCTGGTTATGTTGCAGATTTTGTTTTCCATCTCGATTTGCCACTTGAGGCAAATCAAATTAAATCGATCTCGTGTTTGGGGCAGGGCGTGCGTCACAAATGTCCTACATGTGTGTTTAAAGGTTTAAATAAATAAATAATAAAAAAAACCAACCCCAAAACCCACGCCACGACAATAACAACAAACCCACCTGCATGTACTCAATGCTATTTTGCATCATGGGTTTAAATACTAAGTTAGGATAAAATACGAAGTTAGGATAAAATACTAAGTTAGGATAATGATTTATTACGTGTCAAAACCAGATTTTGAACCTAGTGAAATAATTTTAAGATGGCTAAATGGGAGAACTCGCAATAAATGCTGCAAGTATATATGAATTTGGGGTGTGTGTGCGTATAAAATAGGCGTGCCCGTGTGTTAGTGGGTCTGTATGTAAGTCACTTGCGTAAAGCTTTTCCAGGCTGGGATGTAAAGTTTGTAGGTTTTTTCGAGAGAAAAAGACTTTATCCTTCCTTAACTTCTGCAAAGCACCATTTAAAGTTGAGGTGTATGAAATAATGATCAAATTGTACTCTCTTCTTCTGTTTAACTACTTTTAAATTATTTCGCCCTCTATTCCTGCCACAGTTGTACGCCAATTAGGCAGGGGTATACTTTGTTTCAAACAAGCTATTGGGGGGGTTGGAGCTTTCCTAAACCATCAGTGTTAATCTCCAGTGCCTTTTCATTATTTGCCCTTTTTTTTTTTTTTTTCTTTTCCCTTC
>VZSZ01004260.1:62121-78973 GCA_013398815.1 Ibidorhyncha struthersii
CTGTGCCCTGCAACAGCTCCGTCACTGGTGCTGGTGGTGCGTCCCTGCGGGACAAGGGGCTTTCCTGGGAGCTTCGGCTCCTCCCCGGGGTTCACTCCCTACGGAGCTGCGGGAGTCTTGGCTGACGTGGGTTTGGGGATGGGTTGATCGACTGATAGACCTTTAACTGACAGCCAGCAAATCTTTGGAATATCGAGTTGTCTTTAAATAGCGGATTTACAAGCTAGGAAGGCATCTGCAGTTCATGTGGGGGTTTTCGTGTTGGATGATGATGATGATTATCATAATAATAATTTAATAAATTAATATTTCATAATGTAAATACACAAGTAGCTTAATTGTATATTTGTCATCAGTTTGTGGGGTTTTTTTTCAGTGTAGTTTAACATGACTTGGGCACTAAGGCAGAGCTATTACTAAATTGTTCAGTGTGTGGAATATCTTTAATAGGGCTTTAACAGGTAGCTGGAGCCCACGGAAGTTTTCTGCTTGTTGAAAGTACCTTCTGCGCTTAGGAGGAGGATGAATGTCACGAGAAACACTTTTCAAGAGAAATTAATGGACTGACTGTGAAACGCCCATTTCTCCTTAATGGAAGGGAACAGGCGTATCCTCGGGAGCAGGGAGGAGCTCTTCAGGAGAGGGTTTCCTTGGGGCCGGAGCGGCTGTTGCGCCCTGACGTCCCACCTCACGCTAGGCAAAACGGAAGAATTAAATGCAACTGGAAAATGATGAGTTTGTGGCAGAGCATCACGAAGTGACGCAGACAAGACCAGCGAACAGGGTGCTCCAGGGCTGAGGGACTGCAGTGATAACTAACATTAAATAAAGGTTGTGGTGGGTGAGAAGAGAGCACCAGGCATGTATCTGGAGGCATCGTCTAGGGGAGAACCAGAGAGGGCTGAAATGCAATGCAGGGTGAAAGCCTTAATGCCAATAATAATTTCCCAGAGGAAGTAATGGCATTTTGGTAGCTGCTACGTTTAATGCTGTATTTGATGAGTACGTGCGTGTCGGCACAGGAGGAGTGACCCAGTGTTGGCTGAGGAACTTTTCCATCTCCACTTGCATAGAGATGTGCCAAATATATCATTAGCGCACTCTGTTTACCCTGATCTCATGCAGTGCAAATTGTCCACGCAATGCCAGAAGGTGCCATCCCTTGGCTTCTCCAGGGACGGCAAAGCCTGTTGTTTTCCCTAAGGGAGAAATGGTAGCGATGGACATCTTGGGCCCTTTCGCCTTGGTGTCTTGCATTCAGGACTGGCAAGAGGAAGCCAGCGGCTGGAGCAAGCCAGTGGCTGGAGCTCCTCTGCTGGGAGGACAGGCTGGGAGAGTTGGGGGTGTTCAGCCTGGAGAAGAGAAGGCTCCGGGGAGACCTCAGGGCCCCTTCCAGTGCCTAAAGGGGCTCCAGGAGAGCTGGGGAGGGACTCTGGATCAGGGAGGGGAGCCATGGGACAAGGGGGAATGGTTTTACACTGAAAGAGGGGAGATTTAGATGAGACATTAGGAAGAAATTCTGTACTCAGGGTGGTGAGGCAGTGTCCCAGGTTGCCCCCAGAAGCTGTGCCTGCCCCATCCCTGGAGGTGTTCAAGGCCAGGTTGGACGGGGCTTGGAGCAACCTGGGCTGGGGTGAGGTGTCCCTGCCCAGGGCAGGGGGGGTGGAAAGAGATGATCTTCAAGGTCCCTTCCAACCTAAACCATTCTATGATTCTATGGAAGCAGTCTTGAAAAACAAATGACACAAGGAAAGGTTTAATAAACAAGCATGGAGAGGAGGGTGTTAGTAATGTTAGTACGTGTGTTCTAATGGGAGGAGCTGATTACAGGCTGCCTTTTGGCAGGCTGCGATGGCTCTTCCTCATTTAACGCAGCTTTTGATGTCTGTAAGCCCATGGCTTGGTGCTGGCAGCCTGTAAGTGCCTAGTGACGTTGTAGGTTCTGGGAATGGAACAAAATGTTTCCTGGAGGTGCATGCTGGTCATAAGCGACGTTGTGGTGGTTGATGTCTGTGCGCTCCATCTGTTAGCCTGGTTACCTGTTATCCCTGAAGCCCCTCCGTTAAAAGCCTTCATTTCTCTCCCTGTGTTAGATTCTATGCTGCTGGTAGCAGAGAGATTGGAGGGTCCCTTCAACATCGAGTCAGTCATGGACCCCATTGATGTGAAGATTTCAGATGCCATCATGAACATGCAGGAGAACAGCATGCAGGTGTCTCAGAAGGTAAATGGGCCAAGAGGACACTTGGGCTTTATTTACAGAATGTGCTTCATTTCCCTGTTCTCGTCGATATGTTTTTTTCTTTAATGTCTTCAAGTGTACATAAAGCTGATGTGTTATTTTGGGCGGGGGCTGGGTTGGAGCCTGGAGAAGGGAGGCTCTTGTGATCTCCCATTTCATAAAGCCCTTTCCTTCTCTCGCATAGGTTTTCCAGGGGTGCGGCCAGCCAAAAACACTTGCCCAGGGCCGGACCGCTCGCTCCGTCTCCGAAAGCGGTTTCAGCGCTCGTTTCAGACCCTACAACCCGGAGGAGCGGCCAACTACAGCCGCCGGCACGAGCTTGGACCGACTGGTGAGTGCCTGGTCCTGCCAGTGCTGCACGGGCGCTCCGCACCCCTGTACCGCAGTGTGTAATTTTCCGTTTGTAATTTATAGGGGTTCTTAATATTCCTTGGCTGTCTTAAACTCTCCAAGGGGTGTAATCTGCCCATGGCTCTAGACGTGAATTACCTCAACGCTGCTGTGTCAGAAAAGTGCCTGTTTTAAAGGCTTGGCTTATGAGTAATACGTGTTTGAGGAGCGGTGTTTAATTTTGTATTAAAAAGTAAATCAACCATCAAAACACGCAGCCTGAAGATCTGGCCTATACACGTCTGTTGTGATAAAAAATACCTTTCCAGCTTCACTTTTAATGAGCGTTTGGTATTCTGGATTATGTCCTGTGTTTCTCTTTTTTTCTTTTATTTAATAGGTTACTGATGTGAAAGAGAAACTGAAGCAAGCCAAAAAATTTTGGTCATCTCTCCCTGGCAACATTTGCAACGATGAAAAGATGTCTGTAGGCACTGTCAATGAGAACGAGTGCTGGAATGGGAGCGCCAAGAGCAGGTTTGGCGATGCTGCTGCCCCCGGTTAACTCGCTCCCACTCACCCCAGCCTTTCCCGGCGTGCCGAGTTGTCTTCTCCTACAGGAGTGACCCCCATTTCCTTGAGACAGGCTGCTGCCATTACCCCCCACCCTTTTTTTTTTTGTAGATGGGAGAGCTTGAACGCAGAGCTAAAGGGTTGTCCAAGCTCAACGTAGTGGAAGGGAACTGAGTCTAGATACCCAGAGACGGCATCTCTCCTTGGACTTGCTGGTTTCTCATGGGTCTGGGGAGGTGATGTCTCAAAATCCTGTACCATGGCCACAGAGCGGGGATGCTCGTGCCGTCTGCCAGCGCTGTTGCCCCAGTGCCTCCAGTTGGTGGTTCTGCCAGGAGCTATTGCTGGGTTCCTCGTTGAGTAAAGGCAGGGGAGGTGGAGGCTGGTGAAAGGTCCTCTTCTCTGCTGGTCAGTGACACGAGGGGGCCGGTGGTTTTCATCCATGTTTTTTATGGAAAAATTGTTACAAAACTTTTTTTTTTTTTTCATGTAAGGAAGAAATTACCAACACATGAATAAGCCAAAGGTTTTCTGTCATATGGTTTATGTAACTGTTTAACTTTTATTTTGGAAATAGAAGTTTCTTTTTTTTTTTCCTGTTTTCTTACTGAGGAAATAAGCGCAATCCAAGATGTTCCGTTAAAAAAAAAAAAGTAGTCCAGAGTTTTCCAGCAGTTTTTCTAAGTAATAACAGTTTTTTCCCTTGATATTTTTGGGGCACGGGACTGAGCTGTACCGCATAAATTTTGCACCATTTCACGTGTGCCTGAAACGGCCTTGCTCGGCCAGGGCGATGGTTTGGGTCTCTGCAACCAGAACCGGCTCTGCCCTCCCGAGGTCTTGTTTATCAGCAGCCCGTACAGGGCTTTTTGTGGCAGATTTCCCCAGTGTGTGAGGTCTGGCACCAGTAAGGAGGGGAGACGGCGACTTGGCAGCGCTGGGCACGGAGGCAGAGGGGAGGCTGCTCATCCTCTGTGGGTCGTGCAAGATACTTTGCTTTGCTGTTACCGTTTTTCTCTGTGGCTCCAATAAGCTCAACATTCAGTAGTCTTCCACGCTTTGATCTCTCTCTGACTTCTTGGAAACATGTAAATTGCTCACAAATAGTAACAAACCCAACAATAGCAATAATAAACCCTCCCGTATACAGGACAGGGATTGAGCATGCCCTTCAGATGTATGCTTCTATCTCACTGCGTGGTCTCCAGGATTGTGCCTGAAGACTTCTCTCTCTCTTGTGATACTGATGTTGGCATCATAACTAAGAAAAGTAATGTTTTCTTCTGTTAAGCAGTGATTTTTCTTGCAAGTCAGGTAATTGAAGGAGGGGAAAAAAGTGTCATATCCCTGCTCTATAAAATGATACTCCAAGTACGTATCTTAGGAGATGTATTCTGTTGGGTTTTGTTGCTCAGCTTCTCTTTTAAACCCAAGAGGCCGCACATGTGTTCAGACCTGCGCACGCACACTCCTCAGGCTGAGCAGCTCGGCTCTTCTCTGCTTCGATGCGTGGGGTTACGTTATCTCGTCTTCAACATCACATATGTTTCTCCTGCTGGGGTTATTAGGGAAATTGCATCTCATGTCTGCGTGGGGAGAAGTACGGGTTTAATACCCCAGCTTGGTGGTTAAGGTGCATTATGCAAAGCCACAATGACACTCTTGCCTCCAACAGTTACTACAGGTTTCTCTGGGATAACTATGGCCCCAAAGGTTGTTTTCCCAAAAGTGTCATCTAACTGGGCATCAAGGCGTCTCAGCAGCTTGTTTTGCCCTGTTGCCTGCAGCGAGCTGATTTATGCTGTTGTAAGCCATGATTATTATAATCCCCAGATCCTCCTTCTCTTTTCAAGTTGGGGAGAAAACTGCCTTTCCCTCGCCTTTGTGGCACAGGGTGTATGAAAACAGCGTTTAATCCCATGTGCTGCTTGGGCTGCAGGGGTGGGAGGTGGGGTAAGAAGCCGGAGAAGGGCTGTGTGAGGGTTAGCACGTGGGAAGGATCATGTTGGGCTCAAAAATCTCACCCAGGGGGTGGCATCGCTGAGTTCCCACCCTGTCGCGGTTTGGTGCGGGGCCCCGCCAAGCTGCAGCTCCGGTACCAGCACGAACGGGTTCTTTTCAGGTACGACTTTGCAGTGACTGGAAATGGCTTAGCAAGTCAAGTGAATAACCCAGAGGTAGAAGTCGATATTACCAAGCCAGACATGGTGATTCGCCGGCAAATCATGGCTCTGCGGGTGATGACCAACAAACTGAAGAACGCGTACAGTGGGAATGATGTCGACTTCATTGACATAAGTATGTTTACTGTTGTTTGCCTTTTGCTTTTTCTTTTTCCCCCTTTTTAATTGGATTTCATGCTGACACGGGGTAGCTGATTATGCTTCAGCTGTGGGTAAGCGTGTTAGTAAAGAAGGTGGGAACTGGCATCTGCGACAGGCAGTGTGAGGAGGGTTATTCCCATAGGATCATAGAATAGTTTGGGTTGGAAAGGGACCTTTAAAGGCCATCTAGTCCAACCCCCTTGCCATGAGCAGGGACACCTCCCACCAGCCCAGATTGCTCCAAGCCCTGTCCAACCTGGCCTTGAATGTGTCCAGGGATGAACTATCCACTGCCTCTCTGGGCAACCTGGGCCAGTGTTTCACCACCCTCACAGGAAAGAATTTTTTCCTTGCATCTGGTGTGAATCTCCCCTTTTTCAGTTTAAAACCGTTCTCCCTTGTCATATGGCTCACCCCCCCGATCCAGAGTCCCTCCCCAGCTCTCCCGGAGCCCCTTTAGGGACTGGAAGGGGCTCTGAGGGCTCCCCGGAGCCTTCTCTTCTCCAGGCTGCACCCCCCCACCTCTCCCAGCCTGTCCTCCCAGCAGAGGGGCTCCAGCCCTCCCAGCATCTCCGGGGCCTCCTCTGGCCCCGCTCCAACAGCTCCGTGTCCTTCTGCTGTTGGGACCCCCCGAGCTGGAGGCAGCACTGCGGGGGGGTCTCCCCAGAGCGCAGCAGAGGGGCACAATCCCCTCCCCCACCCTGCTGTCTACACTGCTGGGGATGCAGCCCGGGATGCGGGGGGCTTTCTGGGCCGTACCAGCGCATGTTGCCGTCTCATGTCCACCTTTTCATCCACCCTCATTTTCATGACCCACGCTTACATCTTACAAATGTCAAAATATCTATGCGCTTGTTTTTTTTAACCCCCCCACACTGCCTTCTAAAAGCGAAGCTGGTGCTGCAGGTGGCAGAGGAGAGGACAGCATGTGTTTGTCTCCCGCAGGTGAGGAGAGCAGCGGGGAGGAGAGCGGCAGCGGCTGCGAGCTCCAGCAGTGCTCCCCGGAGTTCGAGTTCAACGCCACCGAAGTCACTGGGAACTCCAACAAGAGCGATAAGAACGTGAACACTTCTGCCGCTACCAGGAGCGGTTTATCACAAGCAGCCTTGCTCCTTAGCATTTTCTTCTTGGCCATGCAAAGACAATGGAGATAATTGTGCAGCGTAGGGGGAAAAAAAAAAAAAAGACTTTTACTATCAAAGTTAGAAGGCACCTGCTTTCACTTTTATACCATCTAGGGACTTTGCTTTTTAAGTTAATGGACAACAGTGTACAGTTTTTACTATGTTGCCACTGGTTTTAAGATACTGAATTTTTTTTTTTTCCCTTGCTATCCTGGGAATAAGAGGAACGAGGACCACCAGTCTGTCCCGTTCACCAAGAGTCCATGTTAGAGTGGATAACAAAAATGTATATACAAGCCTGTAGTTAGCTCTGCATTTGTGTCTTTATCACTTTTTTTTTAATTTTATTTTACCATATTTCTTACGAAAACAAAAAACCAAACCCCAGCGTCTTCTCTTGGCCTGTAACAAGTATGTGTTTCTGAAATGAGAAATATCTGTACAGAAGCAGGTTTTATTTATCATGTTATCTTAACGGGGGAAAAAAATAATTGCCCATCAAGCAGAAAACATGTTTCATGTAGTTAACTTCCCATTTATCCACATTATGTTAGTTGCCTTATCTGGAAAGAAGTGGAGGTAATTTGTCTTTATTACGCGGTAAAAGGGAAGGTGAAGGCAGAGCGGGTCAGTGTGCCAAGTGCCCCGTTTGCACAGGGCGTTAATGCCGGGAGCAGGTTGTACTTTTTTTTTTTTTTACAGGAGATTTGGTTAAATTGGAAGAGACTACAGAGAATTTCAGTTCTGCAGACACTAAGAAGAGTTGTCATTTGTTCCCCGGGATCCTTGCAATTAGCTGTAACTCCTGTAGGTCAGTTCCCGACGTGCATCCCCCGTGGGAATAAGGCATTAAACTTGGTCAGTTGGAAGCGACTTGTCTTCTCGCAGATCCAAATGCCAACGTGTGTCTTGTCTGCAAGTTTGTTAGCTGAATGCTGGATTAATTTTCTCAAATTTTTATTTTGTTGTTGTTTTTACGGAATACTTTGTGGGAGGGGAGGCCGGGCGGGGGGATGTGTGTGTCGGGTTTATTTTTGCAGGAGTTTTGTTTCCTCTCTGATGGGGGGTGAAAGGGAAGGAGCAGGTGGGCAGCGCCCGGCGGCACTGCTGCAGGCAGGTCGGAGTAGGAGCAGGCAGGAGCAGGCAGGGCTGAAGGCACCTCTGTTTCTTGGTGTGTTTGGCCCCCTGGGAGCAATGCCCGGCGGCTGTAGCTTTTCGGCGCTACCCGAGACACCCTCCTCTCTCTACCTGTGCTGTGGGACAGTGTTGCAGTGAACGGCAACTCATTCGTAAAAGAAATGTATATTTTTTAAGAAAAGAGATGAAATAATTTTTAAAAGAGTTTAGGGAAAACAAAGTCTTTTGGAAAGACTCAAAATTATTCTGCGCGTCTCCTCCTGCTTTAGGCAGCCGTTAAGTCTGGCTGGACGCAGGGATCCGGCCAGGAGAGCAATCCGGAGAGCGAGAGTTTGCTCTCTTCCACCCTTGTCTTGTAAGGATAATTTTCTATTTTTATATTGAAGCATTAATTACTTGTTAGCTCAGGGTCAGCGTTATATTCAACTTTATTTTCACACCAAATCTCTGCAAAGCTATAAAGACGGAGTATGCTTGGCTGGTATAAACAATCCTGGAGGCTTAATTTTACTAGAAGTAGCCAGTTATTTATTAAAACATGATGTTAGTAGAGTTAGGGATATTCTGGCTAGTTTATTTTTCTTTAGAAAATAAATCATGGAACCATAAAATTGAAAAAGTTATAAATTTATGTGTGGGAAAAAATGGATTGTAAATAGCTAAGTTGCCTTGCGAGGAATTGGAAAATGTGCTGATACTTAGAAACTACCTCAGTTCTGAGGAATTTCCTTTCTAGCTTTGAGTGCTATTACATTTACTTGGTAGAAGTGAATCTGGTCTCCAATATGTAGCTGAAAGAGTTATCCCTATAGACCTTGTTAGATTGTTTTTAATTTAGAGGGTTGAACTACATCCAGCTGTTTTCTTTCAGCTAAGTTCCCTAACAAAGAGAATTTCTGAATTAAATATTGCTGATGGTTTCCATGACTTTTCCTGATTTGTTTGGTTTCATGGCATTTTCTGATTGCCCTTTAATTATTTAAATGGTTCGAGCCATTTGAATTTTAATCCCGAAATAAACAAACCTTAGATGCACTACCATTGTAAATATATCGCAGTAAGGTCTGACTGGATAACCCTTCTGGCTTATACCCAGCTGGCAGGCCGGCAAAGTTAAATGAAGAAAGAANTTGTGTTCCGAGGGGCCGACTTCTCCAACATCTCCCTTCTCGGCGTGTTCATATGTAAGAAAGTTGCTTGTAAATTCTCCTGCTTTTAAACACTCCTGCTCAGACAAAAAAAAATGTTTCTGAACTTATACTTATCATTTTACATCTAATTGCTTCCTAATTATTCTTCCTTAGTCTTGTGCAAGCCACCAGTGCAAGGACCTACCGTGAGTATTAAACGTGTCCAGTTGACATTGTTAATAGCACAACGATCCTCCGCTATATAAAGGACAGATTTGTCACCTGGGGCTACAGGAAACAAGAGTAAACATCAATGTAGGATGATCAAAAGTTGTGTTCCTGCTTTTATTTTCTGTTTGTGTGTGAAATTGGCTCTCTGACATGAGCTTGTAAACTAAACCATACGGGTAGGGACGAGGCGTGCTGCTGGCCTGCGCTCCCTTCCTTCAAGTATTTTTTTTTTCTTTTTTTTCACATAACCGTTGCTATTATGACCATGATTTAAAGGAAAATTCCCATACATAAAATTAATACTTAAAATTAATGGAATTGGTAACGAGCTTCAAATGCAAAATGAACCAGAGAGGTGGTGGTGTTGGTGGCGTGCGAGGTGCTGTCTCCCAAAGAGTTGGAATAAAAAAATCCAGCCCTTGAAAGGACCTGGCTGAACAGCTCTGTGCCTCTTCCGACGTGCGCGCACCTCCCTGCTGCGACGGCCTCCCGGGCGAACGTGGGTTCCTCCGCACACCCGCCTCCCTGTTAGCGCTTCTCATAGCAGTGATGGGGGGGAAAGGAGAGCAAATAATGGGATTCTCGTAGTCAGAGTCTCTCATTTTGTGCTGTGGTGGGTGGTGTGGCCCTAAGGTGGGACGAATGACCAGGGCAGCAAGATGAGTCCTCCTGCACCCGCGGGGCAGGGTCCTGCTCCTGCCCCCCCGCCTGAGCCAGCCTGGCCTTTGTCCTCATGGGCACCTTGGTGTATTAATTCTGGAAGGTGCAACCTCTCAGTATCGTAGAATCACAGAACGGTTAGAGTTGGGAGGGACCTTAAAGATCACCCAGTGCCACCCCCTGCCCTGGGCAGGGACACCTCCCCCCAGCCCAGGTTGCTCCAAGCCCCGTCCAACCTGGCCTTGAACACATCCAGGGATGGGGCAGCCACAGCTTCTCGGGGCAACCGGGGACACTGCCTCACCACCCTCAGAGTACAGAATTTCTTCCTCATATCTCATCTAAACCTTCCTCTTTCAGTGTAAAACCGTTCCCCCTCGTCCCATCGCTGCCCTCCCTGATCCAGAGTCCCTTTCTCCTGGGGCTCTCCTGGAGCCCCTTTAGGGACTGGAAGGGGCTCTGAGGTCTCCCCGGAGCCTTCTCTTCTCCAGGCTGAACCCCCCCAACTCTCCCAGCCTGTCTTCCCAGCATCTCCAGGGCCTCCTGTTGCCCCAACAGGTCCATGTCCTTCAGTTTTTTCGTAGAACTGATGGTGCTGAAGTTTCCATCGCCATCCTCTTAATTGCTTTAGCTGGATGTGAGACTTGCTGGACCAGGCAAGACCTCTGACGTGGTCCTGGCTCCTTTCTCATGGTACCAGCTGGTGTCGGACATTTCAGAGCAAGGCACGGAACAATCCTTTCCATCTGTTTGAGTGCTTTAAATTATCACAGGTCCCACAGTAACCACTGGTCCTCTGTCACCCATCTCCAAGCCCCCCTCTTCCCTCCTACCTTCGTGCATCCCCCTGTCTGAATGTGCCAGTGTCCCCCCTTGGTGACAGTGGCAACCAGTTCAGTGATGGCTGGTGCTGGGGGCTGCTGCCCTGCTCGTGCCCTTCGCTTGCCAGCACAAAACCACGGCGTTTCTTCTTGTCCCTGGGCAAGCTGTGCCTCCAGGAGCTGCAGCCACCCAGGTCCTGCTAGTGCAGGCAGTCCTGGAGCATCTTGGGGACGCCGAGGACCACGGATTGTGTGTGTGGAAGCTGGTGGGCATGGCTGCTGTAGAGAACCCAAACCTGGATAAATGTCTCCCACTGTTGGAAGAAAATAACTTGCACATTTTATTTTTTTAATGCTGCTGGGTTTATTTTTCGATGTAAACAAGTCTGAATATGTAAGATAACTGCAGAGTGCGCACTGCAAGTCTTTGCCTGATGTGATGGCCAGTGGCCACCTGCCTGCAGTGGTCCATAAGCCGACTGTGCTTGCAGGGTTGGCCTGTCCTCTGCTGCTTCTCTTCCTTGGGATGCCGTCTAGGGCTAGCAGTAATTTAAAAATAAATCAAAAAGTGCTTAGAAAGGGGTGCAAATTGATTCAGGGATGTTGCAATCCCCCTCCTGGCTGGTGGGATCTGTGTTGACCTGAGCTGCTACAGGGGGAGTCACTCGCAGCCAAGAGCCACCCTGGGAGGGTGAGTGGCTGCCGGGTCAGCACTGTTCGTTCTGCCTGTGTCCCCAGGGCTGGGGGTGGCCGTCCCCATCCCGAGCAGTTACGTAGTGCTGTGTGTACGGCACCTTCTTGCAGGTGGCTGGGATGTGACGGTTGAAGGTAGCTGCAAGACACATTTGTTGGAGATTGTGCAATACTGGTGGTTTTAGGACTACCTGAACGTGAGCTAACCCAGTAATGGTTCTCATTTCTTGATAATGCTCTTTCAAGCGTCGTGTTTTCTGGGTTTGGTTTGCTTTCTTGTTGGGTTTTTTGTTGTTGTTGTTTTTTAATCCTCTGCTGTGGTTTCTTTGAGGGTTTGTAACAGTGCAAATTGCCTGGGAAGACGCTGCGCTTCATGGGCTTGCTGTAATTCTGGGTCAAGTGTGCTTAAATTGCTGTAATTTGTATCTAATGGATTACATGGCTTGAGAGCCCTTTTATAACTCCTGCAGCAAGGAGGGGCTGCCCGTCCCGGGAGGAGGGGGAAGCGTCCTGGGCATGGCCTGGTGCCTTTGTCCCTCTCCGCTGCGAGGGAGGACCATCCTTTTTGGCTGTCCCTTGGGCTGGGCAACCTGGTGAGAGTGGGGGGACCCTGCCCGGCGCAGAAGGGACAGAGGCTGGCAGGTTTCGGAGGATGCTTGACAGCACATCCTACCATTGCGTTGCCTTCCTCTGCTCTCCATGGGCTGTAGGTTGGGTGCTGGTGGGGAGCTGGTGGAGCTGTTTTTCCTCCCTGAAACTGCCCTGCTTTGCTGGTCTCTGCCCTTCTGGGCTCCTTCCAGCCCTTTCCCAATGGCTTTGCCCTGTGTTTCCTTGCTGCCCAGGTTGCTTTTTTCCCAGATCTTTGTTCTTTGTGGCAGAGCTGCTTGTGCGTGTCCAACGTCCCAGCAGGAGCAGAGCAGGAACGTGTCTCACCCATGGACCTTGGTGGTCTCCCCTGGAGGGCGTCTCCATTTAACTCCCATCCGGACCTTGCTGCGACCATTAAAGTGGGAGTTTTCATCAAAAAAGCGTCTCTTAAATTTTACATTGGCCAACCTGCCTCAGGTTGTTCTCTATTGCACCAGCCGGGTAATGTCTCTGTCTCCCCAATGCCCATGTAGGAGCTGAGCGGGAGCAGCTTCATCCCCATCACGAAATCAGGGGTGCCCGTGCCTCTTTCATGTACTACGGCCATACAACCACCCGACGTAGCTGTTCGTCTTCCCAGCCCGTCCTGCCGCATTGTCTCACGCTACGGCGTGTCGTTAATTCGGGTAATCTGATGCAAATCAATATGCTAAACCCCTCATTAACTGGGTTGCTGATTTATCCTAATGAGACTTAAAATCTTGGAGAAGGTTGAGGGTATTTGTTTCTCTTCAAGGGCTGGAGGAGCTATTGTCAGCCCCACAATGGCTGGCCCGGTAATTGCCTCGTGACTGTATTTGCATCGACATAATGGTGAGGATGTTAGCAGGAGTTAAGACATCTCATCTTTTCCTCTGAACGGGAAAATTCAGGATTAGGAAGGTGGAATGCGGTTGCCGGCAGCTGCTGGCAGCCCTATTGTGTAGGGCGGCTGCTCTTCACCTACAACTGGGCTCTGTCGGTGTTTCCATTACAAACCTGCTTTTCTTCAGAGCTTTATAAGCTCAGCCATAAAAATCAGGCCTGCCTGAAACTTGGCGCGTTAGGAATTGGCCAGGCTTTTATTTTTTCTGGTGGGAAGAACCGATGATTATTTTTAGAAGAAATTGTTTCGTCTGTGAAGTGTAATGGGTTGAAATGCTGTTTTGGCATTCACAAGCCTTCAAACCAGCTTTGCTGAAAACCCCATTTAGCATCATCAATAATACAGTACTGCTGAGGATCCCCAGGGACAGGCAACTAAAACAATAGCCGAAATCTTACATTTATAAAGCTAATTGTTGTACATGTTCAGCCGTTTCCCCCATGCCAGTACCACACACGCGCTTGCTGTCTTGTGCAAGATGCAGATCTGAGGACGGTTAAGTCTGCAGGAGGCTTTTCACTGACGTTAACGGGAGATGCATCTGCATTTCCAGGGACTCTTATGGAGGAAGGGTCACACATACAGATCAGCTGGGTTGTTGCAGTAGAAAAGCTTATTCTGATTTAACCAAGAGCTTTTTTTTTATTATTATTATTATTATTACTATTTCTTTTTTTTTTTTTATGGCTGCCTTCGTTCAAATCCCCATAATGGAGTGTATTTGTATCAGAGCTGGTATGTGCAATCCTAAATAAACCTATGCCTCTATAGCAGGGCTCTGCAGGCAGCTTTTAATGCCGGTGTCTTGACACCATCCCTCTGGTTTTGGGGGCAAGCGGCTGCCCCGCTCTATTTGCAGGCGAGGTGAGCACCCTGGTACATGCATGGGGTCGTGGAGTAAGAGAAAAAGTGGCTGTCACTCAAAACAGTCCTAAATGACTTTGTTGTTTGCTCTGAATTTCCCGTGCCGTGCTGCTTTCGCGAGGATGCTTCAGGTAAACCGTCTCAGGGAGTGAGATGAGGGGCTGCCTTCTGGGAGGCTGTAGCACCTCTGCGTCTTGGGACAAGTGGGAACTTCGGCTGCTGCATCACGGCTTTGCTGCTTTTGCTTTTCCCATAAGGAAAAAAAATGAAAACCAATCCAAATTTGGAAAAACATTAAAATACATCATCACTGTTTACTCGTTATTAAGGTCTTTGGTTGGTCGTGTGTTCGAAAACACTTCAGTGTCAAAGAAGAATTTGTTGCTACAAAACAGTGGTGGGATTTTGAGGTTTGAGCAGGGACGGCCGGGGAGCAGCGTTTCCGTGGGAGAGCGAGGGCGCTGGGCGAGCCAGGGGCCAAGAGACTCACTATGACAAAGAAGCTGTTGTCTTTGATAGAGGTCTTCCGGAGCCTCGTTGTCTGAAAATAATTAGCCAGATAAATTAGGTGTGTTCTATTCCCTGTGTGTTCCATGCTAAACAATTCCGTCATTTGGCTTCCTAGCGAAAGGGATAATATGTGTGTGTATATGTATATGTGTGTGTGTATATATACATATTGCAGATAGCTCAGCTGGTCTTTCGTCAGCCGCCCCCGCAACACCCCTGCTCACTGCCACCCACCGGGAGGGGACACCTATGGAGGCGATGGGGCAGACTGGGCTTTGCGCAGGTGATAACAGGCAGGAGAAGCTGTCGGGGAGCCTCGTGCTGACCAGACAGATGGGGATGAGGTCCCTGAGGAGCTCCTGGGTGGGCAGAGCTGCCTGGTGCAAGCATGCCCTGCCACCCTTACTGCAAACCAATGGTTAGATAAAGGGTAAAAATCCCCTTCCTTGAAGGTGTGCTCCATCCCGTTGGTGTTGGTGCGGCACTGGGGTGAGTTGGAGGCTCGTCCAGGAGCTGCCAGCATTGTGGGGCTGACAGGCGATGGTTAGAAAGGAGAGGGAGGAGAGGAGATGAGTGGCTTGGGCAGCACTTGAGCTGCATCTCTGCCACCCACTTGCTTCCCGTCCTTTCTTTCACTCTGCTGTTATTTAAAGTACATGAAATGGAGGTCAGCCTCATGGTGGCGTGTTAGCCGCTTCTTTCCTGAGGGGCGTTGGTGGTAGCTCCTTCTGATCTGTGCTACCGTGGTGGTTTTCTCTGCGACGCGGCGCCATCTCCATCACAAGGCAGTATTTCCCGGGTTCCCTCTCTTGTTGGCCACCTTTGCAACAAACATTGCAGAAGCTCTTGCTGACCACCCTCCCGACAGAGCCACACTCAACCGGTGCGTCCTTCGTACGGCAGGAGCCGGGTTTGTCCCCAGGCTTTGTGCTGCACCGTCCAGGCAATTGCAGGGACCAGAAATGAATTTGAGGCTTCTGGAAGGGAAAAACTCTTCTGGCCAGGGATTTGCTGCTGTTGCATTGCACGGGTGATTTGCTCCCTTGCTCAGTTTCACGCCCTTGCTGCTCACACCCAGAGCGTTAAAGAATCATAGAATCATAGAATGGTTTAGGTTGGAGGGATCTTGAAGACCATGCAGGGACACCTCCCCCCAGCCCAGGTTGCTCCAAGCCCCGTCCAACCTGGCCTTGAACACCTCCAGGGATGGGGCAGCCACAGCTTCTGGGGGCAACCTGGGACACTGCCTCACCACCCTCAAAAGTGAAAAATTTCTTCCTAATATCTCCTCTAAATCTGCCCTCTTCCAGTTTGAAGCCATTCCCCCTCGTGCTATCGCTACATGCCCTTGTAAAAAATCCCTCTCCAGCTCTCTTGTAGGCGCCCTTCAGATACTGGAAAGCAGGAACCCCAGCTGGGAGGAGTTGCTAAACCTATACAACTGGGAGGTGCATGGAAAGCTTGAGTAAAACCATGAGCAGAGCTGTATTTTTGGCCTGTCTCGATGGATGGAGGAAGCAATATATTTCATCCTTCGGTTTTCAAAAGCACTGAAGAGGGGGAAAAGCCTCACCAACACCCAAAAACCCTTCCAGCCCCACAGCCCCGCACCCACTGTTGGGTGAGGCAATGCCAGGAGCCTTCCCAGGAGTTTGCGGTGATGAAGGTTGTGCCGAGGCGGCCCGTCCCCGTGGAGCAAGCGGGACCGTGGCGTGGGGCCGAGCACAGGAACAGTCCTGGCCATAACGAACCCAAAATCCTTATGTGAAAGTGAGCAACGAAATGATGTCTTAGGTGGAAGTGAGCATCAGGGCTCTGTGCAAGGGACGTTTCCTCCAGGAAGACAGGGATTTCGAAGACCCGGGGGCTCAACCTCAGGCAAGCGGGGCGGTGGTGGTGCAGCAGCCCCGGCTCGGCTGATGTGTGGGCGATGGATTCATGGCTTTCGTCTTCTGAGCCCGGCACTGAGACAGCAGAGTGGTTTTAATGAGAGCACAGAAGTTGAAATGGGTTTTCTCATTCCAAAATTAGTGGCAGACTGTGGCTGTTCAGGTTGCTATTTTAACTGCTCCAGATGTCAAGTACGGCTCAGCCGAGATCAATGCGTAATCCAAAGGAAATACTATTAATTTCAAAGGAATGTGGTCAATATTTAAATGTTTTGGATCTTTTTAATATGTAGGCAGTGGTAGTGGTCTAAATGGGCTTATTAACTCTGCTTTTGGAGCAGTGATTCTATTAGCATGAATTAATGTCTGTTAACATTATTGATTTTCATTTATTTTAACATGCGGGACTGTAATGATATTGGTTATTTTAGACATTCTCTGAGGCTGTACCGAGTCAGGAGCCGTTGGTTTAAGGCCTGATCCCACAAGCTTTTTATCCTTCCAGTTGCTACTTAAGCCCTGACTTAGCTCCAAGCCGGTGGAGCGGCTCCCGCTGATTCCGGCAGCGGTTGGATTGAACCTGCTCCGGGTCGCGCTTCATCCAGCCCAGACGGCTTCACCTACAGAGAGGTTTGGCTGGTCCTTACGTGGCCGAGGTGGATTTAACTCTCGGGGGACACCAGTAGCCACTGTGAAGTGTCCCCTCTGCTCTACCTCCACATCATTCTGCCTGTTGAGTATAGGGCCACGGAGAGCCACCCCACAACCTTCAGCAGCCACATGTGGGGTGGACCTGGTCTATGTGTTAAAC
>VZSZ01004260.1:87050-103358 GCA_013398815.1 Ibidorhyncha struthersii
AAAAAGAAAAAAGAAAGTCATCATAGGAAAAGAATAAAGTCTATTGTCAATAACAACGGCTGGTGGTTTCCTAGTGCCTCTCATTCCAAGAGCATATCCTAACTGGATTTTGCGTCCTGTCTTCGCTGAACCCAGCCTGAGCTGCTGCTGCTGCCCTGGGGGACCGGCACCCCCTGCCCCGGCTACCCAGAGGTATGCGGCAGAGTGATGAGCAGGAGGGACCCACAGGTTTGGTTTAACACATGAGGGGCTTTCTGGGTAGTTTTCCTGAAGGACTGGAAGGTTTGGAAAAGGCAGAGGAGCGTGGGGTGGTGAACAAGCAAATGGTTGTGCTCCTGCAGTTGAAAAATACCACTGGGATTTTCTTTCGTGAGCCGCCTTCTCGTGAATGGCATCCTGTTCTGCTGTCCTGCAGCAAAGCTGAATGCAACCCGTTTGAATCTGGTGACTTTATAACCTGAAAAAGTGCCAAGGCCTTTGTCACAGGCATCTCTCCCTCTCCCAGTGCTGTTGGTGGTGAATAACAACATTTCCGTCGACTTTAATGGGAGCAGGATCAGACACCAAGAGTGAAAATCCTCCCAAGAAGATTGTTCCGAGTGAACTTCAGCCAGTCAGCTTGAACATAATCCGTTCGCGGGTTTTCCCACTACGCTGGTTCTGGCCAATAAACTGCTTATTTGTTTTATTTCTGTTTGGTTTTGTTTGCTTTATTTGCTTATTTGTGACTTCCCTTTAGGGGAAGGGAGGTACGGCAGTGCCACCGAGGCTGTGGGACGGTGCACACGGTAATGACCCTTTCAAGGGTTTTTTCTTCTCAGATGTTCGGCGAAGGTTTGCAGTCCCAGCACAAAATGTGAGAATGATGTCTGTATCACAAAGGCATTTTCCCAGCGTGGCTGAGCTGTGATATGAACCAAGCTGATTTTCTCATGAGAGGGGAGTAAATCCTTGGAAGTGTTATTTTTCTAATGTTTTATTTGAAAAGTCCTAGCATGACCTTTTCTTGATGTTGCTTTTTCTTTCTCTTTTTTCTTTGTGAAAACCCTGCAGGATTGTGATTAGCAAGATAATGAATACCATCTGCTTTTAATCAATTCCTTCCTTTTCTCCCAAACCCTCCTAACTTCTAATATTAATGGAAACAGATTTGAATACTGGAAGGGGCCGCTCTGGAGAGCGCTTGGGTATTTACTAGGTGAAAAGTGAAATTGCGCAGGTTTATTTCATGGGGTAGGGCATTTGACAGGTGCAATTTTTCTTTTAGATGTGTTGCATGCCTGTTTTATAAACCAAAATGCATACTGACACATGAGATTATAATTCTGCATCGGAGGGAAATTTTAAGAAGAGAGAGGTGACCTCTTACACGAACCGGCACTGCTGCGTGAGCCCTTCCAAAGGGACAGCTCTTATTGACCGCCGCAGTGACACACCTGGGGGTAAATGCGATTTACGGGTAAAGCAGGGGAAGTAAAGGATGCTTCCTGGGAGGAAAGCGATGCCAATGACAGTTTGAGTCTTAACCCTTCAGCTGGTTTTGCAAAATATACCAACGGGTCTTACTAATACAGCTTTCCTCAGTGCCGATGCATCCAGATTGTCATTGTATTAGTTTATCCCGGAAGATGAAAATATTTGAATTCATCTGC
Source organism: Ibidorhyncha struthersii (assembly GCA_013398815.1). NCBI lineage: Eukaryota > Metazoa > Chordata > Aves > Charadriiformes > Charadriidae > Ibidorhyncha > Ibidorhyncha struthersii. The sequence goes on from VZSZ01004260.1 coordinate 88,703, forward strand.
TGTCAAGCCTTGCTTCAGATCAAACNAAAGGTTTGCATTAAGAGGCATTCCTGGGATGTTTTCTTGATTGGGTTCAAGGCATTGTGTGTTCCCATCTGTCCTGGCTGATTACGAGCCACCTCTGCCAGCTAATGTTGGCTGGGAAATCTTTTCTTTCATGCGTCGGTCCAAACTGGGCCCTGAGAAGAGAAATCGCTGCTTCTGCCACAAACATTTCCAAACCCGTTGTGATTGTGCTGAGGAGGTCCCGGCTTGGGAGTGCTGATGTTCTTCTGTGCCTGCTCACGGGGTGGATGCACAGGGCAACCATGCAGCGAGTGCCGGTGGCCGGGGTGCCACGGGTGCTCTGTCCCAGAGAGCTTAAGCTCCAAAAAAAACAAGACAAGAGGAGCTGAGAAAGAGCTGATCCCATGGGATATGCGGTGTAACCAGAAGCGATGCTGAGTGAAGGCTCCGGGTTATCTCCAAAGACCTGCATGGGCCAGCGTAGGTACTGAGCTGCTTGGGTTATCTGTTGGGACCAAATCTACGGGTTTTATTTGCCCATACTGTTCCTACAGGGAAATTATGTTGTATCACCATGACTTGAGCAGCCTCTGTTGATGTTTTCCTCCCCTTTTTGAAAATGTTGTTCACCTTTTCACTGAAGTCCTGGATCTTCATTCTGCTTCACACAGTGCTTGGATTTTTGGGTTGGGGTTGGGCGATGCCTTTGAGCCTAGTCAGGGATATCCCCTCCAATGCCCTAATCCATGACTGTGGTCACCGGATATTTCAAAGGGAATGGGTTTGTTTCCATCTCACAAAGCTTTCTGGGGGGTGTTGCTGCCTCTGAGGGATCCCGCGTGCCTGTGCCACCCTCTGAATTAAACCGGGACTTTCACCATGAGAGAAAAGGATGTGGAGACATGCTTTGTCCTTGACCTGGTACGGGTTCAGCCTGGGGTACCACATTCCTGCTGGTTGCTTTTATCTTTGCAGGGCTGTTTGGTGAGAGTGGGGCAGCCGTGTTTGCCATCCAGCAGCACACCCTGAGCACGCGCGGTCCTCGGGCTCACGAGGTAAAGCACAGACAAAGCAACCTCTTTTCTGAACAGGACCTGACTGTAAACATCTCGAAACAAGTTTCCAGTGGAGAGTTTTTAACTTCCCCAGCCTCTTCCCTAATCCCTTGTTACAGGAGCTTTTGGGGTGAGATGTCTGAAGTGGCACGAGGGACATGCATGTAATACTGCTGATTAGCTCCCACAATCGCGGGGGCTAAAGGCTGATGTTACCAAACAACGCGCTCTTGTTCCCTCTCTCCCTTTGCGGAGCGATGCTGGCGTAACATCTTACACTTCCCCAGGATGTGGAGCCTGAGGCGAGCGAGTGTGGGCTGGGACGGAGCCAGGGTGCCGTCCGGGGCAGGGATGCCGAGATTGCTGGCGTGTTACTACAGGTGCCCAATTGTGCTCCTCTAAAGCGGGGGCTGCTTTGCTGTGTGCTTTGCCATGCCTTAGAGAGCTTGGAAAGCCCTCAACAGGGGGACTACAGGAGCCAAACCTTCCTCCTGGAGCTATCACTGAAGTTCAAGGGTGGATGGAATATGAGGGAGAATAACAGTTGACCCTGTTTGCCTCCAAGAGTGTGCATGTGCTTTTCCTGCTCCTGGGAACCTCCGAGAAGCTCCGGTTCCAGTTTGGAGAAGGCACTTTTGGGATGCCACAGGAAAATGCCACCTTCTTGGCTTGGTACTGAAGACATGCATATGAAAGCACCGCACAGTGAAGGCGAGGCCACGAGCGGCCGCAGCATGCACGTGGCAGGAGCTCCGTAAGATCCAGAAGATGCTGCCTATGCTTCCCGTTGGCACCCACCCACTGCCAGCCAGCCCACGGAGGTGCGTGAAGGTCAGGCAAAAAGAATAGTTCTCTTTGCAAGGCTGATTAAATGAAAGCAAGGGGGAGGGAGGAGGAGGGAAGAAAAACGGTTGTGGTTTGCCGAAAAGCCTATGCCTGACACCTACAGATTGCTAACGGGGGCAGGCAGAGGCAGCGGTGGCTAATGAAAAGACCCCCTTACTCTTTGCAGCCATTTCACCTGCGTCAACTTAAAAAGCATCCCTCGCCGCCGTGCTTCTCTGCACCTCCGGTCAAGGTGGGTGTGGAGCTTGGACGTTTTTCAAATTCTGTGTTTCTGGCCCCGCCGAGGCTGTCCTGGCTCACCGCGATGTCACCGTGCGGGAATGCGCTTCCCCTGCGCTGGGACATCTCTGGCCAACACCAGATACCCTTCCTTCCTGCCTGCTCCCATGGCGGGGATTATTGCTTTTGGCTTCTCCTGGCTTTGAAAGGCATCCAAAGAGCTCAGCTCTCGCAAGCTGAGAGCGGAGACAGAAAGCCTCTCCCCGCCTCACCTGTTTGTGGTTATTCAGCTCCCTCCCTTCACGCTTTGGCACAATAATGGCCTGAAAGTAAAACAAGAGGCAAGTTCTCCCCCCCGGCTCAAAGCGCTGAATGAAACTCAGCCAGCGGGGCCTATTGAGACAGCATCGAGACAAATGTCAACTTTAACACAAAGAGGCTTAAATGACTGACACAGAAAGGAATAATCTCGGATCTGTTTTCCAGGCTGCTCCCCAGCATAGCTGTGCTGCAGACGGAGACAATTTTCAGTTCCCCGGGGAGATTGTATAGCCAAAAAAAGATACTTGGTGGTGATATGCTATAAGACTAGGTCATGAGAATGGATGTTTGGAATAATGACAGAATTCATTATAAGCAAACTAAATTAAGAGAGTGTCTTGAGAAACATATGGGGAGGAAATTGCCACTGAAGCCCTGCAAAGTGTAGCTTTATTTCTCATTGTACTGGGCTCTCCCAAAGGCCTCCACGAAACAGGACAGGGGGTTATAGGAGTCATTTTGTGGCAACTCCGAGTCAGTTGCCTTTCTGTTTGTAGAGAGGGGAGGCTGTTATGGCTATTTGCCTCTGAATCTTCTGGAAAAGTAAAAGTAATTAAGGCTGATAAAGAATGAGACTGAAATGAAAATATAGCTGCCTTCTCCCCAGAATTGAGAAGCAAATAATGTCCTGGTTGGTGTCATCTTGGCCTTGCTCAGACCTTAGCAGTTAAATGGGCTGAAGCATTGGTGCCGCACTCATCCATGCCAGGCACCGGGAGCATCCCTGCCTGTCTCCATGCTGCCTTTGTCCACGCCAGGCACCAGGAGCATCCCTGCCTCTCTCTGTGCTGCCTTTGTCCATGCCAGGCACCAGGAGCATCCCTGCCTCTCTCTGTGCTGCCTTTGTCCATGCCGGGCACCAGGAGCATCCCTGCCTGTCTCTGTGCTGCCTTTGTCCATGCTGGGCACTGGGAGCATCCTTGCCGCCCCTGAGGCACCTCCCAGAGCAGCACTGGTCCAGCTGTGCCTGGCTGCAAAGAGCTTTGATGCCATGGCAGCCCTGTTGGGGGACGTGCCCGGGGCCTTACAGGAGGCTTCACGCAGGGTGGGGTTCTCCCTGGGGTGACAGAAGGCACTGAGGAGCTCCCCAGGAGGCCCTGAGGAATCTGAGCTGTGTGGGACTAAAAAACCCTTGGTCCTCTCATTAGGTTTAATGAACCCTCAGTCCAAGGGGTGTCCTCCCCAGCGCCTCCACCGCCTGCAGGACTCACCATTTTGCAAGCGTCTCTTAATTCGAAGCTGTCTGGTAACAACTGGAAGCCCCAGGAAAGGCCCCTGTACCTGTGTAGCCGGTGGCCCCGGGATGCTTTTGGGTGGCAAACCGCTGAGCAGGACTGTAGCAAGCAGCTTTTAAGCTCACGAAACAGCAAACAGCTGGAGTATAACAAGGTAGTGTTTCGTACGAAAAAAAGTCACCCTGGAGAAAACAACTGAATAAGAGGGGAAATTAGGGGGTTTTGCGTGCTTTATTTATATTCATATATGTTCACACGTGTATATAGGTAACACCTAAGTGTACATGTCTGAGAAGAAATGAAAGCATGTCGCAAATCCAGAGCAGTGTTTGCCCAGAGTGCGGTGCAGGAAAGGCAGGAGGATGCTCTGCGTAGCCAGCGCCGGTTAGCCTGGCATCTGTCCTGCACTAAATAAGGGCAAACATGGTCCCAGACTCAATTAGGAAAGAATTAAAGGATAGACATTCAATTAACGTGGAGCATTATGGAAATAGTTCTTTTTCTTTTCCGAAGAAACCTGCTTTCGTTCTTTGCCTCCCCAGGATCTGTAAATCAAGGTGATGGGAGACACGATGCATTTTGAAAGATGCTTATCTTAATATTTCAGGAGGTCCCAGCGGTGGGACACGGCTATGTGTTTAAGGACAAGCTAAAGGAGCAACCTCAAAGTGGAGCTTCATGGGGGTTGGCTGCAACAGCTTCCCTGGGTCTGGAAGAGAAGAACCATAGTTCAAAAAAGTAGTATTGTTTTCTGGGGTTTTTTTGTTGGTGTTTTCTTTTTACCCCCAATTCTTCCTCAAAAGCCCTTGCAGAGTTGGAAAGGTTTAGGGCTTGGTCCATGGAGAATGAAAAGATATAAAAAGTATATATGTGCCCTTTTTGGAAAGTGTTGGCACTTTGCTGCTGAGCCAGAGAGCTTTGGGGAAGGCTCTGCCTTCTCTTGGGTGGTTTGGGGAGCGGGGCTGGGGGGTGTGTGAGACAATGCGCTAACCCCAGGTTTTCTGCCTGCGCTTAAAAGGATTTGCCCTTGCGGCTAGCTCTGATGCGCTGTGGAAAAGGAAAGGGACGGGGAAGCTCAGAGGAGCTGACAGAGGCAGAAAAAGGGTGTGAAATTCATACTATCTGGTGTGTCTCCTTTGATGTGTCAGACAGAGATTGTGCAGGCGCTCAGACGGGAAGGGGTTAACGCGTTTCTCAGTAACCATTGAAATGGGGCCTGTTATGGTCTATTTAGGCAATGATCTGTTACAATATCAATGGCATTTTCGATGGCAGTGTCTCCTATTCTTCTATTGAAATCACAATAGCTTTGGAAGTTCACGGCCACGGCAGTCTCAGGGACAGATTTCTGTTCATTTTTCTTTGTTGTGAAGATTTTTTTTTTTCTTCTTTTTTTTTTTTTTAAAGTAAATTAACTCACACAAATGCGAAAGAAGCATCAAGTGTGTGACCTTTAGACAAAAGCTTCAGATTTGTCATTCTCTCTCCTTAACTTATGCCTCCGCTCTCAGCAATGCCCCCATACAATATAGAGCCCAGCTTGGGCTACCTGGCCACAAATAGCTGGGCAAGGCTGGAGTGACAACGTGAAATCTCCATTTCTATGCTGTTGTCAGCTTCTAACGCTTAGGGGAAAGAAGTCAAAGTTGGGGAGAGGTTTTAGCTGTCTGCCTCCCATACATTTAGCTAGAAAGGGAGCCTCCCGGCTCGGCCCCTCTCTGCTTCTTTAGAAACCAGGGGCTAATGCAGTCCCCAGGACTGTCTGGAGAGGTTACTCGCCCAGCCTTCACTTTGATGATTGATGACAGTGGAGAAACTAATGATATTTTATTCACCTGTCAAAAAAATTACTTGCCCCGGGCAAGGCAAGGCTCGCACGGCAGAATGTTAACGCTGCCCTTTTTACCAAAATGCAGTTATCCCATTTCCCCTCAAATATTATCTCAAAGGGAAAAGCGCCGTCCTGCCGAGCCCATCGCTCCGCGGTGCCGGTGAGGGGAATCTCTCCCACCTACAAAGTGCCTTGAGCTTTGCGTTGCGGGCATGAAACGGGCATTGCTAGTCCATTCCCAGGGGGTCCCGTCGCCTCTGCCCCGTGCGGCGCATTGGCGAGCAGAAATCAGCAGGGCCTGTGGATGTTTTGAAGTGTCTTCCCAAGGAAAGCGAAGTATCTTTAGATCAAGAGAGCCCCCAAGAACCAGTTGTGCCTTAAATGCTGTGAGTTTGATTCTCCACCACAGAAAACGTTCTTGTGTTTTATCCCGTTTGGGTGATTTATTTTTACTGTATGCGTCTAATTTCTTGATTCTGTGTTACTGCTGTCATCTCTTTCTTGTCAAGGAGCGAACTGAATGTTACCTGCTCCTGCAGCTGCCTGTTAGAGATGGCTCTTCCAAGACCCAATAAACTGCATGTAATCATTAGCAAAACCATTAAAGTTACCCTGTTCTCTTAGATATAGCTGGCTGTGAAGCTGTGTCCGTCCGCACCAGCCAAGACACCCCACCTGAGTCTTTCTTACGGTTCAAAGTGAATAAAGTACGTTGGAAACAAGTCCAGCAGAGTCATGGAAGTTGGGAAGACCTTTTTTTTTTATTTTATTCCTCTTCTTTTCCCACACTTTGTCAGTGGATTGCTCTGCTAGACGTTACTCTGTGCTATTTCAGGAGTCAGAAGGGAAATGTCTGCCAGAGCCCAAAGCGCAGCCTGGAGCCCGGCTCTGCTTCCAGCGTCCCCGTGCCGCAAACAGCCCCAGCAGCTGGGATGGATATGAGCTGGCCGCAAACGAGTATCAGGTGAAACAGGGCTGTTGGAGATGCACCCAGCAAAGCGTCTGCTCATGGGGAGGAACATGGAGACGGATGCTGGAGGCAGGAGAGCAGACCCTGCGGGTAGACCGTGAGGATCTCCCTGCCCCTGTGCTGACGTCCCATCAGATAGAAATGGCAACAGCGCTAAGTCACCCCGCTTAGGGTCCCGTTGCCTTTGCCGGGGGACGTAGCGGGGGCAGAGCGCTCCCGGCTGTCTCTTGGCACGTGCTCCTGAGCCTTTAATCATCTGCAGCATCGGCAAAATGTTTCCTCGAGGAGACAATTGATAAAGCGGATGAAAAGGGATCTAAATGCCTAGGCAAGCGCAAGCTTCGAAACGCTGCGTTCCCGCAGCACAGCTTAAAGTGCAGACGTATGAAAAGTAAACATTTCATCTTAATGCCAGCGCAGGTAGAGCTGTTCGAATGGGCTGCAAACCGCTCTCAGCAGACAAAATAATCTGAGGCACCATTAAAATTCATAACAAAGAAATCCACAGCGCAAAAAATGGCTTCTTTTGACCTATTTATGAGCTTGCGGTGTCGGGGTGCTGCTGTGGTCCCCGTGGGCAAGACGAGGGGCTCCCGTGCATGCTGGCAGCAGGACCTGCAGGTCCAGAGTGGCTCTGCGCATGGGCTGGGGGGGGCTTCTCCTCCACTCCCCAGCTGCAGCCTGGTCCTGGTGTGACGGGGTCTCCAAATGAGTTCAGATACAGCAAGGAAATGGAGTTATGGTGTCCCTTATCTGCTCCATATGAGAGCAAAAGGCAATATGTATCGCCACCCCCTCCGGCAAGGGCCGCTGCCGGTGCTCCGGTGTGTGCCGGGGGCGCGGGCGAGGGCTGTCGGGGAATGATGATGCTCGTCGGGTGCTGGAGAGCCCTTCAGGTGACTTTTCAAGGCTGTTCTGCAGGAGCTGTGATTAGAGCGAGAGGTGAAATTGAGGACTTGGGTGAGGTTTGAATATTACCATTATTTTTTTTGTTTTAGCTTGGCTGACTTTTTATTTGGTTCTTTTCTTTTATTTTTAAATTAGATAACGTGACTGCTACTTTGAGTTCAGGGCCTGGTTGCAAGGACTTACCTCTATTTCACAGCAAGAAATTTGTCTCGACATTAATCAATGCGGGTTATAAAAAGAAAAGAAAAAAGAGAAACTTAAAGCGTTTGCAATGTGAAGGCTCCAGTACGCTGTAATTTCAGCCCCTTCTCTTCCACCTTCATGGAGAATACCAAAAAAGAAATGTTGTTTCTGACATCTCCAGTGCAATTACGGAGATAGAAATGAAACTTATGGAAATGAAAGTTGCTGCGACTCAGGGACACCAGACTTCGAGTGCAGAGTGTCCACGGAAAGCGTACAAGCTCCCTCTCTTGAAAATCTCACTTGACTATTTAAAATCCTGCCCTGGTGCGATAATTACTATGTTGCTGTTATTGCCCCCTGTAAAATCCCAATGCCATGATTTATTTTCACTGTTTCCATAGAAAATGTTGACATTTCAGCAGGAACTTTGAGAACCCAACTGTTTTGCTTCGGAAAAGCAGCTGCAGCACTGCAGGCAAGCAGGAGCTTGGACGTGTCCTCCACTCGTGCTGGGAATTCCCATGAGATATGGTGTTGGGGTGTCCGAAACGGCTCACTTCGCTTTCCAGAAGTTTGATTTTTCAGCAAGAACCATGTATATATGTTTGGGTTTTTTCCCCCCACAGAAGACAGACCCTTCTCCTGGGGTGCAAGAGCCGCAGACCCACCTGCGATGTTGTGTCTGCCTTGCCGGGGGGGGGGGCTGATGGACATCGCAGCACTTCCAGCCCTGAACCTCTGAAAGTCCCTTCTAGATGTGTCCTGGTGGACACCTTATGAATGAAAAGCACCGTGGAGATGGACAATACCTTTGTAATGGTCTTGAGGTTCTTAATGCTTTTTCCAATGAGATGTGATTTTGTAAGCTTCTTCATAACCTGTAGAAGATGCGTTGAGGGAAAACTGAATCGTTGAGCAAGTAATTTGCCCCACACCTCTGGGAAGAGTCGCTGCAATACCAGGTTGATTTGCAGGGCTGTGGGTTTGCCTGCACACCTACCCAAGCTATTACTCTTCGTTGCCACTAAGTGGCAGTCAAGTAAAAAATATAGTAAAATGAAACTTTCCTGAATAAATATTTCAACTGCTGTCAATGCAAGGCGCAGAAGTAAAGAAAAAAAAAATAAATTTCTAAGCCCCAGTTCCTGAGCTCGGCAATGCCCTGCTGTTCATCCCGGGAGATCAAACCTCAGGAGGAGACGGCAATAGCAGAGACTGTAGGAACAGATGAAGGTTTTTCTTGGGAGAAGCTGAGTATGCAGATGGATGCGTTGCTGAGTATGCAGATGGATGCACTGGGGACCAGACGAAGAGTTCAGCCAACTTCGGCCTCCCGATTTGGCCAGCGCGCTGTTCAACAGTTCCAGAAATCAGCCAAAAAGAGGTTTGGTGCATCAATAAGTGGCATAAAGGTGTGCACGGTTGCAGTAAAGGCAGCGAATCAGGCTGGTCGTGATCCCTACTCACAGTAACTCCGAACGATGTCATCCACAAGCAAAACTAAGATTTCCCCACGTAGCGAGCCCCTGGGTAACGTTTGGCTCTGATGCATTATTAACCATTTTAAATTTTAAGTGGTTTGAAGATACTCAGGTAAAACCTCCTGAAAGCAAGGCAGAACTAGGTCAGACACAGAGTGCGTTGGCTTTAATTAGCAACCGCACAGATTTTTTAACCTTTTGTGAAATTCAGGGACCTCCTGTACCTCCCCTGCTCTGCTCTGGAGCCGGAGCAGAGATGACCTCTTCAGGGAGAAATGGTAATTGGAAGTGTCAGTTATCTGAAACTTTTATCCGAAAAGACAGGCTCCTGGGCACCGTGCCAAGGTCCTTACGTTTCGAATATTTTAAAATATTTGAAGAAAGTAGCATGCATGGCATAAATTTTGATGTTCAAAGGACTCCTGAGATAACATTTTTTTTCAAGCGTAAAGCAAATAGTAGAAAGGGAAGATAAGTATCACAAAGTCATCTAAAAATGCCAGGGCCGGGGGGCGGTGGGGGTGGTGTCTGTCTCAGCCACCAGCGAAATCTGATGGTGTGGACCTGCTGAATTTCAGCCAAGACCCGTCCAAATTCAGTGTTGCAAATGCTGGTGCTGCGTACACTTTTTCTGACCCACACTTAAGTTGTGCTTACAGGTGCAACGTCAGTCTGGAAGCCAAGGAGCCAGTGCCCAGGCGTCCCCGGTGGGGGATCCTGGAGACTTCCAGGAGATGCTGCAGCGGAGCTGACAGGCGGTGTGGATGGAAGATATTTGGGATACAGTGGTGCTGCCCGTGCTAGACCTATGGTGAGCCAGAGCGGTGAGCTCAAACAGCTGTGGAGTGAGTTGCGGTCTCCCCTCGGGCAGGATTTCTTGGAGTGATCCTGAGCATTCCCCCACCTGATGTGATTTCCCCCTCTCAGGGAAAGCTTCAGGTGGGAAATCCCCCAAGGAGGTGGCAGCACCAGCCACGCTGTGCTTTGCCCTGGGATCTGTGCCATCCAGAGCCTGTCTGAGGCTTGTTTTCCCTCTTTTCATCCCCCCAAGGACTGAGCTCGCTCCCTCGGATGTTTTGCCCGCTCCAGATGCCGGCGCACACCCACAGTGCAGTCGCGGTGGGAGGTAACCCCCTGCTCCGCGCTCGCTGCTGGAGCTTAAACACTGTTCGCAGGATCAATATTCGTTCACGGGGTTCCCTTGCACCTTCCTGCCCTTCTGGACGCCGTGCCTCGTTTCGTTGGTGTAAGTTCCACCCGGGGCCAGGGCTCTGCAAGGGCACTGCCCCTGTACGAGCTAATTACTACAAGCAGCCCAAAAGGGACCAGGCATTTCAAACTCTACCCAGGCTGCTATTTCTCGGAAGTTTTTTCAAAAGGTTACACCAAGAGACCGTGTTTTCAGCTTTGATTCCGTCCATTTTCACTGCCACCATTATTTAATCTTTGGAGGGGCCGGGGCGGGGGGGGAAAGATTAACCTTGCTTCAAAGTGTTATGTCTTTGGGAAGACTAAATAATGCAACGTGAGAGCTTGGCTGAGTGTGCGAGATGTGCCCAGGCGTGCGAGCCGGGCTTTGCCGGAGGGGGTCAGAAAGCCGTGAGATTTGGAGCGTTGTTTTTTCCAGGAGGTGAATGTTTCCAGCCCAAACTTGTGCTGCTTCCAGCGCTCCCGGGTGCCGCGGCAGTGCCTGCGGGACAGCCTTGTCACGGGTTTAGCTTGGGATGGGGACAGGCTGCAGCTCGTCCAGGCTCCGTTGGTGGTACCCGCTCCTGGGGGTGACGATGCTGGCACCCCGGGCGGGCTGGCTCGGTGGAGGGTCCCAGCGCATGAGGGGCTTTGCACTACCATGAGCCTCAAGTTCAAAGCGACGGGCGGCCGTGGGAGCGCGAGCTGCGCTTTGCAGAGGGGATGCTGCAGTGTGGCCGGAGGCAAGCGCTGGATGCGGGCGGCGCGGTGCTGGCAGGGCACTCCTCGCAGCGCACTGCTGGGCGGCCCGTCCTGCCCAGGTACCTTCTGCTGGAGCCACCTTTCATCAAAACCTGGCGTGTGTTTTCTCTACAGAGTGGCAGGGCCCGTGCCAGGTGGTGCTCCTGAGCCCCTCTGCTTTGCAAAGAGCTTTTTCCCTCACCTCGGGTCTAAGCTTGCTGCAGCTTTTCCTGGTTTTGTGCAGAAATACTGTCGCGCAGACGAATCTGTTTATTTCTGCTTGCTTCTTTTCACGTGCTGATTTAGACATCGAGGTTCCTTTGCAGTTTATCTCGGCCTCCCATCTGGATTCAGTCAGACGCTGGGTACCGTTCCCCATCAGTGTCACACCACGAAATAGCGGTGTGCTGCAGACAGGGTCAGTTCTGCAGAGAGGACCCGCAGGCACCCCGGGAAGTGCAGAACTGGAGCATCTGGGATGTGCTTTTGGACTTGACGGCATCCCATTTCTGACCAGTTGTGCCCCCAGGATTTACAGAGGGGAGAGGAGCGGTCTCACGGCAGTTTGTCTCCAGCCTGTGACATCCCCTTAGTCCCTGTTTCTGTCCTGAATGCGCCTCAGCAGCCATGTGCCATCCCCCAGCTCTGTTCCTGCACTGTCAGGTTCACTTTGATTTGTTGAATGTGTTCATTTCATTGGAAATCAAATGCTGAGCGAACAGCAAATTAGCCCATGTTTGAATTTCTTCTGCTTCCCACCTGGTAACTCTGCCACCGGTTACAAACTCAGATTATCAAATGCTTTTTCCTTAACCATCATCTCGGTAGAAATTAGATACATATGAGCAAAAAAATCTCTGTTCCAAGGGTGGCACAATATATTTCTGACCATTTTAACCTTGTCAGTGAAGTACCAAAACGGATTGGCTGTTGGAAAGCCTACGGCACTGTTCTTTGTTGCTGAGCGCAGAAGGGGAAATTACCTTCCACTCTTAAATCTGCAACTTCTGCCCTTTGCATGATGGTGAATAGAAATATTGCAAGTTCTTCCTTTAAACTCGGAGGTATTAAGGACTGCTTTTACCAAGAGGAAGAGACATCTAACTGTAAACGTGTGTGATTACCCCATTACCTTCCAAGGGAGAGAGCTGTGGCTGGAAGCTAGGCATGTCCTGAAGTCCCCTGCTGAAACAGAGCCGGACAACACAAGAAATACGGGGAGCTCAAATTCGCTGTTACCGCTGCTGAGGCTTTGCTTCAAGCGGCTGGAGAAGCGAGCGCAGGCAGGGGCTGGCGCTGAGTTTCCTTTCCAGCCCCAGCTGAGGGACACTGGCCGTTCACAGAGAGTGAGGACGCAGGGTTAGACCCTCCTCTGGAAAAAACTGAGGTGTTCTGCTGACCCTGTTGGGTCTGCGCTAACGTATATCCAAAAAGGTCTGGCCTTTGAGGCTTCTAGGGGTCTTTCAGGAATGTACCACCTACTGATTTTATTATTTTTTTTGGAACCTGCGAAGCATCAGCTTGTCTTTGCGCCTTCATATTTATTTTCAGTGCATGTCTTGCAGCTAAATGGCACTAAATGTTGTGTTACTCCATGCAGCTGCATTGATTTATATGGGGTTGCAGTGATCTCATTAAGAGCAAGATTTGTTGCTTCTGCTAATACTCAGGGTTAACTTTTGAATGCACATGTGTAGAAGAGAATAATGGGAAAATATGGATAGGGAAGAACGACTTCTATAAACACAAACGTATCGGAGAACTCTGTGAAATCACATCAGTCAGCAGCAGCAGCTGATCCATCACGTTGGGCAGAGCATTGCCTTGCTGAGGATGGTCCACATTGCCCCCAGCGACACAACCCCTTCCGCCGTACACGTGCTGAGAGAAGGTTTTCCGGTGCACTAAGACGTGACAGGGTTGAGGAATGGTGAATATTCATCTGCATCTAATTGTGCTGACAGCACCAGGCCCAGCAGCTCATGCCCAGCAAATGAGATCTAAGCAAATATACTATAATGCATGCCCGGGCTTCGGCTGATTTCTTACTCCCACGAGAGCATATAAACGCGGGTGGTTTGGGTACCACCGGAGTCCCAAGGACAGCTCTAATCCATCTCGCCCCTCACCTTGCTCACGTATCCCCGCGCCGCGGGACAGGCGGCAGGGAGAGGGATGCGCGACAGTGCGATGGCCTCTGTTTTGGGGAACTAGGGCTGTGATTTAGGGCAGAGAGTTACCTCGTAATTCACAGCTTTAGAATGGGCTCAATTAACAGAGGTTTACTTCCAGATGCTTTCAGTGCGAGGGATGCAGTTGGCCTGCTTGTGCTGCTCCCATACAGCCTTTGGTTTTGCTTTAGCAAGTTTGATTTACAGATTTCCTTTCTCATTAAAAGCTGTGGTGTTATTAAGCCCAGGAATCCTTGATGGATTTCAGACTGAATACTGTGAGTCTTGTATTAATGCAGGCTAGCTGCAAATAAAGGCGGAAATCCATTAAGCATGTGGTGTGCATCATAAATATTCCATACCGCAAAAGTGTTAATGTAGTGATAAGAAAGGAAAAACAAAGGTGTAGGAGTCGGGAAATGTCGAGTGCTGAAAGCCCACTCTGAACATCTCGAACTTCTGCATTAGCAGCCCTTCGGATGATAAAGGCCACGCTGGACTCTTCATCGAGCGCTGTGAGCAGTCCGCATTTATCTTTTTTTTTTTTTCCTCCTTTTTTGATGAGACTTTGAAATCTCACGCAAGTTTTTGTGTAACCAGCCGAGTTTGAGTGAAACAGTTAATTGAATGTAACACTGAAAACCCAGTGGCTGCGAAGTAACCAGTAATGACTTTGGTGATGCTGTGCCCACTTACCGGCACTGCGTTTATCCTTTGATGCACAGGCGGGTAATTGAAGCTCCTGTTTATTGATTATTAACCCAGAATGAGGCACCGTGCTCTGGAACCAAAGAAAGCATGTGGGAAGCCGTGGTGTAACGCGGCAAAATCTGTGCCTCCGAATCCCCTTCGTATATCTGCATCGAGATCATTACGAAGCCTAGGTAATTATGAGAGTTACATTAGAAATCAATCCAGTGCATCTGCCTCGGAGCCTAAAGACACTGAGCTGAGGGTGTGGAGTGTTGAGAGCAAATACAAAGAAATGCGGCACATCGCCGGGGTGTGGGAGCCTTACAGACAAACGTTCTGGTGGGATTTTAATAGGTGCATTCATTACTTGTGGAGCTATGAGCGTACAGGCAAGGATGGAGCAAGCCCAATCCAGCAAACGCACGGCCACGGAGCGCCCTGCGGTACCCGGGCACCTCCGTAAGACACAGCCGGCAAACCTCCCCCATCTGCTGCTCCCCACACCGCCCAGCAGAAGCGATGCTGTGTTCTCCGCCGCCCGCACCGGCTTTTCTGGCTTTCCCCCCGCCCCTCCCGGGTGATGTATAGCGCACTGTTTTCCAGGCGTTTTCCTGCTGTGGATTACTCTTAGCGAAGCGGCCGGCTCCTGGTGCTCCCTCCCTCCCTCCTGCAACCTACACCGCCGTCTCGCTGCTCCCGGCAGCCCGCTGTCACAGCCCTTGCTCACGGTTAGCAAAGCAAGGAGATATTTGTGGTTATTTCCAAAATCAGCAACGATGGGGGGGGGGGGGGGGGGGGAGCGGG
>VZSZ01004260.1:103379-179075 GCA_013398815.1 Ibidorhyncha struthersii
TGGAGGGCGGGGGGGGGGGCGGGGGGGAGGCCCGCCCGCCCCTTTGGCAGGCAGCTCCTGCCTGTTGAGGTGTTTCTCAAGCTGGTGAACACCTTACAGAGGGGTTTTTTGGCGAGCTGGTGGCACAGATTGGGTGGCTGGCTCAAAGTTTATATCAGTTTGCTTTCATACTCCCAGGTCTGAGCAGCACAGGAGGTGGCCTCCGGGCCGGGGTGTTCGGCTGTCACTCAGAACATCCCCAGGTTTCCCAGCAGCGATGCTGCTTGGCACCGGGTACAGATGTTGCAGGGTAACATCTGGCGGCTGCCGCATGCCCGCTGTGAGCGGCGGCACCTTGACGGAGACACACGGGCAGGGATGCTCTGACCTGTCCGCCGTCTGAGCCGAGGCTGTGCAGCACGGCACTGCAGCAGCACGGCACCGCTCGCCCCCAAGACCTGGCTGTTTGTCCATCCCGCCGGCGACCATCCTGCTGGAAGCACGGCACTGCCTGAACCCCACGCCGGGGAGGCACGTTGGGTACGGTGCCTGCGAGAGCCCGGCTGGGCAGACAGCGTCGGTCTGGCAGGGTGAGCGTGCCGCTGACACAGGTGATGGCACCTCTCCTGGAGCCAGCGAAGCAGCGGGATAACAAAAGCGGTGAAGCCAAAAGAGCGTGGGCCTTAATACGAGGCAGGTCTGAGCTGGGTTCTGGGTTACTAGCCCACGTTAAGCATTTGCCGCTGTTGTCACCGGCGCTAACCAGGCTGTGCTGACATCCTCTGGTGACACAGTTATTCTGCTGGGGAGGCAGGACTCGGCCGCTGGAGCCGGAGAGCTCGAGAGCTCTGGAGTTGGAGCACAGCCCTTTTAGCACAGGGGTGGGTAACTTTTCTGTAATCGGCACCTTGGTTTTTTTTGCGGAGAGCTCCCGCGGCACCTCAGGGCTGGTGCGCTTTGCACGGTGCGACAGCTGCTGTGCGAGGATGCCGGTGAGGCAGATCTGCCTCCTCCGCGCTGCAGGGTCAGGGCTCCCTGCAGACAGCCGACGGCAGCAGCCGGCACACTGCGGGAGAGGGAGCTGGAAGGGGTCTCGCCTTGTCTCAGGTCTCCTGACTATTAACACCATGTGCCCGGGCTACCTCGGTCATCTCCGCAGCCTGTGCCAGATCGCACCTCCCGACTGACCACCCAAAATTATCTGTGTTTTGGTTTTCCATCTAAAAACCAGTGCTGCCCCTGCTGCTCACTGTTTCCATCCTGAAGCAGCACTCAGCCTGACCGAAGCCTTTTGAAGCCCAAGCCTCTTCCAGACCAAAGCTGTGTTGATGATTATCAAACCAGACAGCAGGGACTGGAGCCGGGGCTGGGGGGAGCAGGAAGCATCCTTCCATCCTTCCAGGTCCTGGTGTCTGTCCTGGGCCTCTCCGGTCACCCAGACAGGGTGCCATGGATTTTTGGAGGCGGTGCTGTGACCATTGGGCAGGAGCAGGGGTCTCCGCAGCGGTGCACCGGGGAATATTTTCGGTTTGGTTTCAAATGCGAGGTGATGGCTGGGTGGCTCTTTAGAGCCAGATGTTCGACCTGCCGTTTCACTTGGCTGAATGGACGGCTGACGCCAGGCTGGCTTGGAGGGGACTGCGAAGGGTCATGTCATGCTATGGCACAGATGACCCGAGACCCAAAATCAGCTAGGAGGTCCGACAGCAAGCCAGAGATAACTTAATGTATTGGATCAGCTTGATTTTGGTCTAACGCTGGGGTTTTGTGGGGAACAGCTCAATAGGGGGATGTTCATCAAACTCTAAGGTAATGAGGTTCCCTTGTTTTGAGGTTTTTGTCCAGGACAGAGCTGTGCATGGTTTTCACGTGGGAAAGGCCCTGGGACAGGGGATGGAGGCGGCTGTGCCTTAAAGCACCCCTCCGGAGGCAGGAGCAGCGGGAGAGGAGAGGAGAGCCCCTCCTCAGCGCTCCCTCCCACTCCGTGGAGCTGCAGTGCCGTCTTATCCCTGTACCAGGCGTGTGGGGGGACACACACACTAAAATACTCTGGAGTTTGCCATCCTCATTGCATGTTGTAAAACTCCTGAGTTAGACAAGGTGAGTTCTGCGTCTCTGAGTCAATGAGGAAAGTTTATTCCTGGATTGATTGTCCAGGAAAAATCCCCAGGGAGGTATTTTTCCCCTGCTCTCTATACCTTAACGGTGCCCTATAGCTCCGTAGGCTGCCGGTGGTGTGGCGGGCTGGTTGTCTTGGCCTGTGTTTCGGCATCCCTGGGCGCTCTTACGGAGTTGCAGGGAAGGTGGCTGAGGGACTCGTGTGTTTAGCATCAGAATGTGTCAAAAGATAAATCTGATGAGAGGAAGAGTGAGGGGCTGTAAGTGGTATGGGTGGTTGTAGTCTGATTCTGCCTCGACGGGCTGCCTACATACAGCGATGGATAGTGTTTTACGGATGTTTCCTCACGCGTACCTAGCAGGCACATGAAGTTTACCCTGACCTGGCATGGGAGAGACCCTTGGCAGAAGATGCCATTGAATTAGGCAGAAGCAGGTGACCTTTCAGGCACTCACACAGCAGAGATGTCACCTTTCTCCTTCATTTTTTTTCTCCAATAAATATTTATTTCTGTCCACAAGACAAGAAAAAAGATGTTTCCCTGCACTCTTCCCTTTGTTGCCGTCGCCCCCTGGCTTTTGACGGTGCTCACACTTGCTGGATTTGGGACTTCTGTGTCTTCAAATGTCTCGAGGCTATTGAGCACCAGGCGATGAAAGACGACCTTTCCCTCGGGGATGCCCAGCTCAGAGCACCGTGTCCTTTACTGAGGCACGTAAGGCTCAAAGGGTGTCTCTCGCTTTTGCGCTCGCTATTGTGTGAGGGGCAGGAGGGCAGATGCTGGGGAGCAGCGTGGGCCCTTGGCGGCGGCAGGGGCAGAGCAGCAGTAGGAGTGAGCTGGGGTATGAGACTCTTTGAGCCCTGCCCGTGAAACCAGCTCATTTCTGCTGGTTTCGAAGATGTCTTCATAAAGGGTAAAGAAATTCTGTACAGGGAGCTAGAATGGTCCGATGTCCTGCGCTCGCAAGAGAAATGTAGCTTCAGCACAGACCTAAGAAGATGCTGTGTACTGTGATGGATAGATATGATACACAAAATGTGACATGTTTCTTTGAGAATATGTTAGAAATCCGTGGTTTATTCTTGGTTTATTGGTACGAAATGAAAGAAAAGAAGATAAATCCGTCTATTGCAGAAATGTTTCCAACAAAAACCAAAGGGAGCTTTTGCCACATATATTATTTCTACATAACTGACACTTTCTTTCCCAGAAGCTTTTGGTGTCTTGTTCTTCATTCTGTGCCCTAATTACGTGATGGACAAGCGATCTTGTCAGACATCACCTTAAAGGAATTGAGCGGTACAAAAAGAGCAAGGTTAAAATAGGGAAAAGGCAAAAGTACAAACGCGCTGTTAACTTTGCAGGGTGCAAGCTGCTAATTTCAACTAGATCGCTGTGTGAATTAGCAAAGCAGCAGGAATGGGAATGCTCTAGTCCAGCTTGCTAAAAGCAACCTAGTGGTCAGGCTCATCATATTTGTCTTTTTCTCTGACCCATTTAGATTCCTTCCTCTTAAAGGACGTTTCTCCAAATGACGGTGTTTAACTAATGCAGAATTCCTATGTCTGAAGGACAGTCTGTGATCCAGTCCATTGACTCTTGATTTCATTTAAACTGCAATTCATTATTTTCTTCCTGTGCTCATTCAAGAACCCATTGTTCATTACTCTTTCATCACTCTATGATTGGAACAATTTGTATCTGTCGTTCATACATTGGCCAGATAATGAAATAATCATTTGTGCATCTACACAGTATTTTACATTTATTTTTCACAGTGTAATTCACTTCGTAGGGTCATTTTATCATTCTGGAACAAATTGTGATCTTGTTTAAGCATTTGCTAGTTGGTAACAGTCTGCAACTGCCAATGTCAGGATACATGTCTGAGTATTGCCATTCGCAGATGGAACGGAGGTAAAATTATTGTTGATTCTCCAGCTAACAAAACCAGCCCATCTTCTAGGAGGAAGGATTCTGCTGGCCACGGTCTTGATCCAAATAATAACTGAAGTTATTGTCCTGCAGTCTTTCCCAAGGTTTGGGTCAGCCTTTTGGAGGGAGGTAATAAGAAGGGATAAGATTACCTCAATAAAAATGAAACTAGATGATAATGCACCCAGAGCACAATTATGGTGCTATTCAAATGAGCTCCTGTTCTCAAGCAGGTCAGCAAGGTTATGATTTCTAGAGGGGTCAAGAGATTAGGGGAATAAACTAATTATTCTAACATCAAATAGATAGAAAGGTGATTGCTGATTGGTTGATTCATTTTTCTTCTGTGAATCTATTTCTGTTCAATTAATTAAAATGACACATATGTTATACTCTCCAAATATCACTCACATTATTATGTAAAGGTTGAGTTAGTCATTATGTTGGAAAAGGTCAGGGCTTGAATTTAATGCTGGAGGGAGATACTGTCTTCCATTCACTCGTCATAATTACCATCCAGTTCCTGGCCTGTCCGCTGATGGGATCTCAGCCATGGTTTTCAATGGACTTGCCACACAAAGTGTTTTGGGCCTCCCTCCAAGAGCTTCTCCAGCCAAGGCAGGATTAAATCAAATAATGTAGTCTTTACACCCATTGCTTTGGCATGGGAGCTGAGCTGTATCAGTGGCAGGATGCGTAATTCTTCTGTCTTCTACCTATCTCAAGGTATCAGCAGGGGCCTCTGCGAGAGACGAAGACTCCTTTGTGTTGTACACTTCACGTGAACAGCTCTGGGAGGTGGTTGGCCGGCTGAGGTGAGGATGCACAGAACAGACCGGTGGTAGAAGAAGAGCAGATGTGTGGAGGACTGTGCAAGGGTGACTTTGCGTCAGCCTCAGACCCATTGACCTCAATAACTTCCTTGATCAGCCCCGTGCTCCGAGGCAGGTCTGACACGTGCAAGCACTGAGGCACTCGACGGTAAGTGAAGCTTACAAATGACCCTTTGTCCATCCCCTCGGCTCCACAGGGCAATATAAGAGCAGAGATTATTTTTGCCACTGGTCAGCAGGTGAGTGTCAGTGATGAGTGAACCATAAAACGAGCCATTCTCGCTGCTAAATCTGCAGTGTTTCTGCACACTCATGGCTGGGCTCAGAATTAACCTCAAAATAGCCAGAAACATTTGCATCATAGAATCGTTTAGGGTTGAAAAGACCTTTAAGATCATCGAGTCCAACCATTAACGGCCACCTCTAGCAATGCAGCCAGAAGAGAAGACACGAATGTCAGCAACGGCGGGTTTGGTGTGAGTATGGACAAGGCATGGAGACTGGTGTTCCCACCACGTGCTGGGAATGACTCCTAGTTCCCTGTGAAGGTGATGCTCTTGGTGCGTCTGCTATACGGATATGTGGGGTTTGGTCTTCAAGGCCATCACGCCAGGACACCCCTCTATACGTGGTCGCTTCCCCCAGGAAACACCAAACCTTCTAGAAATGGAGAGGGTTGGATGGATATTTGCTGGCCTTGTAAACCAGCCACAGAATATTCCAGGTGACTATCAAGTAAAGAGTGTAAACATTTGCTTTTGCTGTTTGGAATAGAAGTGACCAAGGGGACGCATGTGGCCATGGGGTTTGCCAGAGTCCGTAAACATAAATCTGTGGTCACGTTTGTAATTTTGATGCCTTATGTGAGACATTTTACACTTATTTTAATGGCCTAGAAATACTTTTTTTTAAAATATATTAATTCTTCTTAGTTACGCTCCATTAACTGTTGTTTAGTTAACCTGCGAGTAGACCATATCAGCCATTTTAATAGAACAAGAAGGGGAAGAAATGCTGTAAGACACGAGGTAGCATCAGATTTATCTGGAGAGGGAGAAAGTATCGGCAGAAACAAACTGTCGTAGGATGTTAAAAAATCACCTGCTTCTTAGAGGAGATACAATTGGGTAACGATCCATGGAAACATGAACATTTCAGATTGCGTATCTTCTATTCAAATTTATGACCAGCTGTCAGAGCACCGGTGCCCCTTACTCCACGAGAGGGATTACTCTTTGCCAAACCGTAATGAGCAGATTATGGGTGGCGCTAGAAAAAGTACGGGACTCTGTGAGAAATTGCAGCACATCGTATTAACTTCTCTCTGATGTTAGCAATTTCCCATCATATTGTATTACCAATCACTGTCACTAATATACCATGAAATTCAGATGTATAATGTAGTGTACAACTCAACCTCTCATTTCAAAGGTTTGTTACCCATAATCCTGCATGAGTCATTAGTAATGTCACTGAACAGACTAAAACTCATTCACTTCTTGCAGTGTTTCCCTTGCTGGCAAATAACTGACATATTACACGTGGGCACAATGCTTAATTCTCCAGAGAGCTTTGATTGCGGCATTGTGAAATGTGTGCCTCTTTAATGGGCAATCAGGTCTACGCACAGCCCTCGACTATCCCCAGTCTAGTGTGCCCCGCCGGATGGCTGAACAGCTGGGTACTCTCATAAAGCATCTATTTTCTTTTCTTTAAATTATTTATCTACTGAAATGTTGTTCGTGGTGTTTTAAAGGCAATACCATGCTAAAAGGTAAAAATACACCCAGCAAAAAAGGAAAAGGGTTTTAAAATTTTGGAAAAAAATTAGATATTTTTTTTTTTTTTAGGTCTTGGTCTTGGAAAAGTCACTTAAAGGCTTGTGGCCCAAACTTGGGGACGAAGGTAAGCACCCAGGTGCCTCAGGAGCCAGCAGCACCGGGGCAGGAGCAAGGCCCACTGCTATCCATCTGGAAATGAGGCCCGGATGAAACCCAGCTGTTGCTGGTTGCATTCTCGTATTTAAGTGCAAGGAGAAGCTCTCAAAGCAGGCTCAGCAGAAGGTTTCACAAGGAAAGGGACTTTCTGTTCACCTCCAAGAGGAAAAGCAATGGCTTTAGAGAGTCTCGACCTGCCTGTTAGGTTGTGGTATTCCACAAATGGCTTTATTGAACTTCACCACGGTGATGCTGGGCCAGTTCTCCCATCTGGGGAGGTCATCTTAAACTGTGATCCTGTTGCCCAGGGTGACGTACCCTCTTGGAGCCATGCATTTGCAGTTTGGTAGGTGAAGTATCCGTCCTGCAAGCGGAAAGATGGGCCGCAGGACAGGGCTGTGTTTGACAGTGAGCTGCGGACAATCATTTTGAGAGTGAAGATTTGCAGTAAATTTTCATTTAGCTTCCATTTCCTCCTTTTGTTCATGTGAAAGTTAAATGGGATGGTGTCAAAAGCCTTCCTGAGCCAAGATGTATCACGTCTACCGCTCCCCTTTGCCTCCATGCTAATTATCCTGACAAATTGTTTTGCCGTGATTTGCTTGGGAAATCTGTTGGTCATTTCCCATCTTCTTATTATCTGACTACACACACAGTGTTCTGTTGTTTTACCCGGTCTTTTTGCAGGTGAGAGTTTATCTGACAGGTCTGTGCCTCCCAAGGTGCCTCCTGCATGGCCACGGAGCATTGTCCTCCATGGAAACCCGGTGAGTTGGTGCTTCTGGGTGAACTTCAGAGCCAGCACCTCTAGCAACAGAAAAGGTGGGCATGGTAATGGGATGCCGTACTGGTAGGTTAGTCCTGGTGGTGGTCACTCATGGAGGAGCCTGTCCTCTGGATCCACAGCCTGTGTCTGCTGAATGCTGAGGTCGTGCTTCCTTCTGGCTCACCCTGTTTCACCGCTTACATGTAATATCTGGAAATGCCACGATCTTCCTGACTCCTGGATTAGAAACACACAAATAGATTGACTATTTATTCAGTTGGTTGTTTAAATTAACTTATTCTTTTGATGTATTTTATTTTTAGTCCTCAATGTAAGCTTTTTCTTTTTTTTTTTTTTCCACCATTCTTTCATCAAGTCCAAGATCAGGCCAAGAGCTTTACGGCCAGCAGGTCATTCTGTTCACGAAGGCGCTCTGATAGGTTGACACTGCAGCGCGGTGAGGCATTTAGAGACAAAACACCACATTAAAAGCAGCAGGTGAAGTACAGGGCAGGCTGAGTAGCAGGGTGGCAGCCGGTCTGTAAGATCACCCAACAAGGCATGTCTGTAGCTTCTTCATTTTGCCTCGCCCGGGCTGCGTGGAGGTGACGTTGCGGCTGCACTCCCAGCTCGCACGGCTGACGAAGCTGCAGTCGTTAGTGCTGAAGGCAGCGAGGTTCATTGTCGATTCTCCCGGCAATAGTGTGACAGGCCCAGTGGTTCCTGCATCGTCAACTCAAGTACTTAGCCTGCCATTCCCAATTTATTTCATGAAGTGTCTGCAGTCTCCACGTTTGCTAATGTCATGATGGTGATGTATCTATTCTTGTCTCTGAAAGGATGCAAAAGAGGGACATTAGAGCCAGCGTCGCTCTGTTGAATACCTTGTTGGCAGGGCATATCAGAAACGCAATCTGTTTTTGAAACACAGCTTGCTAAAAATTATATTTCATGGAGTCCAGGATTATTAGGAGTGATGCTTGTGACAGTAACATACATGGCAATTTAGCTGTTCCTCTATATGATCTGGCTGAGTGCTGGTGTACGACCTGAGCAGCACACTGATACTTTTGCCCAAACAACTGGACAGGTATACGCAAACTGCAATTAAAAACAAGACCCAAGCTGTTACCAGTTTAAACCAGGCTAAAGACATACCAACCCAGCAATGATAAACCGTCGGCGACACTGTCAGTAACTTACAGTAAATTAACTTTTGCAGCCCGGCCCGGGCTGAGCATCATGGTGCAGACGTGTTATCTGGCAAAGGCTGTGATCCCGCCTCTGGGCGCCGTGTGATACGGAGAACCAGTCGCAGAGCTTCAGCAAAACAAGTTCTCATCAGAAAATATTACTTTATCCCGCCCAAAACTTTTGGCAGAAAACACGAGCTCCAGCAAAGCACAAGGGTTATGGCACCTCACCAGCCATCACTTTTATTATTTAAACCTTGTTTTCTGATGGCCTGGGTGAGCGCTCAGACTTCTGAGGCCCAGGCTGTGCTGGCTGGCTCGCTCTCCATCCCCCCCTCCCTGTTCATCAGGATTCAATTTTGACACTTTTCAAGTTTCGGATCTATTTCTGGCCGCCTCTACCAGTGTACCCCTGCTTGGTGTTTAAACGGCAGGAGGAATAGCAAGGAAGCCTTCACTTCAAATCCCAGTTCAGCTCAGCGTTTCTGTAAATTTGAGAATTTGCATAAAACCACCGAGTCTCTGCTGCAGTTGCTAAATTGGGCTTTGGGAGAAAATTATTTTAAAAGAGCTCATGAGTGGAATGGAGGGATGTCTACACGCCTGCATACATCTCGCATCTACATGCCTGCTTTTTTGGTAAAATTTTCCGCTCTAAAGCCCAGAGTGGCTCAGAGGTGTTCAGGTAAGCCAGATGTTTAAAGGCTTGTCCAAAAGCAGCTGCTGAGCTATGAGAAAGTAAAGCTTTAACCACGCCTAATTTTCAGTCATTCATAATTATTATGGTCCAGGTCTCATTCTGCCCTCTAACGATTATTTCTGCCTATTAGAAAGTAGCACTGGGGCTGGTGGGTACGGGTGAGACCCCGAGGCTGGGCTCGCTTTGGAGCCTGGAGGCTAGCAGGCAAGCAGTGCCTTGGCTGCTGCACGGGGCTTTTGCCGAACGGAGCGACCTTAGCGGCAGCTTGAGACCTTGTCAGCGCAAACGAGGGAGCCGTTTCCTCTCCCAACATGTTGTTCAACTGCGGGCACTCGTTGCCGTGGGAGGCTGTGGTGGCCAAAAGCTTAAATGGTGCAAAAAACAATTAGATGAGTTCATGGCAGAGCGACGCAGCGAGAGCTATTAAACACCAGGAGGCCACCTCCGGCTCAGAAATTCCCTAAGCCCGGATCACTGGGACCATCAAAACACCCCCAGCAATTATCGTTATGTGTTTGTCCTGTTCCTAATCTTTTCTGTAGACATCTACGACTACTTGGTGTTAGAGACAAGGCTAGAGGGACTTCTGACCTGAGTCAGCCTGGCCGTTCTCATGACTTTGTTTCATCTCTGTTTTAGAAAGCCCTTGAAGGTGTGAAGGCTGTATGATCTCTCTGTTAAGTGAGGTGAGCTCTCAGTGTCTCCGAGAGCTGTTTCTGTCATAAAGAGCCTCAGCTCTCCGTAAGGAGACAGCCCTGAGGAAGCCAGCAGTCGCTGCTGTGTCCTGCTAGAGAACATTGTGTCTGTGCCGGGCTCTGCTTTGGTTCAGGTTAGGAAGGAAAAGGCGGGGACAAAAAAAAAAAAAATGTAAAAAAAGCAGAGGGTGATTTGGCAATTCCAGTGTCAGCAGGAGCCGATCCCAGCAGTTCAACGTAATCACTGAAAGCAGAGAAAATCCAGGAGATTTCACTGGAAGTGAGCAAAGAGCTTGACAGCTGGCAAATGCTAATGTAAGTAGGCAACTGGGAGCGAGGGGCGGAGGGAGTGTGGTGTCATTTAGCATCGTTTATAGATGTGCCGTGTACCTCTGAAGGGAGCTCATAGGAAATGTGCCCCTTTTTTGCTCAGCCTCCCTCCTCTGTCACGGGTGTCTGCTTGCCCAGTCCTGCCGTGCCGGTGGGCGTCTCTGCACTTGCAGAGCCTCATCTAACGCAAAGCCTCTCCAGAGCCGCCTTGGTTCACCCCACCCGAGGAAACCTGCCTCCTCCGCTGCTGTCTGGAGTGTCGGCACGGAGATGCTTATGGTGCAGCAGCCGGAGCATCCTCCTGCTTTTGCCGGACCACTGGGTTCTGCCCCAGGGATGGGGAGGAGAAAGGGTGGTTGATGCAGGGCTGGCAGAGGGCAGAGCTGGGTGTCCAGCCTCAACACACCAGCATATTTTTTTCTCATGAGAAAAGAGCCTGTTTCTTTCAGTGGAGTAAGGGCTGGTAACACCGGCGTGTGGCTGCTGAGCTTTTTTCCGTTGGACAGTTTCCCTGTTTCTCACCAGTCACTGGGTTCTCTGAACACTTGGCATACAATTTAATTTCTGTCTTAACTGCCTCTCTGGACTTCTGGCAGAACTACGTCACCCAATGAGGCCAAATCTTTTTTGGATAGTGGCAAACATGGCCATTATCATTGTATCGGGGGTAAATTTCTCGCCTGAACATCAAACCCAAAGCCATATCCTTGCAGCAGCGAGCTGGTGCCAAGCACCCGTTGCTGTGCTGCAGACGAGGTCCACCCCGGCTCGGTCCAAGACTGCATCGGGGTAGCGTGCACGGTATTTAGGCTGTCAGTACAGCAGCAGTAACGGCCTCTGCACATAGCAACATTTCTCTGGCTATTCTCCCTCTGTACAATTAACTATTTAACACTTGACAGCTCAGCAAAGCTTGATTGTGCTCCAGCAATGGTCTATGAGCCCGTTCCACAACCGAACGCTCCCAAATCGCTGCCTGGCCTCTGTTTCCAGCAGCCTTGTCCAGTGCACGAAAGAGCGAGCTGAAGTGATTGGATCATGTTCACATTCTAACATCAAAATTTATTTTCTTCTGCATCTAAATAATAATTCTGTTGTCTCAGGGTAAGCTTTCTCGCGTCAGAGCTCTTGCTTTGATATTTTCTTTCACAAATACCTGATCACGTTAAATATCCATGCTGGACACTGTGCTTTCCTAGAGGGGAAGAAAAAAATCAGGTTGTAACTGCAAACCACAATCCGTTCTCATTTCCTGAATGGCATTCTGCCATTCAGAGTTTCAGAGGTATCGTTTCCTATCGTAGACCGTATGTAGCATGGGATACACTCCAGTAATCCTTCATAGAGGCTTAATATTGGACAGTTAAATGTCATGTTAAAGAATCAGGTTTACAGGACAGTGTTCTGCTTTGTTGACCATGTTAATAATAAAGTTCTGCAGAAAGATAACATCTGGGTTTCTGTCATCCAGCCTGCTTTTATGCAAGTTATTTCTGGTTTCCCGTGAAATGTTTAGTCTTCAGGTTCTTAATAAGGACTTGCGTTTGGATGTTTCTGCAGGCATCCCTGGAGCGACACCTTACTAATGATAGGCTTCGGGAGCTCGTGGGTGTGTTAATTTGAATTAATTATAGCATATTTGACTTGCCTTTGCTATAAAATTGACTTGCCTAATTTGCCCAGTAGAAGTTGTCACTATTAAATCCAGAAGGTTTATGAGGATAAAGATCCTGGGCTTCTGGTGACCCTCCTAAACACTTAATCCGACCAGAGCTGAAATCAGTCAAACATGAGGTCCCATGTCTGTCTTTAGGGTTGATGGGCATCCATAAATCCAGATGCGCGTGACGCCCAAACATTTTATGATTTGATATTATTCCAATTCGGAGGGCGTGGGGGAGTCCCCGGCCTCCTGGCGAAGGTGTTAACTATGGATTTTTCACTTTGCATTTGCAAAACCAGCGATAGGTGGTCCTGGCAGGGGAGAACAGAGATGTACGTGGTTCTTGTCACTTCACTAAGTGACAGCCATGATGGGGACAACTTCATTAACCAGCGTGATGGCTCCCGGGGGCCGGGGCTGCAGCTGGAGACCTCAGGTCTGGCAGAACCTCGGGGCAGCCGGTTATCACATGGCGAAGGACCCGCGCCAGCTGCTTTGCTAAATTAAAAGCTAACAGCAGTTCCCACAAGACTTCCCAGCTCTTGGGATAGCAATTTTTTGGGGATGGGGAGAATAGGTTTCTGCTGAGCCCTCCAGCTCAGAGACACTGGACCGCGTGCCTGCCCTGGACTGGGAACGCTGGTGCGCAGCTGCGGGGCTGGCAGGGGCTCTTCCTACGGACTGTCAAGGAAAAAGCTTAATCAAAGGCCGTGCATTTCTAAGGATTATTTCTTACCTGGTGTGCTGATGTTTCCTTAAGGAAAACATCGCTATATTGAATTACCAGTGCTGAGTCAGCAGCCTCTCTCTTTGTGCCTTTTAAATCTAAAAACTAGAGGGGGTCACATTCGGTGTTCTTGTGAGGACCCCAGTCAAATGGGTAACAGCAAAAAAACCCCAACCCAAAAAAACAAACCATACCATAATGAAATATGTTTTTAAAAGGGGAGAGAGCAAGCCATGGACCCTGGGGGTTAGGGATTTACCTGGGTGGTCCAGAGAGGTCAGACCCGGGGTCCCGTGTGCCCCCCCCCGGGCTGTGCCAGCAGGACCGAGCCCTGCGGAACAGCACCCT
This sequence comes from Ibidorhyncha struthersii, assembly GCA_013398815.1. Classification (NCBI taxonomy): domain Eukaryota; kingdom Metazoa; phylum Chordata; class Aves; order Charadriiformes; family Charadriidae; genus Ibidorhyncha; species Ibidorhyncha struthersii. The sequence continues at coordinate 116,606 of VZSZ01004260.1, forward strand.
TTGTGCTGGGACAGTCACCCAGATCTCACACACGGCTGGGAAAAGTTCCTGCTTCACCCTCCTCCCTGCTTTTTTTTTAAGTTTCCCCCTATGTGAAGAATAAGGGGAGCGGGAAGGAGAGATGAAGTTTCGTCAGCAATTTCTGAATGAGCTCTAACATGAGGCTTTTTACCTTTCAGGGAGAATGGGAGAATTATATACCGCCCTGCCGAGCCAGACTGCAATATCCTGTCTGACCCACATGTGCGGCTAATTTGTCTTTTTATATTGTTAACATTGAGACGCTTTACACCAAGATTAACTCTGCTGGTAATTTGACTTCATTGGTGCCTGGAACACCGCCCTATGTAAGCTGCATTTTTATAGCTAATATGTGGAAGAAAATTTTTGTCCTTTTGCGTGTGCTTCCCTTGGGCTTTGTCTTCATTAACCTCCGAGCACATCTAAGATGGTGAAAAGATCCGCTTCCTCTTCATGAGCAAAGCCAGAAGAGTTTCATACAGGCCATGCTACAATTCTGAGAGGAGGCTGGTTTGTTGTTCAGACTTAAACGCTGTTCGATTAATAAAATGTGTTAATTTGCATCCAGTTGGGAATTAAATAACAGCTCTGATGGGAGGCACAAAGTGCCTTTTGAAAATATATGAGCAGGTCTGGGGACTCTCTCCTGTGTAGAAGATACAGGGGTTTGCAAATGTGATGTGTTGCCTGAGAAGCCCTCACGGGTCACTGACGCAACCGTCTCGTCCCCAAAATGATTAAACGATATACACGGCAGGGACTGTGCATAGGAGAGGTGGCGCAATCTGAACTGCAATGCAAAACTGGAAACAGCTTATTAAATTCTGAGGCTCTTTTGCATGTAATAAGAAAACTAAGGTAAGAACAAAATAACCTGCAAATGGGTTAATTAGAATAATTTAAGCATTGTTTAAACTATGTTTTCCGTAATAATCTGTGTGGTTCAGCCAATGTAGAATTGAAGAGTTTGGCAGCATCATGTTTTAGACAATTATTATGGATCAGCAGCCCCGAGGAAAAGGACCTGGAGGTGCTGACTGATGAGAAGCTCAACATGAGCCGGCAATGTGGATCGCAGCCCGGAAGGCCAACCATATCCTGAGCTGCATGAGAAGAAATGTGGCCAGCAGGGCGAGGGAGGGGATTCTGCCCCTCTGCTGCGCTCTGGGGAGACCCCCCTGCAGTGCCGCCTCCAGCTCGGGGGGTCCCAACAGCAGAGGGACACGGAGCTGTTGGAGCGGGGCCAGAGGAGGCCCCGGAGATGCTGCGAGGGCTGGAGCCCCTCTGCTGGGAGGACAGGCTGGGAGAGTTGGGGGGGTTCAGCCTGGAGAAGAGAAGGCTCCGGGGAGACCTCGTTGTGGCCTTCCAGTACCTAAAGGGGGCCTACAGGAAAGCTGGGGAGGGACTTTTTACAAGGGCATGTAGCGATAGGATGAGGGGGAATGGCTTCAAACTGGAAGCAGATAGATTTAGATGAGATATGAGGAAGAAATTCTTGGCTGTGCGGGTGGTGAGCCCCTGGCGCAGGTTGCCCCGAGAAGCTGTGGCTGCCCCATCCCTGGAGGTGTTCAAGGCCAGGTTGGACGGGGCTTGGAGCAACCTGGGCTGGGGGGAGGTGTCCCTGCCCAGGGGACTAGATGATCTTTAAGGTCCCTTCCAACTCTAACTGTTCTGTGATGCTATGATCAGCATGGAATTTAAGGATAAATAATCTATGGGGAAATAGAATCAAGATAAGATGTTGAAAATAAGGTCACAACATTGAAGTGGCTGAATATAGCATGGAATGATAAAACTCGGGGCGGATGGGACATGATGAATAGGAAGAGCAGTCCAAGGGAGCTCCCTGAGCAGATAGCGCGCCAGAGGGAGCCAGCCGGCCAAGGCAGCGCCGAGCTCCTGCTCCTCCCTGGCAGGGAGGGTTCAGCCCTGAAAGCGTGTCCAGGGATAACTTTGCAGGAAGCTCTTCAAAGCGGTGTTTCTTCCCTGAATCTTGCTGTGCCAGGGATTACCAAGTAGTAATGATTTTGTGGTGAGAGTAATTCCATATTTCATTTGTTGCGTTGATTGCGTAGGGCATTAGCCCACTGAGTAATGAACCTGGAGCAGCTGACGGATTGGGCTGAGTGTTTGCTGGGATGATGAAGCTGGTTGGTGATCAATTATGGGTTTGTTGTTCAGGAAAACAGTAGTTTCTGGGAGCATTAATATCTGTGTGTGCAGTTACAGTGGTAAGCAATATGCTCTGAGATTATTTTATTCTAACTAGTTCTCAAAGTCCTAGTGCTGGAAAAATGAAACTTAAAAGTTATGCTTCCTACGGTATTTTACATTAATTTTAATCATATTATTCTTCCCTTTATGAAGTGTCTCTCTGGTGCTCATAAAGCACAGAAATTGATATCATCTACTCTGACTACAAGTTTACATGTGAAGTTGTTACACGCAGAATTTCCCTGTTTCTTTATGGGATTTAGTACCCGACTCTGTTTTGGCATGAAGAACATTTTCCACAACTTTGCGCATAGGTACAATCCATTCCCTGCTCTGGGCGTCCTTCACTCCTGTCAGAGACGCACATAAAAATCAGACATCCGTTATCTCAAGATCAAATCAAATAACCTCACAACCGCATGAATGCAATTAAGATAAATGTACTCACAAAACCCCCAGTGGATTCCACCCGGCCCTGCCAACCTCCGGCTTACAATTAGAGTGAGAGAGGTGGACTTTTGGCTATACTGGGTGCCTTTTCTATAAAATCACCGTTTGGCTTTTTTTTCTTTTTCTTTTCCTTTTCCTTTTTTTTCTTTTTTTTTTTCTTTCCAAATTTCTTTTAGGTTTTTGGTGTGCACCAATTGTTTGTTTTGTTTTGGTTTTTTTTTTCCCTTGCCTTGGGATTTTTCTGAGTTTGCCTGTGTTTTTAGCTGTCTGCTAAGGACTGTCTGTCCTCAAGCTCCCGAGCGGGCATGCATCCATTCCTGACGAAGATCCTGTTTTCTTTAGTCTCCCCCACCAGCTCCACCTTTGACTCATGGTGTGCGTGTTAATTAACCACCCCGCTGGCCGTAAGAGAAATACGCCTGCAAATCCAGGCTGGCGATCCGCATGAGGAAAAACAGCGCAAAGGAAAGCTTGCTGTTAGAATAAAGAAATCTCTGCAACTAAAATTTGGTTCACAGGAATGAAACAACGGTTTGCTCAGCAACAAATTGCCAAAGGAGCTACACACACACACACGAAAAATCAATACAGTTGATGAATCGCCTGCTATTTTGCAGTTAAAGATAATTAATTTCTAATGATCCTCAGTATTTGTGTGTGTGAGCACCAAACAGGAGGAAGCACAGTAACTGTCCCAAAAATTTGGCTTATGCGGAAGAGCAGGACGCCAGTTTCTTATTGTTGGGGCTTTATGTTTGAACTCGAGGAAATTTAACAGAATTTAATAGAAAAATGGAGTTGAGTACACAGTTGAATAGCAAAAAAAAAAGGGTATTTTATATGTTAAAAAGTGCTTCTAACGACAACTGTTTTCATAATAGTGTTTCGTTGAACGAATGGCTTGGACAAAAGCGCTGGTAAATCGCCCAAAACGAGACTGCCTGACACTCAAATAGCTGCTAACGGCAGGTAGCTCCTTGACTTCTTGTTATATTTCTTTCTTGCATTTAATCCTATCCTTCTCAGTCCATTATGCAGAAGGACACCGCTTTGCTTAAAGGCTTATCGACGGCGCCAGGCGTTGGAAAAGATCCGGGTACATTTTAAACACCTTTCTGCAGATGGGACTCACGAGTCCTATTGCGATTCAGCAGAGCTTCGCTGAGGTTGGAAACCTTCGGAGACGACCCCTGGGAAGGCTTTTCCGCTGCTCGGCGGCGGTGAATCTCCCCGGGGGAGCGGAGCTATCGGCAGCCGCTCCATCACTAACCACGCAGGACATTTTTCTCTTTAACTCCTATTTTTGCTCCTTTTCCAGTGGAATGCTACTTAGAGAGCGGGAGCTAAATCTCTCTTAATCTTAACGGTATCTTCGGGCTCTGCTGCCCTAATCTCGTCTGGTCTGCACCGGGTGTTTCTATGGCAACTCCCCGGGGAGTTTTCCTGTTATCTGGGTGAAGTTAACTGGAAACAAGTAAATATGCTTGAGATGAAGTGGTGCTGGAGAAGACTGATGTGGCCTTCAGAGCGTGGTCTGGAAAAAAGCCGAATTATTCGCAGGAAACTTCCCCCAGAAGGGGCTTGAAGCTCCCGTGGTCAAAGATTTTTGCCTAAAGTGCATTTGCCCTCCGTGGTGCCCGTGCGGTCCCAGGTAGAGGCAAATTCTGCTGCACTAATTACAAAGCATACGGAGCCCAAACCGGCCAAGCCTGGAGGTGCCTCGCCGGAGAATGGGATTTTCACAGGCAGTTTGAGAAGATCGATAGTCCCCGTCCCGACCAAATTATAATAAACCTGGTGTCATGTCTCATTAGCAGGCATCTGTGTGCGGTTTCACGCCCTGTGGGTGAGATTCATCTCCCAGCTCGTCCTGGGGCTGCCAGGGGGAAGCAACACCTTTCCCACCCACCCGTCCCGCGTTCGCTGCTTGGAGGGGGCTGCACTCCCGAAAGCGGGGAGGATGGATGGGACTGGCCACAGGGATGCTCTAAGGGGAAGGAGATCTCTCTGCCAGGAGCTGGGGGGTGTTGTGGCAGCTTTTCTCCAAACGAATAACCCAGATTATCTCAAGTTGGAAGATTTGTGTCCCTATTCGAAGCCCCCTCAGTTCACCCTCCCTCTCCTTTCAAGGCTGTGCATCGGACCTTTCCAGGTTGGTGGTGTAACTGACCTTAATACGCTTTTCCTTTGTGTTTCAGACCACCACAGGCCAAGCCGTTGGCGGGCCAGCGGCTATTCGAAAGCTGCCAGACCTTTGCTAGCTGGCGAGCGTTTCTCTTTGAGCTTGAGAAACGTCCCCGCTGGGGAGCTGTGACCTCCCGCTGCTGTCACCCCGGGGAGCGGAAAACCTGGCTCCTCTGCGGCGCGAGCTGAGATACCAGCCGGCTCCTTCGCCCGCTTTTCATTTTTTGGATACCAGCCACGGGTTGCTTATCATCGGTTCTGAGCCCCAAAGCCGAGGTGCTGATTCTAATCTGAGGCTGCAGCCGCGTTTAAATCTTTATCTGCAATCGGTGAGTCTGAGCGCTGAGTGTGCAGAGACGTTATTAGATTATTAAATCAATGACACTCAGGTTATTAGTCACACTCATCCGCATTACCTGACACTGTAATGATGTTCTATTTTTACTTCCAGCCTGCTAATGTCCCAGAGGTACTGAAATTATGACCAGAAAATTAATTTCTCTACATTTGAACAAGAAATAGAAGTATAGGGAATAATCCCACATCGACAGTATAAATCCTAATGGAGTTGTTTAGGAAAGCAGTGGGGAAAGGGAGAGGGTTGAGAGCTGCGTCTCGCATGCAGCCTTCCCTCCGTGCTGCCACGCCATGCTCTGGTGGGTACGGTGGCCGCTAATAACTGGGCCAGACTATTTTAGCTTGTAACTCATCTGGGGCAATTTGGACACCTGAGCTGGCATTAATGATTTCACTCGCCGGGACAATATTTTCTTGCAGAATCTTGTCGCAACGGGCTTTTTTTCAGGCGTGAAATCAGCCCCAGTAAACAGAAAAAGGCCAGCACATGGCAAGATGTTGTTTATGTTTTCAAAAATTACTCCTCAAGCACAGGCAAATTATCGTCCCAGCCCCCAGGCTGAGTTAAGAAGGGAGGCCCGATCTGACGACGCCTGAAGACTGGGTTCGATGTTATTTCTGCTCCGCGTGACTAACCATCTGCAAGTCAGGAGGGATCTGTTACTGTGGAAAAATACCACGGGGGATGCTCGAAGTGCATCCCCGCCCTTGTCTNTCTAAGGGCTCCGCTCCCCCCACTTGAAGCCCCTGGGTGGGGGGTTCAGGGGGGCACAGACATGGGGTGACGCTGGAGCGGGACACGGAAAGTGGCGGTGCGGGGGTAGGAACCGGAATGCGGGGAGGAGGGTGGCTGGAAGAGGCGAGTTCCGTGGGGCCACCTGCAGCCCCCAGCCAGATCTCAGCCAGCACACGCACAGCTTTTACCGGGGGGGGGGAGGAAAATCAAAGAAGGGGGGGAGCATATGGCGAAACACCCCACGAGGGAGAGCCGTTCGCACCCTCTCCCCACGCCGCCCACAGCCCCAGCGACTCGCAAGTTCCCTCGGCTTATTGATTGCCGGGTGCAAATCTCCGTATTGCTTAATTATAACTTGGTTTTAATGCACGCCTTCACAGCGTATTTATTTCGCATTTGCAATTAATTCCAAAGTGCTCGCTGTGCCAGAAATGGAGCGGGGTGACTTTCTGAGGACCTCAGCTGGGGAATTTCCGCTGAAAAACGGAGATGTGTGAGTACGAGAGTGGGGGTAGGCGTTGTTGGTACCTGCTAAACGCGTGTTGCCGGATGCTCTCGTGAGCAAAGTTTGTAGTAGAATTATAATGAGCTGAGTTGTTTAGGTGTAATTAAAAGATGGGGTGAGAACTTGCATGGAAATCCTTATCTCCAAGCTTCGGGAAGCCTGCTAATAAGACATAAACATTTAGCAGCTCAGCTGGAGTACGGTGTGCTCTTTGGTTTAACGTTAAAGGGGCATTGTCAAGTGGTTTTAATTAATTAGCTAGGTTTTAAATGAAATCAAATCAATTTGGAGCAGTTAGGCTCAAAATTAAAGTTGTTTTCACCTGGTGGGAAATGTCCTTCAAATTCCGAACATCTTAAAGACAACGAAAATTAAAAATGCCTTTAAGAAATTGCACCCGTATGGTTCCCTTTCCTTTTTTCCATTTACCCAGAGAATGACCAGTGTTCTGATGATGTGGCGTTACTGTAATCGCTGTAACAACAGTATGTCTACATTAGAGCCTTTTAGTCTACGGACGCCACAGCCAGCGTTTACACGACGTCTTCCAGGCATGCAGTACTCAGAACCCATGTCAAACTTGGCCGATAGGGTCTTGAATATACTGTTTTCCCTTTTTATTACAACTTCTCACTGTGCAACGTAGTAGCCCTTACGCTGACAGGTAAATAAGGACGGTGGGCAAACAGGTCAGTTTGCAGGTCAGTAATGGGATTGCTGGGTGTGGGTGGGATAGAGATGTTTTACTCTCAGCCTCCAGTTTCTGTGAGCTTTCTGCCCACTTTTGGCCACATTGGGCAGTGGGACAGAAGTCGCAAGAATTACCAAATTCTTACAGGTGTCGTGCAAACCCACGGCTGGGAAGGGGAGAGAGCCCAAACGAGCGCCTGCGCCGAAGGGAGCCGGAGCAAGGTGAGATCGGAGAGGGAGGCGGTGGATGCAATCCAGTTCTCCGGTGGGTGGAGGAGAGGGGTTTTTGGTTTCCTTCCTTCTGTTTTTGGAAAACAAATGCTATTCTCGATATTGACTTTTTTAAAAGCAAAAAAAAAAAAAACCCCAAACCCAACCAAACAACAAAGTGAGAGTTTAGGCACTTCTTATTAGGCCAGCACAGTACCGTATATTATCTTAGCTGCTTTGTGTTAGATTTAGGGGGGAAAAATCAACACAAACTCCCTGTGACACAATAGGCCATAAGTGCTGGAAGCCGTCATGGGCTATTATGCGAAGCCGTTGCAGTCTATTGAGTAAATAATCTACAGATTAAAGCTTTCTAAGTACACAGCAACTTGATAGGTAACCAAAGAAGCCATTACGATATGTCACGTCAATAAGAGGAGGATTAAGGTCCCTCACACTTGGTGCAGTGACAGAGTCTATCTGCTGCAAACCGGTGTTAAACAAAAGCAGTTGCCTTTTATAAAAAAAACCCACCCCCGCCCTGCAGTGCAGTTGTGCTCTGGGGCCGGGGCTTCGCAGAGAGGCAGCTGCTTCTGCTTTAATTTCTTGCAAGCCAAGGATGACGGTGCCACATCTGAGACCGTGCTCCCTCTCCAGCCCCCCGGGCTCACCCGCTCCTGGGCCACGGGTGGCCCGAGCCAGGGCCATCTGCCACGGAAAAAGGAGCGAATCGGCGGGTTTGGGGGTAGCTTCCAGTCCGCTTTATGGAAATAAGGCAAAGCGCTTTCCTCCCTGAAATCTGGGAGAAATGCGTGCGCGGAGAGCCTTGCTGCGAGGCAAACCATCCAGCCAGCCTCCACCCTGACACGTCGGGCAAGGAGCCCGCGACGCCGCTCCTCTCGCCTTTGCCAGAGCCCAGCTCAGCGCTCCCACAGCCCCCGGGGCATCCCGGTCCTCCCGGGGACCCGTCCTGCGCCTCCTTCTTTTGCAGGGCCCTCCTGGCTAAGGCGCATCCCGCCTCCCCCCACCCCCCAGCATTTAATTACTCCAGGTTTCCAGTCGCTCTGGTGAGTTTAATATGAGCTATGTAAATTCCTCCCAAGAACGATAGGATTTTGACAGCCTGATTTGCCTCGCAGGCACCCTCAAACCAGCTCATTTTCTCTTCCCTGGAATTTTTGAGTGGTCGGGTGGCATTTGATTATTATTGGCTGGCATATCTGAGCTCTGGGTTTGAGCATAAAGATATTTTAAATTTAATAGGTTTAAGATGTCATTATTTCCACACTGATGAATTTATACTTGTAACCAGAGAAACTTAAAGCATTTAATGAACTTATTTAGATATCACGGTGCAAGCTTTAAACCCAATCCCCGGTATAAAATTAAATCATGTTGGATAAAAACTAACACCCAGAAGCAAAAACCAAACTGGGTAAATGAGTGAATTTCAAAAGACAGAATAAATACAGGCAGAAGGCACCTAGGGGACAGATTTACTAAGAGTTTTTGCACTGTTTTCAATGGGGCTTGTAATAGCATAAAAGTATTAAATCTGATTTACTAGAAAGGATTTGTACAGTATTTCATCGCCTGCTTCCCGGTGCCGGCAGCCCCTTCCCCACCTCTCCCAGCCCGCTGGCAGGAGCTCCGCACACAGCCGAACGCTCGGGGCAGAAAGCTCCAGCTTTGCTGAGGAGCACGCAAGCAGCCGGGGAAGAGAGTGAGGCGACCGTTCGGTGATCCGAAAAAGCATCAACAACGTGTTTCTATGAAAATCAATTTTAATTCCAAACGGGTCGATAGGCAGCGGCCCCGCGGCACCGGCCGGGAGGTGGATGCTGCACGCTCACCCGCGGGAGGGTCCTGCCTGCCCTCCCCGGTGCGGTGGGGGTGTGGGTTTGCCGAGGCTGAGACCCCCCTACGGGAGCTTTGCAATCTCCTTCCCGGCTGCCTCATGCCAAGGCTTTTCTGAGTATCTTTTACGTGCTATAAAGTTTGTGCAAGTAACGTATCCCCTTGGTAATAAGGGAAACTTCAGTTTTCCCCATAAAGAGTTGGTCATGTCACGCGGGGGGCGATAACACACAGTGATCACACCATAAGTGATCTCTTTTTTTTTTTCTCCTTGGAAACAATTAGAGAGCCCAGGTGAGGAGAAGCAGCTCTTGATTTACTCCTGAGGACCTCATTCAAAATGTAAGTACTGATGAGCTTCTCCAGTAGTGACTGTTATCAAATTCAACACCCCTGTGGAAAAAACATCCTACCACAGCTATATTTCATTTTAAAAGAAGAAGCTGGAGGAGAATGATGAAACAGAAGAAATCGGAAGGAATTAAATTAAAAAGTTAAAAAAAAAAAAAGAAAAATAAATGTTGCCTTAATGTTACCTACAAGCAGACATTCCTCATTTGATACTTACCAAAAGCATGGAAGTCCTTCCAATACCTAAAGGGGCTCCAGGAGAGCTGGGGAGGGACTTTTTACAAGGGCACGTAGTGTGATAGGACGAGGGGGAATGGCTTCAGACTGGAAGAGGGGAGATTTAGATTAGATATGAGGAAGAAACCCTTGGCTGTGCGGGTGGTGAGGCAGTGTCCCAGGTTGCCCCGAGAAGCTGTGGCTGCCCCATCCCTGGAGGTGTTCAAGGCCAGGTTGGACGGGGCTTGGAGCAACCTGGGCTGGGGGGAGGTGTCCCTGCCCGGGGCAGGGGGGCGGCACCGGGTGGTCTTTGAGGTCCCTTCCAACCTAAACCATTCTGTGATTCTGAGTGCAGCAGAAAGCAAGCCAGCAGGCTTGAATGGCAGAAAAGAATCACCAAAAGTGTTTAACGGGACTAGCCTTTCACGAGATTAGTCTTCTGTGGACCGGGAACCAGGATTAGGAATAAAGTTCTGCATCAGTTTTTACAGTGGGTGGAAATTAGGGTAGAAATCCTGCAGGTACCTGTGTTGAGCGCTGTCAGCATATTCCCAAAAGATCTGGAAAAAAGAGGTGAGTGGTGAGATGGCAAAGTCTGCAGGTGACACAGATTTATCCAGGCTGGCCAGGCCCAGAGCAGAGGTCTGCAGAAGGACCTTAGAGGAATAAGTGACTGGGTGATATAAACTGGCAGGTGAAATTCAGTGCCAGTAAGTGCAAATTAATGCCTTTGTTATAACAACAGGTCTACCTACATTATAGAGAATGACGGGCTTTGAATTAGCACTCACCCTTAAGCAGGAAAATGCGCTGGAGCCTTCGTGGCTGCTCCTCTCCAATCACTGGCACCATTCTCACGTGGAGGAAGGCTCCAAGAATGAGGAGCAACGCTATGCCAAGATTAAATCCCTGCACACCCACACCTCTGTTCTCGCGTGCAGTTCTGGTCGCCCAATGCAGAAAGGCTGCAGGAGAACGAGAGAAGGTACGGGGAAGGCAACAAATCTCATCAGACATAGGCACCAGCCTCTGTGGTAGGAAAACGTGACGTAAGTTTAGGGCTCTTGCTTGGAAAGGACACGACTGAAGGGAAAAAGGTAGAGGTCTGTGCCATCATGAGTGATGTGAAGGTGGATAGGGATGAGAGCCGCTTGTAATGCAAGAGGGAGAGCGCCAAACTCCCACTTTGGGGAGAAGAGGGCTTTTTCCTTTATTTATTAATTTATTTTGAAGTGCGACGCTCGGCTGTGTCGCTGAATGATCAGCCGCCAGTAGAGCGGGTCAACAATTTTCCAGCAGAATAGTTTTCCGAGCCACTTTCTGTTGGAAAACGCTGATTCGATGGTATCGAGATGCTCTGTGGGAACACGTCAATGCCATCAAAGCCGTCGGCAGAAGCCAGACATCTGCCCGGCCTCCTTGCCTGCTGCCCAGCTGGCTGGCTCCCTGGGACAGCTGGGCTCCCACGCCGCAGCCAGCAGCCCATTCGATTTGTCGTTACTTTGTCGTCGTTCTATTTATGCTGCATTTTTTTCCCCTCCGTTTTCATCTTTACATTTTATATCCAACGTACTTGCAGCATTAGAAAATCCCCCGTGGCCTAACAGGACATGGGGTGTCAAATCAAAGTGCAAGTCACACAGTGAGGATAATTTATAATTCAAATGAGTTTGAAGCATGCATTTTAAGGTATAAAAATATACTAAAGTAAAGAATATGTACAGTAAAAAGTTGGTTCTGGTTTTATTTGTATATCGCATCATATATTAATATAAAGTTATGTTTTATGTTGCCTGAAGGTTGTGTCTGTGAAGACAAAATGATACTTTATATTTGAATCTCTTTCTAACTCACTGGGCTAAATGGAAATGGTATTTTTGTAGGATGCAATTTCAGAATTTCACTCCCTGGGCCATTTCAATATTTTGCTGTGTTCGGTTGCTTCGTTTCAGAGATGTTTCCATAAAAAGCAGGAAAGATGGACTGGATGTTCTCTCTACTTAAATGAAAATACCTGTTCTTAGCCCAAATCAAGGCTAATGTATCACTCCAAGTGAATGAGTTCGATTTTAAAGGTAGGTGGAAAATCAGCCATACCTGGGCTAAAACCAGCGAGCAAACCCCCTTCCTTAGTTGACTCATCACTGGAAGTGGGAGCAGGATAAACTATGTAAGATACCCATCTTGGGAATACGTGAGAAGGAATAGATAACGTTGTGACCTGGGATGAATTTCCAGCATTTTTGTTTTGCCTGCAACAACTAACACCTCCGACGGAGCAGAAACCCATTCAGTGGCCGTGCTGCGGCTGAGGTTGCCGCTGGCTGCAGGTGGTGCCAGCTCGTACGAGCCCACCAGCCCTTGGCTAAGGACTAGAGAAGCAACCCCTCTGCAAGTCGCAGCATGCTCATTTTGATTTGGCAGGCTCAAGTTTGGGCCATACAATCCTGTGAATGATTCGAAAGGTTGATTTGGAGGTTGGGGTTTTTTTTGGTGAGCTGGTGGGTGGTGCTGGAGCGAGTTAGTGCAACTCCGTGGGTGCAGTGAGCCGTCTGCGCCCGGCGTCCTCCCTGCACGGCAGCGCTTTGGCACCACTGCTTCGGCTCAGGAGAAAGCAAAACCCCCGTTTCCTCCAGCAGCATCTGCAACTCTCCCAACGTTTGGTGTGACGACGAGTCCGGCTCATAGAATCCCAGACCGGTCAGGGTTGGAAGGGCCCTCCGGAGCTCCCCCAGTGCCACCCCCTGCCAGAGCAGGGGCACCTCCAGCAGTGGCACAGGACGGCGTCCAGGCGGGTTTGGAATGGCTCCAGAGGGGGAGACTCCCCCACCTCTCTGGGCAGCCTCTGCCACTGCTCTGCCGCCCTCAAAGTTCCCTCATCACGCTTATGCGACTCCTCTGACCTCAGGAGGGGGGTCACGGGCAGCCGGGTGATGGAGATGGGGTTTCAAGTCATACAGGTTAAGCCGCACGGGGATCCCACCCCACCATCGCCCCCAAGCCCTGTGGTCACCACCGTCACTTTTCTCTTTCTGGGGTTATTTTCAATAAACTTGAACACTTGGCTGAGATAACTTCAGCGTAGGGAGCCGCCGCGCCACGGGCCACCGTTAGCAATTAAAATTAGATAAACAATTAGCCCGTGAACTTGGCATTCAGACCACCGCTGCCTCGACAGCCACCACAGGAGCCTCCTGCGGCCACTGTACGGTCTGGCGTTCCCAGGGTCAGAGCTGCGCTGGTGGGTTGGGATGCGGTGGGATGCCTAGAGGAGGTGCCAGTGTCGATGAGGGGACTCCGGGGTATATAGTGTTATTTATTACGCCTTCACTTTCCTTTTCTTCTCCCCTTCTTCATCAGGGCACTGGAGGGAATAGGAACATGCTATCTAATTTCCTAATTTTCCTGTCAGCTTTCTGGCTTTCAAAATGATTGCGGCAGAAATCTATAAAATGAGGATGAGGGAAGCAACCTTAATACCATTGTAAATCTCCAAAATGGATGCAGAAACACAGTACTCAAATAGGAGTAAATAAAAGCGAGGAGAGATTCATTCCAGTTTTCTCCTCTGTAAACCTACTGGCAGCTCGGAATTATTCAGAAAACAACATTTAACTGAGAAAAAGGGAACCCTGTAAAATAGTAAAGATTATACCGTAAAGCTAAGCACCCTCCATAAATCATAGCCGGGAACATTGCTAAGTTATAGGAACCTGCAGATGGCTGTCATTAAAGGGAAAGAGCCTCTCCCGGCTTGGCGGGCCACGCTGCGCCGCAGCGTACGGCTACAAATCGAGCGGCTTTCATGGGGGACCCACAAAAGTGGTTTTAAAATAGGAATTTCAACCAGAAGCCATGTGAGCTGTTCAGCAGGACTCAGGCTTAGTGAGAAACCACAGTGGTAATTTTGGGCCTGATTTACGGGAGACTCTGATAAGTCTCCCCTGTTTAAAATAACACGGCAATAGTTTATCGGTAGCGCACATCTGAGGGGAGAAGAGTGGGCATGAGGCTCTGGTACCCAGCCTGGCGTTCTCCCCATGGCAAACGAGGACGACCCCCGCCTGTCCAAAGGGGTGAGGGCTGCTGGAGCCGGTAAGGGGCTGGGGGTCCTGTCTCCCAGCTGGTGTTTGGGATGGGGTCAGGACACACCAGCAGGCTCCTTCCCTGCTCCAGACACGTTCCTGTGCGCTCACCTGAGGCATAGCCGGCTTTTCCCTTTGGGATGAACTTGTCTGGGGCTTCGACTCGAGAAACAGCGGGGGAGATGCTCAAAACAAACCTGCGAAGATGAAAATAGCACACACCGGCGGCTGCTGCTTTCAAGATAAAGGTGTCACCAGGTGAGCTCCTCCAGGATGACATATTAAGCCACATCATGACGTAGCACCAGGACCCCATACAGCCCCCACGGGGCGGTGCCATCTATCCGAGCCGTGCATGGCAGGTGTGCGGGGATGTCCGTGCCAGCGCTCAGCCGCGGGGTGCTGGGGGGAGTGCTGGGGGGGAACCCGGGCTGCAGTGGCTCCCTGGGCAGGGCTGTGCCAGGCACTGCGTCCCAGAGGTGGACCACACTATCTGCTCTCTTGCGAGAGCCTCCACGAAGACTCATCCTAAATACTGCCCCGACGCACGAGCGCTCCCCGCAGTGGTCCCGTGGCAGCAGGTTCAGATGTAGGGCTGGTGACCAAAATACCCAGCGTATAACCAGACCTCCCCGAACCTACTCTTCTTTTGAGGTTGGAAATGCTTTATCCCACTCAGCCACACTCACCAAGGTTCATGGTTTTTCAAGGTCACCACCCCTAACAAGGTCGGGAGCCTTTCCTGATACAAAAGGGCACAGCAGCTTATTGCACTGATTTTAATTCCGCTCCACCCCGCAATCTTCTCATTTCTATTGTACCCTTCTCGCTTTCCTTTCCCAGCGTTTCTGCAAGAGCATCTCCTACCCGCAGGTGCTGGCACAGGCTTGCTGGGCTCACTGCTCACGCGGCCAGGGGCTGTCCCAGCGCTCACCAGGCTCCCTGCGAAAGCTGTGATCGCAACGCTTTCCAAAAACCTGGCCAGGAGGAGCTGGATCCCACAGTAGTTTTTTTCTTCTCTGGGTGAACTCGAGAACTGCTCACCGCATCTCTGACAACAGTGTTTAGCTCCTTGTCGCAACCCCCTTTTGCGCTTCGGTAGAAAAGGCATCACCAGCAGACGCAATTTCTTTCGGTGCTGGAATGGTGTTTATTTTACTGGAATCGTGCTCCATTTATCTGGTTGCAAAGGGATGAGGCAATTTGTATTGGCAGCACTGAGTGTACCGAGATTGGCAGTGGTCGGGCACTCATGGCTTGTTACCCAGGAAAGTTGAGAGCATACTAATTTATCCCGCCATGGAGCAGCAATAGAAGAAATGTACGGTTGGTATCAATCAGTCTTACATTAGTAACACTGTAAACATTTTTTTTTTTCAGATGGTAAAAGATCCAATAAATCTGCTTTATTCTGTTTCATTGTAAGGTCCAGTTCTTCCTTTCCATCATACAAACAACTTCCAGGTAATGGAAAGGATATTGCATTCTCTATTCACAAATCACAGTTTGACCTATTATTTGTAATTTTCAGTGCCTGCCTTCTTATGCGGTGTTCATAAAATGAGATTAGAGTGATTTACAATAGTGAGAGATGGAACAAGACTAAGAGGAGATGTGACTCATTAGACTGTGGCTGTTGGAAGGAACCCGCAGAGCTCAGGAAGATGTGCTGTGATTTTCCAAAGCAGTTTAGGGGATTTAGATGTACCTTTGAGAGGGTCCAGCACCAAATGTCTGTGTTCCATCTGCAAACATGGCCCACCAGCCTTGCTTTTGTCTTGTATAAAACCAACCAAGAAATCCAGATGGAAGGCTCCCGAAACTCCTTTCCAACCTAGCTGTCTTTGTGATATCGCTCAAAAACAGGGTCCTTTAAATGTTGTGTCACTGAGCTTTTTGAAAGTGAAAAAGATGTTTTTATGTGCGTTCAGCGTGAGGAAATTATACTTTTGTTGTAACTTATGGTGCTTCAAAATTATCAATATTAGTTATGGTTTGAGCGCTTAGCTGCTGTACCTGGACTTAAGCAAGAACTTGTTTCCATGGTGGACCAAGCAAAAATACTCTCATCTGTTCTGTTAACAGGTATGAATTGAGCTTCATCGAACAAATGGAAAAGAAAGAGGAAGGACACCCAAGGGTTTATTTTAATGAGCAAGGAAATGAACTCCAGCAGAAGCTGGTCCACCTGATGGAGTCATGGATGGTACCGGGAACAGGTGAGTGGGTTCCTGCCAGGCCATTTGGAGGGTGGAAATAGCCCCCCGGTTCGGTATCTCCTGCTGCTTTGTTTTCTCTTCTTGAGCACCTGCATATTTCTGCCAAACTGTTTAGTGCATCTCCCTAAAAAAAAAAAAAAATAATAAAAAAAATTGCTTGTCAAGAAGCAGTACTTGTTTCTGTTCTCTGCGAGCAGACAGGATCTGTAACAAATGACTCACATGCAGTAATTACACTCTATTTCTTCCTATCTTGCATTGATTATTCAGATGTAGAAAGAATAGTTCGCTCTTTTGAATAAAAGAAAAGATCTGAAGACCCAAATATTGGATTGTTGTTGGTTTTTTTTTCTTTTTTTTCCCCCCTTCTTTGTTTTTCAGGTACTGTTTACAGCCATGGTATGTTGAGGAGATGAAACATTTATAAACAGAACCTCCTGTCAGGGTACTTGTAGTTTATGTTTGTTTAAAGGACAATTTTGTGTCACCTCTTTGTATTTTAATAGTCAAAATAAATTTTGCATAATAATTCAACTCCTCTCTGCTGCCTGTAATGCCTATCTGCATTTTTCTGATGGATGTTTGTATTTGTTTCCTATGATTTACATGACCTGACGTCTCATATAATGAGCTTCCCAGCGCAAATGCCATTTGTGATACTCCGTGCAGCACTAATCTATCATTTGATGACCTTACAAGTGCTGGGGTCACAGATTCAATCAGTAAAACGTTTCAGGGTGTAATTAATTAATTTCCCCCTCCTCACTCTACGACTGTTCGCTTAAAATTTGATGAAAGCAATGTTTTTTTGGTAACGCTTCTTCAATACATACAGTTTGTTTGTGTAATCAATCACGCTAAGTTGGGGAGTTCTTAGTATTCATGGCTTTGTCTTGCTTGAAACTTCCAAATGTTTATTTTCCCAGCATAATTTAATAGATTAATTAGCCAAACAACTAGCTACTGTACTTTTGAAAGTACGCTGAGGTTGTGATTTAATAACATGGTTTTGCCTTCGCTCAGGCTGGGCTGGATTGCCCGGCGCAGGCAGCAGTGCCGGGCGGGCTGTGAGCATCACTGCCCAGCTGGCTGCATCCTCCGGCGACCTTGCACAAGGCTGAGCCGTGCCACGGCCCGTTGCAAACCCTGATAGATCTGTTGGCTCTCTGCTTTAGGCTTCTCGGCAAATAAAAAAGGGAAGGTGGGATATTGGCCTTTAGCATCCTTTGCTTGCGCCCGTATTGCTTAAAAGGTCACGCAAACCGCAGGAGTGAGGGTTGCGGATGTCCCGTAGAGCCATGGGATTTTCATGCTGTGGTTCAGGTCACCCTCTGGGTCGTTTCCAAGAGTCCTCGCAGAGCAGTTAGCAAGCTAAGCTTAAATTCCCTGTCCTGGGATTTGCATCTTCACCAGAAAGACGTTGGGACCTGCCCGATGGGGAGCGCTGACATCCACTGCAGCAGCATGGCCATGGTCTCCCGGGATGCGTTAAAAAAGTGTGGCCAGCAGGTGGAGGGAGGTCATCCTCCCCCACTGCTCTGCCCTGGGGAGGCCACATCTGGAGCACTGTGTCCAGTTCTGGGCTCCCCAGTTCAAGAAGGACAGGGAACTGCTGGAGAGGGTCCAGCGGAGGCTATGGAAACGCTCAGGGGACTGGAGCGTCTCTCTGCTGAGGAGAGGCTGAGAGCCCTGGGGGTGTTCAGCCTGGGGAAGAGAAGGCTGAGAGGGGATCTCATCAGTGCTGATCGATATCTAAAGGGCGGGTGGCAAGAGGATGGGGCCAGACTCTTCTCAGTGGTGCCCAGGGACAGGACAAGGGGCAACAGGCACAAACTGGAACACGGGAAATTCCATCTCAATGTGAGGAAAAACTTCTTTATGTTGAGGGCGGCAGAGCAGTGGCAGAGGCTGCCCAGAGAGGTGGGGGAGCCTCCCCTTCTGGAGCCATTCCAAACCCGCCTGGACGCCGTCCTGTGCCACTGCTGGAGGTGCCCCTGCTCTGGCAGGGGGTGGCACTGGGGGAGCTCCAGAGGGCCCTTCTGACCCCTGCCACTCTGTGATTCTCTGATTCTGTGACCTGATGCTGTTGTAACATCCATCCATCCCAGAAGCCCAGCTTTCCAGCAACCTTCACCAAAACACAGGGATGACCTTCCTGGCACCTGAGGAACACCTCAAACCTCAGCTCTCTGCTCCTCCCACAAAGACCAGTTTGACTCCTAATCTTTCTAAAGTAAAATGCTTCGTTTTTTGACAGCTCTCACCCTGGAGATGGGAAGTGCAAAAGTCCACGTTTTTGCTGCTTTTCTGGAGCCCTAATTAAGATATGCCAGCGTGAGGTGTTACCTAAAAGGCTGTACCATAAAGGTGAGACACACACGTGTCCCCAGCCCTGGTGTATGTTATAAAAGGTCTGGCATTCTATCTCTGCTGTGGTTTGTAGATTTTTGTTAGTAAGAGAAGCAGGTGTATTTGTAGTAAGGTGTATTTGTTAGTAAGAGAAGCAGGCCATCTTTTCACTTAATAATGAGAATCTCTAATTTACAGATGGCTCTGGGCTCATCCTCCAGGACTCTGTTGGGAGAACGAGATGCAATCTTTGCCAGCAGCACTCAGGACTACACCACTGAGGCAGCTTGGAAGGAGCAGAAAGCCCTCGGTGGCCTCGAAATGATTTCCCTGAGATGCTGTTATTATGTTAACAAGTTTTCTTTAATCCTACCAAGGTCTTAGGGCATCTTTCTACTGACCATTAAGGCAAAGCAAGACAAAACACGGTGAAATCGAGAACTGAATGCTTATGAATGGAAATCCTATAATGGTATGATTCAGTCTCTCTTCAGGTAAATATGATTGTTTCTGCAATGCTGCTGCTTGGCTCACTGAAGCCCAGGAGAAGATTCCGAGGGAGGGAAGACAGAGATGTGGGGGAAAACATAAAAATTGGGAGAATATTCCAAATCTGCCTGATAAATTGAGCTTGGAAGAAGCCCAGGTATGTCTTTAAGGGACAGCAGTCCTTCAGTGCCGGGCAGTAGAATTTGGAAATAACGCTGATGGCATCTCCCTGAGGTTCATGGCTTTTGCAGAGGGCATCACACAACAGCAAAAGCTCTTTAGAGTGAGGGGTTAAACCAGTGCTAGGAATGCATTAGATGAGTCCCTGCTGCTGCCTGTTTGCAGGACTAGCGTTATCCCGTGTGGAGCTGACCCCATACCAGCGTGGCCTGTGCAGGGAGGAGGTTTTGGGAAGACGGTGTGGTGGGGACAGAGGCGCGGAGGCGATTCCCTGACATGGCTTCAGTCACTGCTCCGCGACTTGCTAGAAAGATCACTTTCTCACAAATGATGTTTTCTTTCCACCGTTTTGAACACACTGTGGGTAGTAAATCACAGCGACGCTTGGTTGGAATAATGGACTGATGTGAAGTGGTGTAGCAACGTGTTTTGCTCATAGCCTGTAGCCGTTACTTTGATGGAAAACAGGCAGGGGATGCAGTGGTCCGACGTGCTTCGGGGCAGCACCTTAGACCCATCCAGCCCCACTGTGCGGCTCGTGTCTATAAACACACACAGGCACTTGCAGAATTAAAGCTTAATATATTATTTCACTGGGAATTGGCTGTATCCAGCATGAGACATGATCAGTCTTCAGAATAATGCATACAGGTCTGCTATATAGACTACAGCCATTGCTACAGGGGGAGAATCGCTGTTGCTGCACAGACTTCTTGCTGTGGTATTTGGGCTATGTAGGATCTGTGTTTTCTTTGGAATGTTAGAGGTCAGGACCAACTAGTCCCAGCTAAGAACTAATTGCCTGGAGCAAAATTTCTCTATAGTGAGAGAGTAGGGAAGTAGCATCTGAAACTACAAAAAAGTCACTGTGCTTTTTGCTCTATCAGCAGACTTTAATGAAATTTTGAAGGGGGGAAAAATTGCTTCTTGGCTTAAAGCGTGAGCTATGTTATTAATCTCTGCAAAGGAGTTTTATAATTGAAACACTGATGGAATGGCAGCTCCACTGACTCAAATGATGACCTAACAGTATCTAACACAGGCATATATGAGGCTGCATAATGCCATGTCATGGTCGTAAGAGTTCCCGATAATGCGGGCAGGTTGAAAATGATGCCTTATGCCTTTAGCTAAATTCAGTTCCTTTAAAATTGTTTTTTCACCATCCTTATGGCATCCGGTTTCTGCGTGATACCATAAGGACCCAGACTGTCCCACGGTGTCACAGGTACTGCAGGGGTTGTCTTTGGTAGGTTATTGGCATGGCTTCTGTTGCCAGTTGGTAAAATAGCATTACCCTGTGCTGTCATTTTTATCAGTAGTTTTAAAAAGAAAAGTGATTTTAGTACTTATACCAACCGCGTCTGTGGTCTCAGGTCAGTCATTAGGAAAGACCAGAGTGTTCTCCATACCGCTCTCCTCAACCTCTCAGCCAAACTGTGTGTTTGGAAGACAGTTTCTTGGCCAGGTTAGCTTGAGGGCCCCTCGGCCAAGCCAGAAGCTCAGCTTTTCCCAGCTCATCGTGCTCTGCATATCTTGTTTTCGGTTTTTGCTCTGGTTTGCTGTTCGTGCTCTGGTTTGCGCAGCCCGAAGGAAACCAGGACCTCGCAGGGCTGATGCGCTTGGGGAGACCTGCTCAGATCTGCTCTCTGAAACGCAGGCATCTAATGGTAATTTTTATTCTGATTTCTCTACGTTTTCCTGTGCTTGAGGTTTCAGAAAAACTGTGAAGAGACATATAAATTACTAGTCTTAGCCTATGCCTTTCTGTGTGCGTTTCTGATTAATACACATCAACATGCCTTCATTATCGCCCCGTTTTTGCCTACCCGTCAGATATGTAAAGCAACGCCAATATCAGAAAATCTCATCATCTTCTTCCCTTTGTTTGAAAGTAGGTGAATGTGCAAATGAGGTAAGATACATTAAAAAAAAAAACAAAAAAAAAACAAAAAAAAACCCAGACTGTGAGAAATAGCTTTGGCTTTTTAAATAAAAATTTCATTCCCTAAACGGGAATGCCAATATTTAAGCAGCCGAGCAATGCAGCGTGTACTCTCCCTGCCTCGTCCTTTTCATCTGGGCATTGGGGAAACTTTAGGAAGACGAGAGGTGAAGAGGAGATGGGAAGAGAAACCCATCTTGGAAGGGAGAGCTGGGAGGCGGTGGGGAGCTCCTCGCTGGTGGGAAAGGCAGCAGAGGGCACTGCACGGGCAGGTAGGAGCTGCCACGTTCCTGCCTGCGAACTTTGAAATAAAGCCAGTTATTTCTGGCGTTATCGGGTTTCCGCCTTGGCTGTTTAGACCTCGCATTTCTCCTTAAACAAAGCGCATCTTTCACTTGCCAAGCAGACGTGTCTCCACGAGAAGGGTGGTGCAGGGAAGCCAGACCTTTCCTGGTGCCACAGACCAGCCCGGCTCTGCAGCGCCGTGGCGGTTTCCCCATGGAGATGTGCTCCCATTCGGACCCCTTATGGGTACTCAAAAAGTTCTTCATTAAAGATATTGAGGAGCCACCAGTGCCACAGAGACCCACATTTTGCTGCTATCACCTGATTCTGAGAGCTTATGAAAAATGATGCCCTGGTTGTATCGACTGGTTTAATATCTTCACTTTATATTTATGGTACACGCAGTTCTTTGTGCGCCTTTTAAATGTTACATTAAAATACAGAGTGGCACCAGCTTTAAAGAGTTGAAGCACAAAAGCTCCTTTCCTGCTCTTGTCTCCCATCGTGAAGAATTTGCAAAACTCTCAGGGAGGCTCTTGAATTACGGCTCTTCCTCTTCCTCGTGATGCATGGAGAAAATATATGTATTATTAATCTGCCCACTGTCAGAGATCTCTGCTCTCTCTCTCTCTCTGTCTGTACACAAGGAGACAGATTGACAGGAACAGCAGACGTATGCAGAATTGCCTGGCGCACTCGGGCTGGTGAATCACCAAACGCTCGGGATGATGAGATGCTCGGTTTGAACCCGGGCTGCAGAGCCCTGAAGGGATTTGGTGTAGGAAAGAAACCGTGAGGAGCATCTTGGTCCACGGGAATCTTCAGATATTTGCAAGAAGCTCTTTTTTTTTAAATTATTTTGATTCTTTTTAGGCCTGTTGGTTTGGGGGCAGCCAGCTTGAGACATAGTGAACTGCTTTTTCAGAGGACTTTGGAGGACAGCCTGTCTGAAGCGTGGGTGCAGTGCCTGCAGGGAGGGGAGCGGGTTGGATGTGAGCCCCAGCACTTGGTGGGGATGCCAGGAGCAGTGGCCTGAAGAAGCTCAGGTAGAGGGGACATCCCATCTCTCCCTGAGCAACTTGGTGTGTGCAGAGCGACCCGGTGTGCCCACCAGCTGCACCGCGGAATTCCTGCTGGGACTCTGCCCTCTTTCTGCTCCAGACCACACGGTGTGGCCCTGTGCTACTGCCTACATCTAGGAGGGGGAGGATCGAGTGGGAGCAGGATCTCAGCAAGGGCTTGTTTTAGCTTTGGAGAGCAAGAGCCAAGGCGGGAGCCGGCAGACGTGAACGTGTCTCCATCGTGACTCAGCGCCCGTGGGATGCATCTCTCCCCCAGGGGAAGCCCAGCAGCGTATGCCCGCGTCTTGCCGAGACTCCTGCCGAGCTCTGCCTTGGCTCCCAAATAAAGAGGGATTTCATCTGGATGTGTAAGTTTGGGCTTTTCTACGGGGGCTGTGAGGTGTCCCACCTAAGGAGAGGCATTGTGCTCACAAAGGAAAGAGCCTTGGGGAAGCAGGGCAGGACTTGCTAAGGTGAAAAGCCTGGGCTGGAAGGTGACACCACAACTGCCGTGGGTGTTGGGTACTCTCAGCACCCGCTGGGTCTCCTCATAGAGCTGACGACCCTTGGCCACACTCTGCTTGGACTGTACCTCCTCCTTCCAGTTCAGGGTCATGGGATGCTCTTATGGTTTGAAGAACCCACAACAATTTATTGTCGTTCAGACAATGATTCTCTCACCCGATGACCCCTCCCCACCCGGGAAGCAGACGTGGGGAAAAACAAGGAAACCCGAGGGTTGGAATATAAACAGATTTAACAGAATAAGACTAGATAATTAACACTAATAGCACTAAAGAGTCAGTATTGATCCCGATGCCAATACAGAATACCCAAGGACTATACCCAGCCCGTTCTGCCCGTAGAAGCCGTGCGCTCCCAGCAGTGACAGCCAATGTGGGACACTGCCAGCGCTGCGGCTTCGGGAGGAAGGGAAGGGCTCCGGGCTCCGGCACCGGGGCAAGGAGTTCTCAGGGTGGCAGCCGGCATGGGAGAGAGAGAACTCCTCAGCAAACTTCCTGATCTCTATGGAATGTGCCGTTCGTGGTATGCAATACCCCTGTTGGCCAGTTTGGGCCAAGTGCCCGGGTCTCGCTCCTCCTCATCCCCGCACCTGGCGAGCTCGGAAACACCGAGACCTTGAAACCCGCACACCATGGCTGGCTACGAAGTAAATATTGTCACAAATTCAGACACTGGAGTCTTCTAGAAAAGTGCAGCGTTCCCAGGCTTTAGAAGAGACCTCACTGCAAAGTAAAATTACTCAAAGAGAAATTAATCCCCTGTCGCTCAAACCAGGACAGATGCCCAGCAGGAGATGGGATGCTGGTACATCCCAGTGACGTCTGTGAGTGTCATAGCATGGGGATTTTGTTCGCTCCCTATGCTGTGCTTCTCCCTCCCATATGGACCGGATCTTTCATCTATGCATAGCTCCAGTGGGAATGCTCTCACATTCAGAAGGAACTGGTTTCATATCGTATCACACAACTCCTTGGTTGTTTGCTTTTTGCAGCTCCCAGAGCTTAGCTGCAGAGCTTTACAGCTTCTAGAAAGCCTAGATCTATCTGGAAGAAGGCGACCAGTATCTCTCGCCTTCCTACTCCCCCAGATCGGAATATTTTCTGTCAAAAAGCCTGTTAGAGTATCGACACCAAGTGCTGCTATGCTACGACAGCAGAGACGACCACACGTGTGCCATACATATAACGTGCAGCGTGATGGCAAGGGGCATCTAGGGAAATTACGCATCTCCCAGTGCCTGTGTAGCGGTAGCTCCTAGGTAGATCCTACCACCTCCTCAGCCCTCCATATGCGAATTTGAGAATTTTGGCTTGTGGTTTTGGGTTCCTGGGGACAGGAAATTGTGCCTTTTCTGGGCCAGAGCATGAGGCTCAACGCGGGACAGTGGTTACAGAACATCAGGTTGGAGTGGGGTTAGAAGAGTCAGGGAGGGTGTTGCATCTTGCCCACTGCATGAGTCTCTGACAGAGCAGAAGAAGGGTGGAGGAGAAGAGCTGCGCTTGCCACATGAATTAGTAATGCCTGGTTTACAGCTCAGTTTTAATGTTTTTGCTCTGTTGTTATTCCATTGGTGCTTGGTTAGTTCTGTTTAGTGCTTAGCGAGGCCATCTCTCTCCTTATTGCACGCAAAGAAATCACTGTTTTCTTCCAGATTTGTGTTTCCTCCTCTTTTCTGAATCCCTATGGAGGACGGTCAGGGTCTGTTCCCATCCTGAGCACCACAGGGTGTCGAGAGGGAAGGTCGTTTGTGTTTGTACGAGCAAGTTAATGGTCTGGCGACATGTATTGATGCTAATTGATTTCCTGTCTCTTTTCCATGTCCAAATGATCTGCTATATCACTGCTATAAATATCAATAACCTGCTGGCTGAAAAACGTAGCACAAAGTCATAGACTCATTGCTCCATGCGCAAAGGGCAAGAGAAACACCAGCTGCTGATCATTGTGTAGGTCTGGTGCACTACAAGTGTCATAAAGAGGCAAACGAAACCACTGACCCTGTGAAAACAGAAGTTTGGAAGGAATGCAACAAATGAGGAATGTAAGACTTGATGTGAACTGTCTGGAAGCCCCGTTCAATAGGTGGGTAAGGTCAAGCGATACCTGGGCTTTGCAGTTGGTGAGCCCTCTCTCAGAGTTTGGTCTGGCCTAGAAATCCTGGGGAGAGGAGGGTCCCTCCACTGAGTCGTGCATTACACCAAATTTCTTGTGCTTGACCAAGGCCATACCTATTACTTGACATCTCTTGAAGCAGAAACTCCAAATGTTAGAGAATTCATGACAGCCTTTGAGCTGGTGGGTAATTAGAATAATAGAATCGTAGAATAGTTTAGGTTGGAAGCGACCTTGAAGATCATCTCTTTCCACCCCCCCTGCCCTGGGTGGGAACACCTCCCCCCAGCCCAGGTTGCTCCAAGCCCCGTCCAACCTGGCCTTGAACACCTCCAGGGATGGGGCAGCCACAGCTTCTCGGGGCAACCGGGGACACTGCCTCACCACCCGCACAGGCAAGAATTGCTTCCTCATATCTCATCTAAATCTGCCCTCTTCCAGTTTGAAGCTGTTACCCCTTGTCCTATCACTACATGCCCTTGTAAAAAGTCCCGCTCCAGCTCTCCCGGAGCCCCTTTAGGTACTGGAAGGGGTTCTAAGGTCTCCCCAAAGCCTTCTGTTCTCCAGGCTGAACACCCCCAACTCTCTCAGCCTGTGCCTTCCCTATTAAAAATGAGGCTTACCTTCATAAAAAGGGAAGGCTTGGGAAGGCATGATAAAAACCTGTGCTCCTTGATCTGGGTGACTTCTGAGGGATCACGTGGTAGAAGGGGAAATACAACTTTGTCATAAATTCACTGTCAATTAGCAGAACCCTTTTGACAATCCTAACAACAATCCTATATCTGATCTGCATCCAATTAACGTTGAACTGGTTTCCTGGCAAATAACCATCCCTGATGAAATGTTAAGGGAATTCTCTGCTAGGAAGTAGGTAAAAGCTGTTCTGTGAGTGGGCAGTAAGATGGTGCGTGGTCTCTACGAAGACAAGTTTCATGAAAGCGTTGCGTGACTGCCTGCATTTAATTTTGCAGTGAAGGAAGGGCCACCAGAGATGGTTGTGATGTTACCGTGCTGATCCAAACTCAGCAGAGATGTTTCCACAGTAATATCTCCAGGGTGGTGCTTTGCACTGATGAAGCTGGGATGCGTGGCAGCTACGTCCCACGCTAAGGGCACCCAAGGAAGCCCCAAAAGGAGCCATATTTTGCAATATGGTAACCTGCACCTCGTTTAACCAATTTGCTCAGAAACTGTCCTGATTCATTAGGCTGGCCAGAAATGGTTAATCTCAGAAATCAGGGACAATTCGAAGAGCCTGGAGAAAAGCCCTCATCTGCCCAGTGCTCCGGCAAGGTGAGTGACGTGGACTGGGTCGTGACATTGGTTCAAGGAGTAAAAGGGCAGATTCTGGTGAATAAAGTACTGAAGGAAGGTGAGATAATTTGTGTCAGTAAATGCGGGGCTGTGAGAACATTAACATAATGTTGTTTTCTCATTAGATTACACCTGGGGTCAATAAAAGCAATAGTATTGACCTAGTATACATAGATGTCTGTAAGCATTTGTAATTTTGCAAATTTTTACTATCAATCAAGAATGATACTTAGTCATTAGGGCACACATTAAATGGTTTAAAGAGTGGCCAGCCAATGTCCAAAATGAGAGCTGTTTATCTATTTTCTTGTTCCTAAAGATCAGCTCTTTTTCCTGTGCTTTTTGTAGTATTTTTATCTGCAGTATGGAAAAAAAAAATAATCTGAAAGTACTGATAAGGTTCCCAAGTGATTTGAAGATTGAAAACGTGGTAAACAAGGAGAGACTCACTTAAATACAACCTGGGCAGCTAGCTAAGCCAAGGGCAAGCAGACAAATATGCATTTCAAGACTTGCAAATACAAGGTCAAGTATTTAGAAACAAAGAATGTAGGTCGGGCTTGTGGAGGAGGAGACTGTCTCAGGAAGGAGAAACTCAGGAAAGGGATGGTGGAAAACTAAATGCATATGACTTCCCACTTGTGGTTGCAGCTGAAAGACCAGTAAGATTCCCGGGTGTACGGCTAAGTATAGTAGGCAGTGGGAGTAGGGAGGTTTTGTTACCTCCGGGTTTGGCACTGGTGCACAGCTGCTGGGTGCTGTGCTCATTTCTGGTGTCCACATTTCAGAAAGTACGGAGAAAAATTGCAAAATGTCGGAGGAGAGACACAAGAATGACCAAGGCGCTGAGAAACTGTCCTATGGAGTTTGTGAGAGTTGCCTCATTTCATTTATCAAACCGAAGGTTAGGGAGTGCTTTGAATCACAGTTGGTGAACGTGCTGGAGGAAGGCAGCTGGGTGGTGCAGCAGAGTCCTTCCGTCTCTAAGACAGATAAATTCAGGTCGAAAATAAGTTGCAAATTGTTGACAGCCAGGGCAAAGACCCTGCTGCAGTTTCTCCACCACTAGAAAGCTTAATAACCAAGTTGTTTTTTTTTTCCAAAGATAGGTATGTTGCCCTCCAGGGATGACTCCTAATGTCTGTGGCCACGGTGGGGTGCAGGATAGCTGGTCTCCAGGCTGCCAACCAACCCAACGGGCATACCTGGTACACAACGTAGTTGCCGCATAGGTTGGCAGCTGTGCCGCAGGGGCAGGCAGAGGGGCACAGGCAAGTGGGGTGGTGTGGCCGGGATCGGTCCGCGGTGTGTGCTGCTCTAAGTGCGTGTTAGCCTCCCCCGCTTTGCGTCTCGCAGCGTGTTTGATACCCCTCTGGTCGCTTCATTGGCCGATTTGACTGCTGGGTGGTTTTGGCTGTTAAAACATCTGTTTGCATGCAATTTGTTTTCTCTTATCAACTCATCCCAGGTCCCCCTTACACTTCTGCAGGAGTTATTTATATAAAACAATTTATTTTCCCATAGGTCTCTCTGCCTAAAGTAATATTGTAGCCTAATTCCCTCTGGTAATCAGTCTTATCCAGACTTTCTGCATTCATCTAAAATCCAGCAGTACAGTTTTTAGAGATCTGAGGCCCCAAGATATCATGCTGGAGCAGCTGAAACCAGTACAGGAGATCAAATATTAAAGCAGACGGGTCAGGGTGAGGTACGGTGCTCAACGAGGACTTCTGAAGCTCTCTGCAGCGCTGCTGACTTCTACAGAAACTGTGTTATCACATTGTTTTGCTGCACGTTTGTAATTATTGCTGCACATTGGCATTATTGTGCCTTGGATTTTTTGTTTGCCGTTCCCTTGCAGTGCTTCTGCACTAATGGCATGTAAAGAGCATTGCCAATAATAAATAACCCCTTATTTTAACGTACTGTTAAAGGTACGGTTATCTCTGTGACAGCTTGACATTCAAGGACCACAAAACTTCCCCATAACAACAATGCATGGAATGATCTGATCGTGCTTTGGCAGGTCATCCCACGAAACAGTTAGGTGGGACTGGAGGTATTTTACCATGTTGCTGTGTGCGCTACACATCAAAGACCTGAAGGTAGGAAAACTTTAAAATAAACAATGCTTTCAGGGCTAGCAGTTGCCACTGGGGTAACCTGTCTGATTCCCTTCCCTGCCTCCTCCCGCTCCCTGGATGGAGGCTGACTTGTACCAGCTGAGGTCGTGGCTCTTAAAAACTTTATCCGTCTGCTTTTAGCTACGGCAAAGTGTTTAGGGAAATCTTTTTAGTGACAGGAGAGTTTAGACCAAGTGCACCTGGGGCTGTAAAATGCAGCAAATGCCTTTCCTGAAATATCTGATCGATTTGCCTTGGTGTCTTCCTTCGGCATGTGGCTGTGCTCCAGCCTGACTGCGGTGGGACTGGCTCCCTTCTTGCTAGCACACCCTGTGCTCATTTGCACTGGAAGGAAAATGTTGTATTTCTGCCTTTATAGCAATATTTTGTTGGCATGTTGTTTTGATTTCAAGGGCCAGGCCAGTGGAGTGGGTCAAGTGAGACAAGGAGCTTCACAAAGCATAGTAGCTATGGTGTCCATGCCATGGGGTGATGGCAGGAGAGATGTTCCCTGTCACCTGGAGGTCTCAGGGCTGGGACACTTACTTCTGGACCCAAAGCGGCTCAGGCAGTGGCAGGTGAAGGCTGGGCACTCTCCTACTCCAGTGATGTGTGGTTCAGCCCTGGGCGAAAGCCCAGATGGTGTCACCCCTGGGAACAGCATCGCCACGTTGGCACACGCTGCACCGCCGTCTGCACGCTGAGCCCGCACAGCCCAGAGCGGCTCTGAGTGAGGCCACCCAGGGATCACCCGGCGGTGCTTGCCAGCACGTCTTCTTCTGGCAGCACCATGTGAGTGTGCAAGGGCAGAGGGTTTTACATCTCAGGGCCCTCAGGACCCAGCCACAAGCGGGACAAGTGCCCACAGGTAAGGCAGCCTTGCTCTGTCACCTCTATCAAGTTTCCTTCTGGCACAAGCTTATTTCCACTAGTAGGAATAAAGAAAAAGAGTGAAGTCCCTGGCTAAAGGTCCTTTCCAANGAGCTTCCCTTCAGCAGCTTCATTGCTACGTGCATAGTGTTGATCCCATGGGCTCCCCCTTCGGTGCCCTGGCAGGGATGCCTGCTTTTATTTTGGAGCTGGTCACACTTGTATGCTAAATCCTGACTAAAACCTTCATAAGAAAAGCACCAGCAAGGCCAAGCTGATAGTTTTTCCATGAACTGTACCTTTCGGCTCATTGCTGCCTCCTCTTTTGTAATTTAGAATGAGATATTGCCATGTTCTTGGCAGTAATTACATGTGTATTATTATAAAGGTTTTGTTGATTAAAAAGCTAGAATGCATTATTTAAAATGGTCCAAATATTGTTTCCATTAAGATAAAGGGATTATTTAGTATAATAGAATGCTCTTGAGCATTTATATGGCATTCTTCCTCTTCAAAGCACTTTAGCAAAGTTAATCTGGGGAAAAAGTCTTCTATAAAAACTGGAAGAGAGCACTGGGGTCAAGGGGACAGCTCTTAGACTTTGACATTTCATCATCTCTGCCGAAAGGCTGGAATTCTTCGAAAAGGCTTCCCAACCAATTTTGTTTAGAAGAGAAGAACTTGACCCGTTTCACATGCCTGCTATGCAGGAAAATGGCCCAACCCTCTAATCAAACCTCCAGGAGAAAGAGTTTCCTATTTTAGAGAGCCTGTGCCAAGGTTTGGCCCCAAAGGCTGGCTCTGAGAGGCCCTGAGCATTTGGAAATGTGCTGTTGGAAGGAGAAACACTGAGTCATCCTGAGCAAGAGGGGCCATAGGCTCTGCAGCACCTTAAAAAGGCACTGGGAAGCTTCACAGAAAAAAAAGAAAAAAGGTACCTTTAATTGCTTTTCAAATGATTATCCCATTGTCCTTGGTAAATGCCAGGTTAGAAGATGCTTCATACAAGTTATCTTCCTTTTTAAAATAAAGGTTAGTTTAAGCTTATCAAGAAAATTAATTGCCGTTGCAATGTACCATGGAAAAAATGCTTTCACTCTATCCTGAAGACAGCTGTGAGGCTGTAACTCTCCTTCTGGATACAAGAATAAGTTCTTTGCCAGGGTAGTAATTATCTCAGCATCTGTCTCTTCCTTTCTCTGCTCCGGGAGAATCGAAAGCCCCTGACAAGGTTTGCAGATCAGCAAACACGAGGGAATTCTCAGCCTCGCTCCCCAAGGACCAACATTTACATCCTTACCTTCCCCGTACGCTCTCTCCCTTGCCTTTGCTCCAGAAACAGGAGCCACGACGACGTCCCCCATCACAGCGGAGGGGTATTCCCCCTCGCTGCCACCCCGGCAACGGGAGGCTGTTTGCAAGAGCCTCCTCGCCATGGCTGCAGGGCTGAGCTGGCACATCGTGGCTCTGGCGGGAGCTCCAGCCCAAGTGCTGGCAGGAGAGATGCTCACGTTGCTCCTCTGGAGTCAGGGGATGCCACGCTCACCTCCCCTGGGGAGTAAAGGAGGAACCAAAAAAAAAACAAGAGAGAATTTGTTTTATCAGAGTTTTACCCAAAGCCTTTCGATAAATTAATCTAACTAGCGTCAGCCCTTCTCTGAAGGGCTCTCCTACAGCTCCTGAACACCACGCTGTAGTTGCAGACAACCCTGCTGCTGCTTTCAGCTTAAATCATGTCCCCGCTCACCTGAAGGCTGAAATGCAGGATGGTCTTGGACAAAAAGGAGGAGCACGAAGCCCAGTTCTCCCTCCTCTTCCTCTGCCGGCACTGTGCCCCGTCCTTCCCATCCCTCAGAGACCCGTGTCCTCGCGGGTCAGTCTCCCAACTGCCGCGTCAGCTCCTGGGGCAGCTAATCCTCACTGCTCAGTCTCTGTTCCATGGAAACATGTCTAAATTTGGGAGCTCCCATTGCCTTTGATGTGTCACTTATGGTCTTCCCCATCCAAAGAAATCAAAGCCCCCAGCCCTGCGGGATTTGCACGTTTCCCTGCTGACACCGGCATCCCGTCCCCACCTCTGGCTGAGGTCCCTTTGGCGCACCCTTGCGATGTGTCTCTCGTGCTCCCTGCAGTCAAGTGCTGCGCTTGAGGGCTGAGCTTTGCTCATTATTAGTCTCTGCTTCATTGCGTGAGATCACCGAGATGGACCCCGTCTTTGGTGGAGATCCCTACCGTCAATTCACGTGCTCTTTGCATGCACCTCGCTTCTACCAGTCCAAGCTGGAGACCGTTGTCCTGTGACGGTGACAGCTCCTCCGTGATTGTTTTGTACCGTGAACAAATTGCATTGCTGGTCTGTACCTTCATCCTTTCAGGTTATTGATCATACAAATTAATTAAACTGATTCCAGTATTGATCTCAATGGCAGTCTATATTTTGCAACCCAAACTGCTTTCATTTAACTACTCGTTCTCATCAATATCACAGCCAGTTCTTTCTCCACTCGGGCAGCTCCATCTATACAACAGCCAATATCCACGTAATGACCTTCCAGAACAGCCCTTGCCAATTCTTCCTCTTGTCCAAACCCTTCTCTACAGTTTTCTAGAGTGTGAGCGCTTTTTTCTTACGCTACTGGCAGGAGAAAAAAAAAAAAGGCAATGCAGGTTGTGCAAAGGGTTTAGACGTGGAAATAATCATGGCTGGAAAGAGGAAAATCATTCTCCGTGTGCACAGTGGCTTTCTCTTCAAAAGGCATCACTTGCCTATGCTGACCATGGTGCAGCTTCCCGGGGCAGAGCTCCCTATTCCGGGCAAGCAACAGGCGGGGTCTCTGGAGATGCCACACTCGCTTCTCCTTGGAGGGTAAGGCAATATCTGTCCTCTCCAATTGCACTGACCTTTTATTGGCAATCACCACGCTTGTGCTCAGCAGAGGTGTCAGTTTGAATTTGTGTAACTCCCAGGGGTCTGATACATCTCTCTTCCCCCCGCTCCGTAACTTAAAACGAGCCTCTCTGCCTGTTTCCAGTTTATCATGATCCTCTGCCTTGGGACTGACACTGCAAGATCTATTAATTTCTCATTGCTCTGAGTTTAAAGTGAAGACCCTCTTGTAACCCACTCATAACCTTCATGGGAGAGTGGAGTATCCTTGCCAATTATCTCAGAGATAGCTTTATAAACTCATTCCCTCCAAATATATTTTACAGCGGGAATAACTCATATGAAAAAAGATTCACCTTCCTTTCAGCAATGTCACCGGAGTCACAGCAGATTCAGAAAAAGTTGAAGCACTAACAGGAGTCGTACGAAATCACACGTGCTTCCTCCTTGCTTCTTGTTTTCCCTCCGCCATCCCTCCTGGCTGTCAGAGCTCCCAGTCACATCTCGAGCGAAAGAACCTACATTTCTAAGTCCTCGTGCCCTTTGACATAGTCAATTTGTCCTTACCTCCCTTCGGACCAAAAATAAATGGGAAACTTCTTCATTATCTTCCAAATGAGACGTGAAACCGAGGTCCTGACCACTTGTGATCATTAGAAGAATCCCATGGCGCTTCTTGCAAGAGCAAGACCATTAGCCCTGATGTCCTGGCAGAACTCCAGTTTGGGTGATTATAATTACATTTTGCCTGCTTTTGTAGCTTCAGAGGGAAAACACAACTTCCCTCCCTTGCTGTCCCAGCCCGTCGTACAGGGCAGCGGGACCGGCTGTCCTGCTCCCCCAGGGACATGTGTTGGGGGTTCCTCTGCGAGGGCAGGTTGGACATGGGTTTGCTTGGTCCAGGCAGGCTCTGGGAGAGACAGGTCACGGGCTGCTTCTCTCCCAACTCCATTTGCTTTTCTGGGTCCCTAGAAAGAGTCTCATGTCCCCATGCCAGAAGCCCCCAGTCTGTGTGCTGGCCGCGCGCCCAGTAACTCTGCTGCTTGCTGCAAAAAGACCCCTTGGGTGATTTCCTGACAGCTTTCTCTGTTTTCTTGCTCCTGGACGTGGCTCTGCTATAGAAATCTTCCGATATACAATCTTGGTTTTCCATTCAGACCATGACCACTTGTATTGCCCAGTGAAGAGGTGGAGTCGCCATCCCTGGAGGTGTTTAACAGCCGGGCAGACGTGGTGCTGAGGCACATGGGTTAGTGGTGGGTTTGGCAGCGTTAGGTTGATGGTTGGACTTGATGATCTTAAAGGTCCCTTCCAGCCTAGACGATTCTCTGATTCTATGGGGTTGAATAACAAGTGCCTTTCTGCTATTGCACTTTTTTTTTTGTTGTTTCGAGTTTTTACAGCCGTGCAATCAACCCAAATAACATGTCCATCTGCTCCAGGTAGAGGAGGATAAACCTTTACTAACCTTTTGCACGTTTGCCTCTTGCAGCTGTATCTAGGAGGTGTCTGTCTGCTCTCCGTAACCTTTTGGAGAGCCAGTTGCATTAGGTCCTAGGAGGGCACTTTTAAATGCATGTTATGGTTCAGGATCCAACATCCTACAAGTCTTATGAGGCACAACTGAGGGAACTGGGGCTGTTTAGCCTGGAGAAGAGGAGGCTGAGGGGAGACCTTATCATTCTCTACAAGTACCTGAAAGGAGGTTGTAGAGAGGTGGGGGCTGACCTCTTCTCCCCAGTGACAAGTGACAGGACGAGAGGAAATGGGTTCAAGTTAAGCCAGGCGAGGTTTAGGTTGGATATTAGGAACATTTTTTTCACTGAAAGGGTTATCCAGCATTGGAATAGGCTGCCCAGGGAGGTGGTGGATTCGCCATCCCTGGAGGTGTTTAAAAAAAGGGCAGAGGTGGTACTTGGGGATGTGGCTTAGAAGTGGTTTTGTCAGGTTAGGGTAATGGTTGGACTCGATGATCTTAAAGGTCCCTTCCAACCTCAACAATTCTATGATTCTATGATCCACTGAAGCCAATGGAAAGATTTCCAGTGAGTACCATAGCTGTTGAGTGAAATCCTAAGTCTATAAATAGCTCCGTCACAGCTTGAACCATGCTGAGGGAAACAAACTGGGCTGAGTTATTCTTCAGAGCTGCCTCGACAGGAATGGGGTGTCTCCACCCCTTTGAGGATGTGTTTCAAAAGCATTCAGGGGGCACTTTGAGCAAAATGTCATGAAACCAGGTAATGCAGCTGACACTCTGTTTCTTGGCTGTGTCATAGTCTTGGGTGGGGGAGCTTTAGGAAACCCAGGACGTCTCAGCTAGGTATTTTCAGATGCACGTGTGGCAAAACAGTCCCAGTGCTAAGAACTGCCTCTGATTTAATGCAAACAGAGTTACAGTGAACTCTCTCAATCAGTGCTGATCAAAACATATGTAGGAAGAGGGTTTTTTTTTTACCAGGATAGCTACCAAAAAATTATTAAGGATTTTCCTGCAGAAATTTAAACCCCAGAGAGGCAGCGGGAGCTGGGACCCCAGTGCCTCCCACCCTGGAGGGTGGGACGAGCAGCCGCGCTGCCGTGGAGCTGCTGCGCACCCGCGCCGGAGCTGTGGGGGAAAGCTTGGAGCTGCGGACTGCTGCACTCTGGACATGCCGGGAAGCCACCCAGCTCTTTAAGACCCTTCCAATTTTCATTTTAAATCCAGAGTTTTGGTCTCAGTTCATTTGGTCAGAGACTCTGGCTTTTTTGCCTGTGTTTATTCGCCCGTTCGGCTGCCTCAGTATGTGTTTCATTTCCCTGGCTCCTTTGGTGTTTCTTTGAAGTCTGATTAGAGCAAATACGCAAACCGCCTGTCCTAGTGGGAAATTCCTTCTGCAAACACGCGGGTGCCAGCCTGGCTCCGGAGCAGCCAGCCCAGCTTGCCCGGGGGAGCGGGCTTGGGACCGGAGCGGGGGGTTGTCGCTGTCACCCTGCAGAGCCACACACCCGCCACGATCCGCAATGCCCATTCCTACCGGCATGATGTGCGGATTCCCATGCCAAGCTCAGCCACCGCCTGCACCACACAGGTCTTCCATCCCAACAGCATCGTCTTTGCCGTGGGGCTATGCGGGGCCAAGCAGGGGCTGTGCCGGCGGCACCCAGGAGGGCGCAGGGCTGGCACACCGGACCCCAGGCAGCGCAGGGCTCCCCGGCTCAGCGCTGGTGCAGGCTGCGCCGTTCTGCGGAGGCTGGTGAAGAGCAACTCAGGGTGGCTGCATCCCTGCAGAAGATGAGCAAGCATTTCTGGTGGGGGCTGCCTCTCCCCACCCCCCCCACCTTGCCAGGTGAGCCTGGCGGCTGCATCCCGGGCAGCCGTGGAGAGGGTGAGTGCGCAAAGTGATGAGGAATCCTTCGTCGGGCTCGGAAAGCCGCTGCTCGCGTTGCGCGTAGACACATTTTGGCATTATTTCTCCCTGCCGCATCCTGGAGCCGCCAAATACTGCGACAGAGAAGAACTTGTAGAAACAAAAGACATTTCTCCCTATGCCAAGTGTCACTGGGAAGAGCTCAGGCTGCAGTAAGCTTTCACTCCCCTATCTCTCTTCATAATTAAGCTTTGCATTAATATCAGATGAAATTAATGCTCAAAGCTCATTCCCTATTAATGGAGAGGGTGGTTGCTGTTGTGCATATGTGTTTAAAGCGGAGTTGTACCTGCTGATCTTGATGAATGGGTCATTTGTGCTCTGAGTTTTCTCTGGAAATGAGGAGGAGAGTACGCAGCCCCGGTGCTGATAAGGGATGCTGTTATTTTGTGTTCTGTAGCCATTTCTCCAGGAAGCCGTTGCTTCATTTGCATTGCTTTTTTAACCTTATATGCTCAGTGGGCCCAGGCGAGGCTTTTTTCTTCTTGAATTAAATGTAATCAGGCTGAGCAGCGAGGAAGAAATGATGAATGAGGACATCATTTTGGAAAACACATATCTCCTGACTGCTTATCTCAATGACATAAGAGGACTTGAATACAGTATGGAAAATAAATGCAGATGGGGGCTCAGCATATCATGCTGGAGAATAATAGCTCAGAGGGCTAGACCTGGCCAGAAATTATTTATTATTTAGAGCATTGCTGTTGTAATTTATAAAGGTTAATCATTAAAACTTTAATTCTCCTAGAGGAAAATGGCTGAAGAGCGCTGGCATTTGTCACACTTGCAGCAAGAAGGGACCATGGCAATGAAAGCAGGAACCTTGCAGGGAGAGCCAGCGCCTGTGCTGCCCCATCCAAGAAGGCATCATCGTCCTTCCTACCTGCAACCGCATCCAGTGCCGGCCGGACCCACCGTGGGAGGGCTTTGGGGGCAAGGATGGGCGGCAGGAGGGTGCGTGCAAGGAGGGGAGGTGTCAGCAATGCACAAGGAGACTCGCAGGACTGCAGTTACAGCAAGGAATCGTTGTCCTTCAGGGAGGGCACCCAATGAAGTCCCCCCCACCTCGCAAGGAGCTCATCTCCTGGCCACCCTCCCGGGCTGGCAGCAGCGACTCAGAAAATGTCACAGCGAGTGAAGTCTCTAGAGGGCAAGAGGAGAGAGGGACACAAAATAAAACTTCATGAAGTGGAAGAGCGGTGAGGTTGTCTCATCGTTTCTAAGGCTACGTTTTTAACCCAGGGTGCATTCGTTAACGGCTCTATAAACCAGGTGAATAAGGAGGAGAAGAAAGAGGGAAAACTTGCCAAATAATTTGCTTTTCAAACACTGTACCACTGTGCCAATGTACCACTGTACCACTGAAGTTATTTATTTGTGATGCGTCTTCCTCTAGATAAAGTAAATCTGATGAAGCCTGGCCATGCAGAGCTACAATAGCATTTGAGCCGGTTTGTTCAACACAGGCCAGTGTGTAATTATGGAATTGTTCACATTTTCACTTGGAGCAGAACAGGCCACTTTGCCATGACAAAAAAAAAAAAAGGGGATTTTTTTTGCACTGGTAATATGGATTCCATAAGAAACAAAGTGCCTTTGCAAATTCAAGTCATCGAGCCATGGCTGTGTTCTGCTGCTCAGCACAAGAACAAGGAGTGCGGCACATCCCAGAACAAGTCCAGGGAGAGCCTACATTAAGGGAGTATTAATTATGGTAAATAAACATGGCAGAGAAGTCAGTGTTTAGAAAATAAATGGAGGGCTAGGCCCAGCTGAACCCATGCTCAACCTCAAACGACCCCCAGACTTTGAATATTTGAACTTTGAGATTGGAGACAGTCTTCAGTGCTAATTGAAAAATGCTTATGAATGCAACACAGCGCGGTTTACTCGACCTCCACGTCAAGCGTATTTCATTGCAGAAAAGGCCTTGAACGTCGTGGGAATCCTGGCCCACCCACCAGCAGCCATAAATCAGCTTGCATTAAAGCTCATTGCCCGCGGAGCAGCTGGATTCCGCGCGGAGCGGAGGGAAACATCCAGCCTTGCTTGAAGGTTTGCAATAACGTGGGGGAAGAAGAGCTTTGGTTAGCAATTCGAGCCCTAAATGAATTGCATCGAAGCGGGTATTAATTAGTGTCTCTGTTTATTGGTATTGCCATAATATTTTCCATTATTTCACGGAGTGGCTGTTTTGCCTCGCTCATGAAATCCGGGTATCAGGGTCCTCCGGGTCCTGGGGTACAGCCCTTCCCCGAGCCCACTCCTCACACCGCCAGTGTACAAAAGTCACAGATGCTACTGCTGGGAACAAGGTGAAAGCAGCAAAGAAAGCATGAAATTTATGTATTTATTCTTGTTGTTGACGTCCGTCATTCCTAGGAGGCATAAGTTAGAGCAAGCCCAGCCTGGTGGTGTCTTGCATTTGCCTGTGATGCTACGGGGCCACTGCAGCCCAAACCCTGTGAGCGCCTGGATGTAGACTGCTGATTTAGCCATGTGTAGCCTTCGAGCAACGCGCAGCTTCAGTTCTTCTGGAGAACAAGGGGTGGGATGGGGTTAAGCTGGGGAAGGACTCAGGAGCACTTCTGTCCAAGGCAGCAGCAATCCTCCCGAGCAGGCACTTGGCATCCCTCCCGACTACAGCCCGTGATGGAGAGCTGGAGGATTTCCTGCAGAAAGCCCGTGGGTCCCCAAGGAACGGATGCTTAGGTCTATTGCAAGCCGATGGATCAAGGTTTAGCAAGGCAAACTGAGAATTGGGACCGAACTGGTTTTGGAAATCCTTCAATGGCCTCCTTACAATTATCCTGTTGGTATTTCTGTCCCCTCCTTTATTTATTTTTTTAAAAATTCACTTTTAAAGCATATGATTTCCAGTTTTTATTAGGTCTCCCCTTGTTTCTGATTTACTCAGCAATTATCTGCAAGTAGGACTGCAGTGCCACAAACATGAGGTGGTGTTCTGCCTGCCGAAAAGCCACTAAATCTGGGAAACTAACCACGAAATCTTAAAACGGAACAGAGACAATGGCTGGAGCAACACTTCCTCAGAAAAGGGGTGGTAGAAACCTCAAACACAATGAGCTCTTAGAAAGATGCCGCCTTCTCCCTCCCTCTCTTTCCACCTGTAAACTGGGACTAGAGGTAGCGCCGGCAAATCGAAGTCGGGCAGGGGATGCTCTCGGCAATACTTATTTTGAAGGTCACTGCGTGATGATCTCACGGATCGCGCAATAAATGGCAAAGCGTTGTATATGACGAAGAGAACCTCTGACTTGTCAAACAACCCTTTTGGAAGTGCCGCAGCAACCTGTCAGGTGCTCATCCTTCAAAGGTGGCTGCTGCGCAGGCCAAGGGCTCCTCTCTTGCCTGCAGAATAAAAACAACGTCTGCGAGGTAAGAACGTGTGAAGGGGAAACAGTCTTCCCCTTTGTATTTGCACACTGGTCTTTAGGTTGCATCATATAAATCAGCCCCACGAACTAAATGTGGAGTCTTCTGAAATATTGTATTTGCTTTGGATCAGTTCACAACCAGATTGCTTTTATTTTGTTTCATAAGAAGTTGAGATTGGAGATGTATGGACATGTTACTCTTTATGTTTGCATCTGCCACCCTGGCAGGAGAAAAATGGTTGCTTGGGTTTTGCAAACGTTCTCCAATTATTTTCCTAAAATGAGTTGGATGAAATACTGTTCGTTCATATAATTAGCTGAAATAATAAACTGGCAAGAGTTTGTTTTTGTTTTCTTTCGGAAGGAAAAATACTGCAATGAGCTCAACACCCTATAGTGCAGCTTGGCATGAACTGGAACGGCGTGATGTGAACAATTTTGGGCGGATCACAGACTGCGCCCAGCCCCAGTGGTGGTCCTGGGTGGAGGGATCTGTATTCCCAGTGCTCTGTCTCCCCTATAGCCATAGGTTTTCCATTCAACTCCTGGAAAGGCAGTACTGCTGGGATGGGATGCGATATCCCTGCAGAAAGGGATGTTTCCAGGCAGGCAAAGGGAGCTGCAGAGGAGCACGATGCTTCGGGTGCGCGTGTTCCTAACACGCCAGACAAGCCAGCTTAGGGTTCACCTTCTTTTCCCACCAGCATCATTATCCAGACAGACTGAAAACTTACTCCAGTGAGTGCCAAAGGACATTCCCTTGATGCACATGAGCAGAAAGCAGAGATGCTCCCAATGCGCAGCTACTCATGGGCAAGTACGCCAGGCCAGAAATTCCTGGGATTACGGTAGGCAACTCGGTTCTCTCCTTAATCCTTCTTTCAGCCCTTGAAGCAAGTTGGTGATTCTATCGCTCCCCTCAGGAGGAGGCACGGGTGCACTGGGCACGTTTGGGTCTGTTCCTCGGGGCGTCTGCAGTCTCCGCATTGCAGCATCCACTGGTCCTGGGGACCAGGCACTGAAATTGCCCTGTGACACACACAAACCTCTTCTGCTCCCATTGCCCGTGTTTAATAAAAGCAAGCAAGCAACAGACTAAGTAGCAACTGCTGCAGACTACTAAAATAATCTAATGTTGAGTCAGCTTTGGAAAAGATGTGTGGGTTTTTTAAACGCTTTTGAACCTGACAGTACCAATTTTTATCCCTGACCTCTACAACAACCCTGCCTTCCTTCCCACCTCGCAGCGCACCCTCCCTGTGCAATAACCTCTGCTCCTCCATCCTGCATGAGTTGTGTACACTTGGATAGTGGATCAATCACCATAATAGCTGTTGTCTTCAAGGTTTATTAATGCTTTCCAACTGAATTCCTGTTTTCCTGCGAATAACCCTACCAGTGGATCACTTTTGTGGATGCGCAATTATTCACGTGGCAAACTTGCCACCAGAATGCTGGTGGGTAATTAGTAAGCCTTGCATCCAGCTAGAAGCAAGTCATTTTTAATTTCTGCAATAGGCTTGAAGCTGGGATTATTTCACTGCAGGGCTGTCTTCACTCCAAGCAATGCTTGGGAAGGAAGAGCAGCTGACGTGTGTGGAGGGAATGAGAGGGGCACAGGTGCCACCCGTAGGGATTCGTTTGGCCCCACGGTTCATATTTAGCAGGCTTGTCCCCATTGACTTGTGGAGTTGCAACTGGAAGGAGGAGGGGTCTGAAATGAAGGGGGCAAAGAGATGCCAGGGATTTGCTGCTGCTGGTAGAGGTGAGAAAAACTATGTTGAAAGAGATGCGTTCATGGTGGTGGAGCAACGGGTTTCCTTTGGGGCTTGTGTGGGTCAGGCTCGTTCCTGCTTTGAGCCATAGTGGGTTGGGCAAAGCCAGGACAGAGATGCTTCTGCAGTAGTGACGGGGAGTTTGGCTACGGGAAAGCCAGACTGGGCTTATTTATGTTCCCCTTGTTTAAGCAAAGCTGCAGGTATCACTTCACTAGCTCAGCTAATAGCTGCTATCTGTCCCCAGCAGTTCCCTCTAGTTTTTGGTAGATAGGCAATGCTCAGGACTAGATACAACCGCTGGGCACAGCTCCAGCTCCCTGTGGCAGAGATAGATATAGGGCTGTATATGGACCGAAGATAGTACGTGGTCTTTTGCGTTGTTATCCTCTGTCATTTTAGTGTATGTTATATTTGGCAGTCAGAGTAGCTGGCCGAGCTGGGACTCATCTCTCTGCCTCAAAATAGTGCAACTTGGCGGCTCTGTTCATCCTTTACTGGCTCATTTTGGTGGAAGCTAGAATTTGAGAAGTTTAAAAATTAAAAGGAAGAGTCTGATTGCTGTAAAGTACAGGTTTAACTTGTGGCTTTCTTTTTTTCCCTTATATTTTCTTTATTGGCTCCAGGGATGATAACAGAGCTATCCATACAGGCAGTGTCAGTATATTTATGCCGACTGTAAAATACCCTGAACTATTTACTGTGAAGAAGCCAGCACCTCTCTCAAATGCAGCATTGCCAGGGCCAACGTATTCCTCTTCCAGACAATTGAATATGGAAAAGAATGCAAAACACACTGAAAAAGCAGAACCTGTCAGTCACCCCTCAGCAGCTGTCAGCATCGGAAAGGATGGATGCAGAAGTCAAATGCGGCCACCTTCATCCAGTTGCTTGCGTGCCCAGCTTAGAGGTAACACCTCAGGAGGTGGGATGCAAACTCTTCTCTGGGATGTGCCATGAATGTGTGGCTTTGCAGTTGAGTGCAGGTGCTCTCTGACAGGGTAGAGCGGGGCCATTGCCAGCATGTGCTTGACAAGCGTCTGGGGCAGGGTGCAGAGGGGACGGGCGTCCCGTGAGCCCTCCCAGGGCCCCTCACCAGCAGTGGGATGCTTTCTGCCGATGCAGGAGCTGGGTGTAGGGTTACCCTTGGGGAGCCAGGCGTTCCCAGTGCTACGGCGCATCCCTGACTGCAGGAGCTGTGTGCGCTGGACCTGATCCCACCCTGCATGAGGACATAGGGGTTGGTGGCTTTGGCTCCCCATGAGCGGGGCTGACACGGTTCCCGGTTTGCTGTAGCAGCGAGAGGCTGCTGGCAATGGTTCCCACCTTCCTGCCCCGAGCACGCATCATAGCAGAAAGCTCTTGCAGGGCTGTAATGACCCTGCCAGCACCCTCTCCCCCATCCATCTCCTCCAGCGCGAGCAATCCATAATAAATGCATCGCCCTGCACGGATGGGTACAATCCTGACTGTACCACAGTCAGCAGCGAGCGCCCATCAATCCACTGGAGTCACTTTAGACTGCTTTTATTCTATTTGTTTCATTACGCTGTTACAGCTCTCCTCAGACACAGTGCTAATTAACTCAATCCCATCCTAGCAAGTCCTGGCTCCCACACCATCTCCAGGGTTTCCAGTCCAGGGAATTGTAACAGATCATTCATCCCGAGGCGTTTAAATGGATGCTTTTCCATGATGGAGCTATAGGCAGAGGGACTCGTGATTGCGGAGGTGCATTCAAGTCTCTAATTCAGTGTGTAGCATCAGAATTTGTATTGATTTTAAATAATACATCACTGGTCTTCAGGGTAGTTAATCATTCAAATTGGGAATCTAGAATTTTGTTCTGCAGAGGGCCAGTGTATGTCATTGTCGGAGGTTAGCTCTGCTGCCTGCGTCCACGCAGAGGAGTTCAGACAAATTACGTTGGGGGAAGTGACTGACGGCAAAAGATACAGGAAAATGTGTGACATGTAATGGTGCCGTGAGAGCCCTGAGGCAGCTGTGGGCTGGGCGATGCTGGTACGTGGTCCAGCAGGATGCACGCTACCGAGGTGTTGGGAGACGTAATTAGCAAAGACCATTGCCTGGGACTGCAGGGTTAGAGCTGTTTGCGTGGTCTAGGTAAGGTCTTCGGATTTCAACCCATGAGCTCCCAGTGCTTGGGCACTATCTGTGTGTTGCCCCCTGTGCTGTATGTGGATCGCAAACTAGTGGAGGCAACAAGATGCTCTTGCTCTTGGCTGTGTCCTGCCTGTGACTGTAACACAGGCAACAGACGCTCGGACCCATTGGCAGACACAGCGGCAGTGGTGGTCTCTCAGCCACAGCTGGCGGAGACCTGAGGTTTGGCAGATTCCCAAACCCACTGCAGCAGTGCTGAGTCCCGCTGCAAAGGGGTGGTCCAGAAATACAGACCCGTAGCTTCAGTTTGTAGCTGCACGGTTGCTGGTCTGGATCTGCCTCTCCCCCTTTATTGACCCAAAGGAAGTCCTTGAGAAGGTGCTCCAGCGGTGGCGAATCGGGGTGGGGGGTGGTGTCTCTGCAGCATCTGCCAGATGACGAGATCCGCTCAGCGTGTCGAAAGTTATCCCAGCCACAAAGCGAGCCGGAGCCTTTTGTCCGAGCGATAGTCTATTTATGGGAAACGCTGCCGTTCAGGAGGGGGTTGATTCCACAAGGGCTCAACACCTATTCACCTTGACGGCAGCAGGAAGCACTCGGCGCCTCTCCGAGGATCTCAGCGCTTTGCGCAGGGTTGAAAACTTTTGTCTCCCTCTTGTTTTTATGCATTACAGTCACATTATAAAGAAGTCCTGCAGAACATTCAATTACTTACTGCACAATTATAATCATATTTGTATACCTATAAGTAGGTCACCAGTCTCTTAGGTTAATCAATTATAATGGCATTCACACCGGTTTCTTTTA
This sequence comes from Ibidorhyncha struthersii, assembly GCA_013398815.1. NCBI lineage: Eukaryota > Metazoa > Chordata > Aves > Charadriiformes > Charadriidae > Ibidorhyncha > Ibidorhyncha struthersii. The sequence continues at coordinate 160,361 of VZSZ01004260.1, forward strand.
TAAATCACTGGCTTTTAGTGTATCCACTGAGATAATGGAGGAAAACCATCTAATTTTGATCTAACTGGAATGAAATGTGAACGTGCATAATTTGCTCTTACAAAGTGTTTCTAATGTTCTCTACATCTGTATTTATTTGTGCTGTTTCATGCTGCATATCACTTAAGTGGCAAAAAAAAAAAAAACACACAGAGGCTGCTGCACTTAAAGCTAAATGACCCACAGTAATACAATTTATCTGCATTTATTTTACGTTGTTCATCATGACAGATATTTTAATAACCCACTTCTGATGGCTGATACACTGATTACCAATCACGCTGAAATTCAAGGCCCGACAGCAAGATTGTTTGGTGTGCTGCAAGAATATTTGGGAGAGCTGTTTTACCATGTAAACTAAGCTGTTGAGTGGAGAGGGAGGACTTTACTCAGGCTGGAGGCAGCGAAGGCTTTAGGACACAGCTGGATGCCACCAAATAGTGAACATCTGCCGAGCCACCGACACTGTAGCTGCTGTAACGCCCACCCAAGCTGCGGCTTTCAGACATCTCGCTGAACGGGATAAATCATAACTGCATGGTTTCTCTTTTCTGGCCCCTTAACTTGGGTGCCTCAGCCACCCTCGGTGGTGGCCTGGGGCAGTCCTTGCTCGGCTGGCTCCGAGGGAGCAGGATGTGTGTTGTGAAGCGTGGTGCAAGACCTAGACCCGTACTACCAGATGTGGCTGATCCCAGTTTAACTGGAGAAACTGGAGAGGAGGGCTATGGAGATGCTCAGGGGCTTGTGGTGCCTACCCTGCAAGGCTATGGCAGATGGGGCTGGGCTGGTTTGGACTGGTGAAGGGGCGAGTTAACAGCAGCCTGTAGCCGAACTCTTCTTGGTAAAGGCAAACGATGCTACAAGGGGCAACGGCAGCTCGGGAGGCTCAAACTGGGCATCAGGAAAGACTCCCCTGTGAGAGAGATGCCTCCCTGGTCGTCTGCCGGGGTTGTGGCATCCGCATCCTGGGAGGTTTGGAAGCCCTGGCTACACAAAGCCGTGGCCAAGCTCATTAAGTGCCAGCGATAGCCCTGCTCTCGGGGGAGGCTGGATGAGAGGCTTTGGAGACTCCTTCCCACTGATGCTGCTGTGATCCCGTGCTTCAGTACCCCCGAAAGGCTATTCAAGAAAGGTGATATGAGGCGGGGGGGAACCCTTCCCTCCACAGCAAATATACTTTGGGTTTTGACTGTCAAGAAAGCGCAGACCGATCCTTCATCACCTCACTGAGAGACGGCCCTATGCTGGCAGGGAGGTGGTGGGTCTGGGACCAGCAGAGACCCTTCCCTTCCATGAGCGTGACGGTACCCTCACTGCAAACAAACTCGACGTCTGAGCGATGCGGTGGCTCAGGCCCCCTTTGCCTTGACGCAAACCGCCGCCCTCCACTCAGCCCCTCTTGGAGCAAACGCAACGCGAACCAGCTGTAGCGCTGTCATTGCGTGAACATCTGCCGGAGCATCCCTTCGGCTGCCAGCCTGGGAGATGCCAGCGCTGGAGAGGTGGCAACGCAGGGACCACATCCGGAACAAAACCAGCGTGCAAATTAAACCCAGAGAGGGCTGCTGGGACTCGCCTCGTACGGACTCACGGACTACTCCAGAAATGAATTATTGCCCGTTTTGGAGCAGTGGAGCAATTTTGCACCAGTTTCCAAACAAGACCTGAAAAAGCAGGCGAGCGCCTGAGCTCAGCTTTGTGAGGTGGCAGCTCCTCGGGTTTTCCCCAGGTTCCAACGACGTTCCCTGTGCCTAAATCGGCGCCGCAGCCTTGCTCGGGGCTCTCTTCCATGGCATGAGCTCCGCGTCCCTGCAGCCTCTCTGCTAGCGAACAGGGCTGCCATCGCACCGTTAATCCCAAACCCGCTCGTGAAGAGGAGCTGACAATAGAGCTGAGTGGAATTTTTTTTTTTTTTAACCTTAGTTGCAACCCCCTGCTAAAAATATCCATGTTTTCAGAAGAAGCTGCTACCTGAGAAATGAATAAACAGTGTTTTCAAACCCTCTTGTGAGGGTTTTTGTGTGTGTTTTGCAGAAAAACAAGGATTTTTATACCTGAATTGGTTTCTGCTTTTCTTAAGGGAAAAAAATAGCAAATTTTATCCAGGGGATGCTTGCTGCATGGAGTTGTTTGCTTTTGACAAAAAGTTGCGTTTTTTCCTTTTTTTTTTTTTTTTTTTTTTTTTCTTTCCTCCTTGCAGTTGTTTACTGATGAAAAATACTCCAGCTACTGTGACTTGGCCAATTGGAAGGTCTGGCTCTATTAATGTAATCATTTATCTGGCTCTATTAACGTAATTATTTCCTGTTTTGTTTGTGGTAGCAGCAAGAGCCCTCGACCCATGCATGGGCCCACTGCTCTCAGGTGTCGTGCCGGTTCCCGTGCGGATTTGGTGACCGTGTCCGGGTACAGCAATGGGATGGGGATGGCACCCTGTTTTTGGCAAGCATCCTTCGCGCCCCGACATGCCCAGCACGGACTATGGGCAGGGGTGCCAGCACAGCTCTCCCTGTTGGCTGTGCCGCTGCTTGGCTCTGCTCCGGAGAAGCATTTGTGAGGATTTACGTGTGTCGGGCTCCTATTTTAGAAGGGAAATGTGTCAGTCGATCATAAATGTTCCAAGTGATTTACGTTCACCGGTTTGGGTGCCTTAGCCCCAGGAGTAGATAAATTGTGGTTTAACGTTTTATTTATGCTTTCAGGGAATTCAGTGTCTTTGGCAAGCACTGGGTGGGTAGTCCCAGAGTGGGGTTGAGCCCCGGTGGGATGGATAACCTGCGGGAAGGGCTCTGCCAGCCCCGGGGCGGCTCCCTGGTCCCACTTGGCACAGGGCACTGCGGGAGGTGTTGAAAAGCAACTTATTTCTTAAATTGTTTTACATCTGAGTAGATGGTTTTAATCCGTTTCCATTTCTACGGGAGTATGGAAGTCCTGCACGTCTGATATGACAGCAGATGGCACAATAGAGGGTTTAGCAGATTTTTAGGTATTCAGACGAGTTAAATTAATTAACACTAATCTCTTTAAAATGTATGGCAGTGTAATACCAGTCTAGTCTATAGAAAGATTCTTTGGGACTTAATAAAGACCTGGGAGTAATTAATTCTGCGATTACCCACCAAATGGTTGATATCATCTGCTCAACCATGGGTTGAGTTTGGGTTTGCCATTTTCCAAAGGGGATCCTTTATGTTTGCTACATGGAGTCGGTCTGCACTGGTCTGAGGGGTGCCCACAGTCCCCGAAATTCCCATGCAGATCACGGGTGTAATTGCCCACGCTTCGCTAAACGACAACTGTTATAGCATAAAGCACGTGGGCTCAGAGCAGGTACAGTTGGAAGGGAAAATGGAGTATTTTGTTAAGAGCAGATAGTTAGCTTATTACCTTATAAGCACCTATCAACGCTCTGTTCAATTAATGAAACACGATTTAAAGCAAAAAGGATTGGTACCAACCAAACTACTGCACTATAAGCCTTTCTAATTATGCAATAAGATAATGTCCACCAGATTAAAATTTTAATTAGCTTAATTTAGAAATAGAAAAAGCGTTAGGTTTCTAGTTCTGGAACACCTAAAATGACTCCAGGGAGGGAGGGGAAAAATTGAAAATCCGTTGAGCATCGTGCACGTCCTCACGTCTGCTGTTTTCTGCAAGACGTCAGCAAATCCCAGTGGGTTTGGGNGGTTTTCCCTAGCACTCTTTTCCAGCCCCAGCCGCCTGCAGACCCTCTGGCTCTGCTTTCAGAAGGTGGAAATACGCTGGCCCTAATAGGGACTTCTGTTCTTTTTTGGTGTGGGTTGTTTCTGTTTTTTTCCCCTTCTCTTTCCTTTTCCCTATTCATAGATTTAAAGGCCAAACCAGACCATTAAGTCCAACTAATCCTACATCCTGCATAACAAAGGCCGTCCCGCCCATCCCCTAATTCCTCAATACCATGGCTGACCATGACCATGGGATTATATCCCCTCCCGTAAACGCACTGAGAGGCTCTGTGCGCTCCAGACACGGAGCAGGACCCCACTGAAAACCCCCAGTCTTGATTTAAAGACTTGAAGCGGTGGATGATTTATCACATCCCTCATGAAACCACTCCGATGCATAATTACACTTACAGTAAGGTCGGTCATTGGGGCTAAAAGCACGGGGAGCTGTAACATGCAAAGTGCACAGCATACAGTTGTGTTTAGTTATGAGGTAAGGAATCCAACAAATCTCTTTTATGTCTTTTCAGGGAAGAAACAAAGACGTTGGAACCATTTGCACAACACAGAAGCTCTCCAGCCCACGTCTTAAAAGAGCTGGAGGTTTGCTGGGGAAGCTTTGAGGAGAGGGAGTAATAAAGAAAAGAGGGTTTTATGACAGAAGGTTGAACTTTTATTGGAGGGGCTTGGCCAGCTCCTAGTCCCATGGGGGAAAGGAGGAGGTATTTGAATGTAGGGTGTTTTTTTTTCCTTTTGGAAGGTCAAAGCCATTCCATATGATAGCAAAGCAGCATAAGAGAAATACACTTATTCCTCCATCGCGGCTTTCAAAAACGGAGGGGGGCAGGAAGTCCCAAACACTACATTTCATCAAAGCCCTGAAGGTAAAAATGATCTGCTGGCTTGAAATTTATCTTAATGAGCAAAATCCAGCCAATGGAACAGGGTGCAGATGAAAGTGACAGATGGGCTCATTTAAAGTTTGATTCTGTGCATGAAAGAAAATAATATTTTTGATAAGTTATTTTTCTTCTGGTTGTTACAGTGTTCTGCATAGTGTCACAGCCTCCCGTTGGCAGTCCTGGGTCTCTGGTGGATTAATTTATCCAAGGTGTCTTGAAAATTCAGAGTTAGGGGGAGCTCCTGGAACTCCTCAGCTCATGTGAACCCATGGAGCTGGTCCAACAGCCGGTGGCGAGTGGAAATAGTCTCCTTGGCCAAGAGATTTTTTGCTTTGTAAGCCAAGACACGACAGAGTTTATAACCCAACGTGTGCTTCAATGTTGTAGTTAACAGAGGGCGATGGTGGATGGCTCCCAAAAATGTGTAAAGGCACAGATCTGTTGGGGAAATGCATTTTGGTGGAAGTCCTATGGGGCAGGGTGAGTATTCCTGGGATGGACAGTCTCCAGGAGAACCTGTCCTGCATCGAGGTTTCCCCCACCGGGACGGCTGCAGTGGGCTGTGCTTTGGGAGCTCAGGCTCTGAGGCTCCGAGTCTGAAGCTGTCCAAGTTCAGACCTCTGAAAATACGAGCAGGCATCAATCAGGCAGGTTGCAAGAGTGCATAGAACCGTATCAATTTGTTCCCGAATATTTTTCAGACACAAACAACTGCAAGAATTTACCACTGCTATATAAAAACACCGCTTGGGACCCAGGCAGGTCCGTAAAAGCTCTGTGCGCTTGGAGGATGCATTTCCTTGCAGGAGATCTGCTGAATTTTGATGCTGAGAGGTGCTGTCGTACACGCCTTAGTGCGTAGGGCTGTATTGTTATGTGTTGCTTATCTTTAATGGGGAAAGAGGAGCAGGAAAAGGAGCGGAATCAGCCCGGCATGTTAAAATAATAGCTGTCTTTGCCGTCTCCTTGCACAGGTGATTTTTGCCACGGTAATCTACTGCATGCACAACATCTGTGTGTAACGGAGCGCACACACAACAGCAGTGGGCACTGCCACCCCTGAGAGGGCAGGAGCAAAAGCATTAACCCTCTCTCCTCTGATTAGCTCAATTAGCAGTTAACAAAGGTTCAAGAGAAAGGGGAGGTTATCTGTTAGCTGCTCTTATTTAAGCGGTGTTGGACTCGATTTTTACAATCTACACGGCAAACGTTTGGCTCGGCAGCCCTCAGCCCCTGGGGCTCACGCTGGCATCAGCTGGGCGAGAGGGAGCTGAGGCCGTGGTGGGGCGGCTGCTGGTCCCCAGCCATCCCTCCCAGGGCCCGCGGCATCCCAAACAGGCTGCCCGGGGAAGTGGTGGAGCCGCCATCCCTGGAAGGATTTAACAGCCGGGCAGCCGTGGTGCTGAGGGACACAGGTTAGTGGCGGTTTGGGCAGTGTCGGGTTGATGGTTGGACTCGATGATCTTAAAGGTGCCTTCCAACCCCGATGACTCTATGATTTGATGAAACCTACTCCAAAACGCTGCGCAGGGGGCTCAGACGACGCTGGGGCCAGTCTGTGCTGCTCAGCCCTCTCCAGCCGAAGAGGTGCTCGCAATGTGGAGCGGGTACCCCCACATCCACCTCTCCTGGCCAAAGCAAGGGTGGATCCGGCCAGGGGACGCTCACTGCTCCCTGCCAGGCGGCTCCGTGTCAGCCGGGAAGAGAAGAAAGGGATCGCGAGGAATTTCTTCAGATGTATTCCAGCAGCAGATTAAAATAGCTGCGACTGTTTTAATCTGGGGAAGCGGCAGCTCCGGCACGCGCGGGACCGGCAGCATCTCCCACGGAGGGGATTCGCCGCGCAGCCTCTGCCTTGAGCGATGCAGATGCAGGGCTGGCCACCAGCGCCCCGGGGACGCCCGGCCCCTGGCCGAGCCACCCACCGGCTAGGAGGTAGCGTTGGGAGGTATAAATTCAGACTGCCCTGGTTTTTTCTTTCAGTTCTGGCAAAGTGTTGCAATGCTCTATGAACCCTAAGGGCTTTCAGGAAATGACAAGAAATTGCTGTGCTCAATATTCTTTCTTTACATCCAGCCCAGCTGGGGATCGCCTCCTGAATTCTGTTGTGGTGACATCTAGATTTTAAATGTTGATTTTTATTTTCTTATTCCCGAAGTTTTAGTGTAAAATAACACAAATATTCTGTTTCCCTGTGGACTTGTGGCAGCGGTGAGGGGGCTACAGGGAGAGGTGAGCTTTTTCTCTTTTAGGAGTCCTTTTACACACAGCTGGAGAGTGAAACTCTTGCTTTGTCTCTCGTTTTTATTTTGTAGGGGGGTGTTTGCTGTTGGTCTTTTACAACTGGCAGAAGGAGATTTGAAATAAAGGAAAGAAAATTTATCTTCCCGTCTTCAGAAACTGTGAATTCTTTATCTGCTGCCCCTGGTAAATCCGCTTTTGCAAAAATCCCGCTGTGAAACGAGCGTTTCTTTGTTTCGCTGGACTACACGATGACTCCCTGAAGATCCATCAGCCCTGCTGCTCCGCAGGCTCCGGGAGGAAGCTGGCCTCAAAGCTTGCTTTTTTTTTTTTTTTAATAATTCGGTAATGCTGGATGTTCTTTTTGCTTCACCTTCATTTATTCTTTCATTCATTTTACAAGTTAGGTAACTGCATGAACTCATCTGTGGAAATTTAAAGAATTTAAAGACTTTTTCCTGTGATTTTTTTTTTTTTTTTTTTTTTTTTTTGCTCCTGTATCTGATCCCCTTTCACACAGGTTATTCCCACGAGACTGTGTTGCCCGAATTCAGCATCAATTTCAATAAGCAAATATTTATACAGCACCCCAGATGCAGTCTGTACACAGGATGACATCAAATTAAGTTAAATCGATATTAACTACTCTAGGACTGAAGAGCGTCCAGGCAAAAGGGTGGTACCAGTTTAACTAAATCTGTTTCAAAACCGGTGTAAATAAACTGGAATAATCTCACTGTGAAGGGCAGATTTTACCTTTCCCCTTTCTTGAATGCCTTTGGACCAAACCCTGCTGTATTTACTCCACACAGGACTAGCTATTGAGACAGCATTAGGAAATATTCTGTCTTTTCCCACTGTTCTGTCCGGGCCACGCGGAGTGATTTCCCCCTTGGTTTTAGGAAGATGAAACAAATATGTGTACGAGTCCTTTAACAGCCTTTCCCTCCAGCACGAAACCACCACCGAAGACCGTTCCACGACATCTGAGTTAGTCTCTTACCTACCTGAATCGGGCAAACGCTGCAGGTTATGTTCTGAAGTAAGGCAGAGACACCGGGTTTGCATTATATATCTTGGAAGCGGGCACAAACTGTCCCTTGGACCATATGGCCTGCAGCCCTGGGCTTCGCCGCCTCACGCCCTTTCTAATTCCTCCTAATCTGCTCATAAGCACCTCCACAAGGGTGCTTCGCACACCTCACCGGTAATCTCTTCCAATGCCTGGTTGCTCTTTGGCTCTAATGCCAGATGGTATTAATATACCCATCACTGTAATTATTCAGACAAGCAAACACTGGCAGGAGAGGTCCCAACTTCTCACTTTTCCCACTGAATCAGAGGCATACTTGAAAGAGCCCTTTCATCCCCATGGATCCCGTTCCCTGGAGTCGTCCCAGGCAGTCCTCATCAAAAGGGAATTTGATGTTTCAGCAGTTTCTCAGCCAATTTCATGCTGGGATAAGAACCAGCGGTGATGGGACAGTATCCTTTATGCGCTCTCTGACTGTTGCCCAGAAGCTTGGTACGTGTCCAGATGCCAGCCCCGCATCAGGTCCTCCTACAAAACCTTTCACAGGACTGAGATCTATGTGTGAAATGGAACTACTGCCGATACCCTGTAACTTGAAAACTAGCCTGCCTCTTTTCCGGCTCCAACCGATGGGGAAAAGCCAAGATTTGCTGCAATGAACAGCCCGGATGGATGGTTTCCGATGCCATGTGTCGGGAAGGAGGTACTTCTGAAAGCTTCCTGTGCCCAACAAATGCTGTGCAAATACCTCCCACCGAGTCCATCTTCCCCTGTGTGATTTCTACAAAGTTCATTTAGTGATCGGTCAGCAGCAAAATGAAACCGTAAGGGATTATCCTGCAATTATCTTGCAAGGTGGGTCCCTTGAGTTTCCAGGTCTTCGGCTCAAGCTTCTTAAGGGTGCCCAGTTCCCCCCACAACCAAAGAGCTTTGGGCAACGTTTGCATGCGGAAAGGCAAGATCTATATAAATAGAGATAACTGCTAGATCAGTTCAATAGCTGAAAAAAAACCCATAGGTGCTTTCGGACACCTCAGGCTCTCCAAGACCCATCGCGTGATCCGGAGCGAGATGTTCCGCTCGCATCGAGTGTGCTCGGTTTTAGGAATGAGCGGCGGCGATGCCACAGTGACATGAAGCAAGGCTTTGATGCCCACATTACAAAGAATATGCAAACTCGTATTATTCCTTTGATTAACTGCTCTCTGATATGTCAAGTCCATGAATAATCAAGCCTCATTTTCTAATTAGTTTTACTCATCACCCCGCTGCTCCATGCCTCTGCTCATTTGCATACCCTTTTTCTAGATAAGGGCCTTATTCTGCGAGGTGCTAGCAGAGCTCCTCTCCCTCTCCCGCCCCAGTGTTTCTTCGGTCCTTTGCTGGCCGTTGCCTCGCTCTCGGCCCTGCTTCTCCTCCCGTGCAACGACCATCTCGTTGCTCTGTGCTTTTCCACTCCTTCTGAGCCCTGTTTCCTCAGGGAACCAGGTGATGTCTTCACGCCCCAGTGGTATCTTTTGACTCCAGAATCTAGTTTTACCCAGCCTCAGCAGAGAGTTAAAACCATCAAAGCACTGGGGTTGCGCGGGTCTGATGGAGGTGGTGGGGAGAGAGGTCCTTCTGCGGCAGCGGAGGTCGAGGCTGGAGCATCCGCTCCATCACCTTGAGGACCCACGACGGAGAGGGTGGTTTCGAATGTCCTGGCTGCAAACCAGCCATCAGCCGCGCCAGCCGAGAGAGACAATTCCATAAAAGAAAGTAGATGGGCTGGTGATGGGTGTGTTTGTTATTTTAAGAAATACGCGATTTTTGTGATACGGGAGGCTTTCCTGTAGTTATTTCATTTATCTTCTCCCCCTTCCTGCACAGGTACGGTAAGAAGCAGCGCGTTACAAGAAGATTTAGCAACACAAAGTTAATGGCTCGTTTGCATTTCTTTTAATCAAGTTACTCTAATTGTGCTATTGTGCAAATATAGCTTCCCCTCTGATTTGAAAAAGACCTCCTCCTCCCTGCGGGTGTCCCAGCAGTCGGGGTTACCCTGGCCGGGGCTGCCGCAGCCCATTCCCGCCTCGCTGCCCGTGTCCCCACGGAGCAGCGGGCACTGGGAGCTGCTCCGGTTGAACCGACGTGAAACCTCGACCCTTTCGTTATGCCTTTATTAGGCATTAACGCCGCATAGAGCTCAGTTTTACACACCGGCAGCCCGCTTGCCTCAAAGCTGATGCGTGTTTTCCTTTTGTTAGGGCTGACCAAATGCAGAGGTGAAATTCAGATGCTGTGGGAACAAAGAGCTGCGGAAAATAGACAGGGATGCGATGATCAGTCCCGCACCAAGAGCTAACAAGAGTTTCCTAAAGCTGCAAAGATTAATTGAGGGCTTGAGGCACGAGGCGTCGTATTGGTCTGTCCCTGAGCAAATACCTGGTGCCTTTGCCCCCAAGCCCCCGCCTTTCTGGACGTTTCCCTGGGTAAATTACGGGGGCTCAGCCCAAGACGAGATCCTGCAGCAGCTCAGCATGACCCTGCGGTCGCATCCTGGGTCCAGAGGCACCGGGGGAAGCTGTGCTGGGGGAGCAGCTGCTGATGGGGCGGGGGGCAGTGGGGACCGGCCGGTGGGAGAGGATGCTCATAGGTGGGAGAGAGGAGGAGGAGCGGTGGCCATACCCATCTGCTCGTCCGGGCACGGCCGTGCACGCACACACAGAGGTGTGGAGGGATCCCCTGTGTCAGCAGAGAACGGTGGTGTGTGGGGAGCGGGAACGGGGTCCGTGTGTTGGGGGTCCGCAGGGCAGAGGATTTTCTTTCCACTGGTGTTACTGGGCGCTCGGCATTTTTGCTTGACCCCCGTCGAAACTTGCCCGTGCTGTAGAACCTTAACAGCTCGGTTCTGTCCTACTTTTCTCTCATTCGGGGCGATTTTAATTTCTCTAGTGCCTAAGACAATGTTTTGTGTCCCTGGCTCGAAGTTAGGGAGCATCATTTACATACTGTGGGTGAGAAGGCAGCAGACTGGAGCCCATCACTCATCAGTGAAAGGATGATCATTGTTTGTTTAGCCCATTCCAAAATAATGGCTCTGCTGGGAACACCAACCCAGAATGCATCATATCTTTTATAGTATATATTAATTTAGTGTAGACATTAGGCCATCGTTATTCCCTCCTTTTAATTCTCATGTATTAGCATTCAGGATGGGTTTTAACCCAGCACACATCTTTGTTATTTCATAATGTAAAATAAATAAGGCTGGAGGCAAACGTATTTTTTTTTATATAAACGACTGTGAGAGAGCGATGGATATAAAGCACAGAAACATCTTTATAATTTTAAGGCTTGGATTTCAGAACACAGCATTTTCATTAAATGGTGCAATCCATTCATTTTGGAGAGACAGATATAAACAGAAGCAAATTAACTCAGTAGTTCTCATGCCTAGAATCTTTGTGATAAAATTGCCTATTATTGTGAGTGTAAATGTTTTCAAAATATTACAGACAACTGGAAAAAAAAAAGGAAAGACAGGATAGGTTGCTCAAGGATGAAAACCATAAAGACATCCCCTCCAAACACCCTACGTACCTGGTGAAATTACTTAAAAGTGAATTGCAGGAGCGCTGTGAGAGGAGGAGAAAGGAGGGAGGCCATTTTTTTAATTTTTTTTTTCTTTTTATGACAGATAAAGGTCTGGGAGAGTGTTTTCAAATTATTTTCTTGGCTGTCTGCTGTGCGTATTAGAAAATTCAGCTCCTGGCTGATTGGCCAGGCAGAGAAACGGAGGCGCCGCAAGCAACAGGAGAAAGCTGAGGCGCTGCGCCGGGGAGGACTGGTCCCTCCGCCCGCTCCGGAGGGGCAGGAGAAGCTGGGACATTTCCAGCCCGACCTGAAATCGCGGATTAGTGAGAGGGAAGAAGCGCTGAGAGATGCAGCGCCTCTGTGGAACACCTCCAGCTGAGCCCACCGGTTAAACGCTGGAGAGCATCAGTTAAACTGGGGGCGGCCAAAGCCCAGGTCCTGCCCCGGCGGCGGGCAGGAGGACAGCGGGGTGAGCCAGAAGCCTCATTTTATATTTGATTTTTCTCAGTTCCTGGCCAGGCTGCCGTTTTCCCAGACATTAATCGCCACAACGTCGGTTGCACCCGAGAGGGAACAAAAAAAACCACGGGCCCGCTCGCCGGGGGGGCGGCGTGCAGCGGGTAGGTGGTCGGCACGGTGAAACATGACCGGTGACGACCGACTCACAGCACCCCGGGGTGAGCACCCGTGTGCTCCCACCCGCCAGACCTCATGGACAACACGCCAGGAGCTGGAGGGACGAACATAATTTCCACCAAGGACTGTAATCAAGACACAAAGCCACAGAGTCCTTGTCATTATTGTTCTATTTGCCCTCACGGTGCAGCGCGGTTTCGGAATACGCTGACAGAGACAGCGTCTGTATTCGATACCTGAACCAACTGAAACCACTTGGGGCGTCGAGAAAACCAGCCGACGCGCCCACCCCCCTGCCGAACGCGGGGTGCCGGCGTGTGGCGCAGAGAGAAAGGGCAGCTCGGCGCACGGCGGGACCAGCGGTGGGTGGGCTGGCTGGCAGCACGGCAGGCGTGCCGCTGCCGCTAAACCTGGCGCTCCCTGCTGGAACAGCAGCCCGGGCAACCCAGCGTGGGAACGATTACCGGGTGTCCTGATTGGAGTGACACTGGGCTAATTTCTCTTCTAACGCCTGGGAAAACTGCGCTTTTAGCAGACTCCAGTGTCTGAATTTGTGACAATACTTACTTCAGAGCCAGCCATGGTGTGCGGGTTTCAAGGTCTCGGTGTTTCCGAGCTCGCCAGGTGCGGGGATGAGGAGGAGCGAGACCCGGGCACTTGGCCCAAGCTGGCCAACAGGGGTATTGCGTACCACGAACGGCACATTCCATAGAGATCAGGAAGTTTGCTGAGGAGTTCTCTCTCTCCCGTGCCGGCTGCCATCCTGAGAACTCCTTGCCCCGGTGCCGGAGCACGGAGCCCTTCCCTTCCTCCCGAAGCCGCAGCGCTGGCAGTGTCCCACATTGGCTGTCACTGCTGGGAGCGCGCGGCTTCTACGGGCAGAACGGGCTGGGTATAGTCCTTGGGTATTCTGTATTGGCATCGGGATCAATACTGGCTCTTTAGTGCTATTAGTGTTAATTATCTAGTCTTATCCTATTAAATCCGTTTATATTCCAACCCTCGGGTTTCCTCGTTTTCCCCAATTCCCGTTCCCGGGTGGGGAGGGGTCACCGGGTGAGAGAATCGTTGTGTGAACGACATGAAATTGCTGTGGTTTCCTCAAACCATCGCCCCGGGGCCGCGCGCGGACCGCAGGGGACGTGGCACTCTTCGGCCCGACGCCACTCTTCCCTCCCGCGCCACGGCAGCACCCCGGTGCGCCCCGGTGCTCACGGCACAGCGCCCGGCTCAGCACCGCGCACCCCGGTACCGGGACACCGCGGTCCCCCCGCTCCCGCTGCCCGGTGCCGCGCGGGGCTCAGCCACGTGCGGATCGCCGCGCGCGCCGGGACCGCAGAGGCCGCGGCAGCGGGGGGNGAAGCGAGGGTCCTCCAGGGGACACCCCTCCTCGGTGTGGCTCTTCCAAAGCCCACGCAGAAGCGAGGGTCCTCCAGGGGACACCCCTCCTCGGTGTGGCTCTTCCAAAGCCCACGCAGAAGCGAGGGTCCTCCAGGGGACACCCCTCCTCGGTGTGGCTCTTCCAAAGCCCACGCAGAAGCGAGGGTCCTCCAGGGGACACCCCTCCTCGGTGTGGCTCTTCCAAAGCCCACGCAGAAGCGAGGGTCCTCCAGGGGACACCCCTCCTCGGTGTGGCTCTTCCAAAGCCCACGCAGAAGCGAGGGTCCTCCAGGGGACACCCCTCCTCGGTGTGGCTCTTCCAAAGCCCACGCAGAAGCGAGGGTCCTCCAGGGGACACCCCTCCTCGGTGTGGCTCTTCCAAAGCCCACGCAGAAGCGAGGGTCCTCCAGGGGACACCCCTCCTCGGTGTGGCTCTTCCAAAGCCCACGCAGAAGCGAGGGTCCTCCAGGGGACACCCCTCCTCGGTGTGGCTCTTCCAAAGCCCACGCAGAAGCGAGGGTCCTCCAGGGGACACCCCTCCTCGGTGTGGCTCTTCCAAAGCCCACGCAGAAGCGAGGGTCCTCCAGGGGACACCCCTCCTCGGTGTGGCTCTTCCAAAGCCCACGCAGAAGCGAGGGTCCTCCAGGGGACACCCCTCCTCGGTGTGGCTCTTCCAAAGCCCACGCAGAAGCGAGGGTCCTCCAGGGGACACCCCTCCTCGGTGTGGCTCTTCCAAAGCCCACGCAGAAGCGAGGGTCCTCCAGGGGACACCCCTCCTCGGTGTGGCTCTTCCAAAGCCCACGCAGAAGCGAGGGTCCTCCAGGGGACACCCCTCCTCGGTGTGGCTCTTCCAAAGCCCACGCAGAAGCGAGGGTCCTCCAGGGGACACCCCTCCTCGGTGTGGCTCTTCCAAAGCCCACGCAGAAGCGAGGGTCCTCCAGGGGACACCCCTCCTCGGTGTGGCTCTTCCAAAGCCCACGCAGAAGCGAGGGTCCTCCAGGGGACACCCCTCCTCGGTGTGGCTCTTCCAAAGCCCACGCAGAAGCGAGGGTCCTCCAGGGGACACCCCTCCTCGGTGTGGCTCTTCCAAAGCCCACGCAGAAGCGAGGGTCCTCCAGGGGACACCCCTCCTCGGTGTGGCTCTTCCAAAGCCCACGCAGAAGCGAGGGTCCTCCAGGGGACACCCCTCCTCGGTGTGGCTCTTCCAAAGCCCACGCAGAAGCGAGGGTCCTCCAGCTGGCCACCGCCTGTCCCCGGAGCTTGCCCATCGCTGGCCACCGCCTGTCCCCGGAGCTCACCCGTCCCCGGCCGATGCCCTCGCTGTGCTGAGCTCCCCCCGGTACACACGCTGTCTCTCCCGCCGACGCCAGCAATTAACGCTTGGTTCTGGGAGCGTTCGTGAGCCGCTCTGGCGTCTGAAGTTTCGCTTGTGCGGATGGCGGCCTTGCGAAGTAAAGATGACTCTTACGGTTGCATACCCGCCTCGTCCTTCAGCCCTAACCTTGTTTATTTTGGGTTTGCATTCTGAATTTTAGCGACGCTGCTCTCTCCATCCCCGCGCCTTCCTTTGAAGTGGCTAACCTCGCCTGACCGTAGCTGGGTGGCCACCGAAATGCTGCCCTTGGCTTTCAAAAGCCCAGCTGCCTGGTTCTCCTGAGCGGCCAGGACCCGCTCCCTCTGCTCCTGGGGCTGTGGGATGACAGCCTACCTCCGGCTGTAACACAAGGAGCAGCGTGTCCGCGGCTCTGCACGCAGCTGTACCGTGCAGCAGAACGGCTCAGGGTTTTAGCGGCTTTTCACGCCGCTTCGCTGGGAAATTAGAAGCTATTGCGCTCTTAGACTAATGGCAGGGCCCCTTACAACGAGGGTGCTGTTATGTATCGTGCTATCTGAAGTCAAGTCTAAGCACAGATTCGCTTGAAATAGAAGGCAATTTCTTCCTAGAATTCCTTTTATATAGCGTGACACTACACTGCCATCTAGTAGAAAAATGGTTAGCGTCATTATCTTCCTGTACCCAAGAAGCAGCTCTTTATGAGACTTGGCTATTGTGATTCCTGCTCTTTTGTTTTCTCTACTGCTTTAAAATGTAACTGTCTCATTTTTGGGACATCCCGGTTGCAAACGTCGGGAACCAATTCCCTGCCCCCTGGGTCTGTTAGCTTCCCCGGGTCCAGGCTGCCGAGCCTTGCGGGCTGCGTAGTTTATTTTACCTGTCCTATAAATACGTTGTTTGTCAGCAGAAATGGAAATTGCATAACGTGCGCCTTCTTTTGCTGAACAGCTTCCAGTGATCCGTCTTTCTTGTGCCCCAGAGATGGGTCTGGCCTGCAGAGTTGTAGCCATGGGGCAGGGATTCCCTTCCTTCCCCAGAGATGGGTCAGGGTTAGTCGTGCCCTCTGGAAAACAGGGACGGTCCTTCTCTGAACCCGCCACTGTGGGCGGAAGGGAACGCCAGGCTTGGAGAGCTGAGTTTTTGTTTGTAGCTTTTGTCTTTGTGTTTGTTTGTTGTTTTTTTTTCCCCCGTTGGATTACCAAACATGCTTTTCTGAGTGGAAACAGAAGCGTTTCCTGTACCGGCCCAAGAGTTGAGAGCGATGGTTCCTCATCCAGCAAACCACGTACATCGTCACAGCTGGCTTCGGAGAGGTCGTTAGGGCTTGGGACTTGGGCTTGGGGCCAGGAGAGGGGGATGAAAATGAAGCTGTGATGATTTTTTGTTAGGTAGAGGTCTGCTCTCCCAAGGGCTGTGAAACGATGTTATGTTTTTAATAACCTAATTACCCAGCTTGCTTAATAGCTGTTCTCCCAAATAAAGTCTTGACAAGCGATTATTTGGACTGCAACTTCTAAATGTTTAAAAATACAGCAAGAGAAGAAGTTCTTAAATGAACAATCGCCCCTTCAAGTCTTCCTGCCCATTGTAATGCCTTGTCTTTAATTTTATTTTGCGCTCTCGGTTTAGCAACGTTCAGCTGACAACTGGTTAATTAGCACCTATTCCGAAGTGCCAGTAACAGACGCTAATCTAAGCACTTTCGGGACAGATGATAGCCGCTTTCAGAGCAGCAGTAGGTGTGGGACGAGGGTGTCTGAGCGGAGGAGCGTTGGCTGGCTCTGGCACTTCTGGCACCGGCGTGTGATTACTTTGCACAGAGGTTTTGCCACGGAGAGTCTCCGTGTCGTGCTGCTGGTTCGCTGGGCTGTTCTGTAGGGGCCTCTTCTTTTGTTGAAAAGTTGCGCCTTTGTTAGTCTGGAGGGAGATACCCTGTCCTGGACCTGGTGATGCTCAGCACTAGGTACAGAGCATCGCCGTGATGTGGTCCGATGGGCTCAGCCTGGAGGGAGTGCCCGTGAGGAACCTTGTTGCCTGCAGCATTCGCCCTCCAGCCTCTGCTCGTAATCCCATCACTAGTCTGCCTCTGTTTCCTTTGGGAATTGCAGGCTCGGAGGGCGGATTCCTGCACTGGAACAGTAGAAATACTCAGGAGGGCTGTTGTGATGGTTTTTTGTTCTGGATTTAACACGATGCGGTGCTTTCCTGTCTATGAGCATATAGGTTCCCACAACCTGCGTCGCTTTGTGGTGGTGGCCTGTGCTCAGTGAGTAGTAAGCAGCTAAACAGATCTCCCTCTCCTCCTGTGGTCCTTCCCTCCCCTAGAGGAACTTGAATCTCTGCGTGTGGGGATTTTTGGTTTTATTTTGTCCTCCGTGGTTCCCATCGGGGTGCGTGTTCCGTACGCTCCCGTTCCTGCTTGTCTCCTGTTCCGCCGCCACTGCGGCATCCGGAGTTGCTGGGAGAGGGAAGGGGAAGGTGCAGGCACAGCTGATGCTTCGAGCGCTCTGGATTTGTTGCTCGGGAGGTCGGTGGAATGGGCTCACGGTGGTGGCAGAAAGGAGGGGATTGTCTCAGCCGCTTGGCATCGGCGGTGAGAAAGGAGAAATGTGCCTTTTCCTGGTCATGAGTGACTGACTTGGGTCACTTGATTGATTGTGGAAGCCTCAAAGCTTTTGGCACGCTGAACGGAGGCAGCATCCAAAGTAACTGTGTGTGAGAGCATCACAGAGCTGAGATTTCGCTCGGTTCTGGCTAATTATTATGGGAAGTATCTACCGAACTTGTCTATAGCAATAAATCCAATGGCTCCCTTGCAAGAAACAAAAGGCCTTGGGGTTAGGGTGGAAAATGTACTGAGACATGGGAGCAGATACAGATACCTACATTCTTAAGTGGTGTCGTGGCTTCGTACCCTTGTCTGGTGAGAGACATGGCTGTGGGTAAAGGTCGAGCTGTATTTGGAGTCCCTCCTGGCTGGCGTTAACGGGAAGAGACGTTCTCTGTTGCGAGGAGAACGAGCTTGCAGAACTGCCGCTGGAGCCAGAAAGTCTGAGATTGGAAGAAATGTTCCGCTGCTGGTACAAGGCTGTTGGACCAGGACCAGGGATGGTGCCGGCTGGCTTTTGGGAGGCCTGATGCTGGCACCACGGGGTTGTGATGTGGGACAGAAGCCGCTGGCAATGCGTGGATGTTCTCGTCCTGTCCCTATATGTTAGTTAAACTCTCTGAAAAATCTAAAGAAAAGATGCGTTAAAACATTTCCCAGCAAACTGGCGGTGTTTACTGCGCGCGGCTGAACAGATTAATCCTCCTGCTCTTGGAAATGTGGTGGGATTTGCAGATGCGAGTCTTGCCCGCTCCGTGGTCCACCGTGGTGTGCCCAACTCCTCGCGAGCCGGATCCCAGGAAGAAGGCGGCTTTGCCGCAGCAAGCGTTACCATCAGCCCTGGTGTGAGCTCGGGTCCCGCTGGAGTGGGTGGGTTTTCCCAGTAAGCTGCTTCTGTATGGAGGGGGGGAAAAAAAAATCACGTAATGCTGCCGGGGAGAGGAAAATCTCTTGTTGGGGGGGTTTTGGCTTCTTGGGGAGATGCCTACTCAATGGCAGCCGCTGTTGAAACAGCGCAGGTGATGTATGGCTGTGCAAAGGGATGAGCTCTGGTGTTACACCGGCAGCGGTGGAGTTTGGGGAATAGTTAAGCCCCGTCAATCGGCACTAAACCCCTCGTAGGCAGGAGAGATGCTGTAGAGTCGCACCGTACCCCCACGGCTTGGGGTGGATAACGAAGGCTTGGGCAGGAGGTGGACAATTTAGAACCTCTGGGTGCTGGTGGAGCAGACACCATTTCCAAGGATGAGACCCCCC